>JAVLUU010000334.1:1800000-2219057 GCA_032206185.1 Columba guinea
TCGCTCTTTTGCCTTGCCTTGCCTTGCTTTACCATTTTGCCTTGCCTTGCTTTGCCCTTTTGTCTTGACTTGCCTTACCTTGATTTGTTTTTTTCCTTGCCTTGCCTTGCCTTGCTTTGCCCTTTTGCCTTGCCTTGTCTTGCCTTGCTTTGCCGTTTTGCCTTGCCTTGCCTTGCTTTGCCTTTTTGCCTTGCCTTACTTTGCCATTTTGCCTTGCCTTGCCTTGCCTTGTTTTGCCCTTTTGCCTTGCCTTTCCTTGCCTTGCCTTGCCCTTTTGCCTTGCCTTGCCTTTCTTTGCCCTTTCGCCTTGCCTTGCCTTGCTTTGCTTTGCCCCTTTGATTTGTCTTCTGTTGCCTTGCTTTGACCTTTTGCCTTGATTTGCCCTGCCTTGTTTGCCCTTTTGCCTTGCCTTGTATTAGCCTGATTTTCCCCTTTTGCCTTGCCTTCCTTTGCCATTTGGCTTGCCTTGCCTTGCCTTGCTTTGCCCTTTTTCCTTGCCTTGCCTTGCCTTGCCTTGTTTTGCCCTTTGCCTTGCTTTGCCTTGCTTTGACCTTTTGCGTTTCTTTTCCTTGCTTTGCCCTTTTGCCTTGCCTTGCCTTGCCTTGCTTTGCCCTTTTTCCTTGCCTTGCCTTGCTTTTGCCTTGCCTTGCATAGCCTTTCATTGCTTTTTGCCTTTCCTTGCCTTGTCTTGCTTTGCCCTTTTGCCTTGCCTTGCCTTGCTTTTGCCTTGCCTTGCATAGCCTTTCATTGCTTTTTGCCTTTCCTTGCCTTGTCTTGCTTTGCCCTTTTGCCTTGCCTTGCCTTGCTTTGGCCTTTTGCGTTGCTTTGCCTTGCTTTGCCCTTTTCCCTTGCCTTGCCTAGCTTTGCCCTTTTGCCTTGCCTTGCCTTGCCTTGCTTTGCCCTTTTGCCTTGCCTTGCCTTTCTTTTCCCTTTTACCTTGCCTTGCATAGCCTTTCATTGCTTTTTGCCTTGCCTTGCCTTGTCTTGCTTTGCCCTTTTGCCTTTCCGTGCCTTGCATTTCTTTGCCCTTTTCTCTTGCCTTTCATTGCCTTGCTTTCACCTTTTGAATTAGCCTTGGTTTGCCCTTTTGCCTTGCTTTGCCTTGCCTTGATTTGCCCTTTTGCCTTGCCTTGCCTTGCCTTGCTTTGCCCTTTTGCCTTGCCTTGCATTGCTTTGCCCTTTTGCCTTGCCTTGCATAGCCTTGCTTTGCTTTTTGCCTTGCCTTGTCTTGCTTTGCCATATGCCTTGCCGTGCCTTGCCTTTCTTTGCCTTTTTGCCTTTACTTGCCTTGCCTTGGGTTGCACTTTTGGCTTGCCTTGCCTTACATTGCTTTGTCCTTTTCCCTTGCCTTTCATTGCCTTGCTTTGACCTTTTGAATTAGCCTTCGTTTTCCCTTTTGGCTTGCCTTGGCTTGCCTTGCCTTGCCTTGCTTTGCCCTTTTGCCTTGCCTTGCCTTGCCTTGCTTCGCCCTTTTGCCTTGCCTTGCCTTGCTTTGCTTTGCCCCTTTGATTTGTCTTCCATTGCCTTGCTTTGACCTTTTGCCTTGATTTGCCCTGCCTTTGTTTGCCCTTTTGCCTTGCCTTGGCTTGATTTTCCTCTTTTGCCTTGCCTTAGCTTGCCTTCCTTTGCCATTTGGCTCGCCGTGCCTTGCCTTGCTTTGCCCTTTTGCCTTGCCTTGCCTTGCCTTGTCTTGCTTTGCCCTTTTGCCTTGCCTTGCCTTGCTTTGCCCTTTTCCCTTGCCTTGTCATACTTTGCCCTTTTGCCCTTCCTTGCCTTGCCTTGCTTTGCCCGTTTGCCTTGCCTTGCCTTGCTTTGCCCTTTTGCCTTGCCTTGCATAGCCTTGCTTTGCTTTTTGCCTTGCCTTGCCTTGTCCTGCTTTGCCCTTTTGCCTTGCCGTGCCTTGCCTTTCTTTGCCTTTTTGCCTTTACTTGCCTTGCCTTGGTTTGCCCTTTTGCCTTGCCTTGCCTTCCCTTGCTTTGCCCTTTTCCCTTGCTTTTCATTGCCTTGCTTTGACCTTTTGAATTAGCCTTGGTTTGCCCTTTTGCCTTGCCTTGCCTTGCCTTGCTTTGCACTTTTGCCTTGCCTTGCCTTGCCTTGCTTTGCTCTTTTGCCTTGCCTTGCCTAGCCTTGCTTTGCCCTTTTGACTTGCCTTGCTTTTCCTTTTTCCCTTGCCTTGCCTTGCCTTGTCTTGCTTTGCCCTTTTGCCTTGCCTTGCCTTTCTTTGCCCTTTTGCCTTGCCCTGCCCTCCCTTGCTTTCCCCTTTTGACTTGCCTTGCATTGTCTTGCTTTGCCCTTTTTCCTTGCCTTGCTTTTCATTTTTGCCTTGCCTTGCCTTGTCTTGCTTTGCCCTTTTGCCTTGTTTTGCAGTTCTTTGCCCTTTTGCCTTGACTTGCCTTAACGTGATTTGCCCATTTGCCTTGCCTTGCCTTTCCTTGCTTTACCCTTTTGCCTTGCCTTGCCTTGCTTTGCCCCTTTGATTTATCTTCCCTTGCCTTGCTGTGACCTTTTGCCTTGCCTTGCCTTGCCTTGATTTTCCCCTTTTGCCTTGCCTTACCATGCCTTCCTTTGCCATTTGGCTTGCCTTGCCTTGCCTTGCTTTGCCCTTTTGCCTTGCCTTGCTTTTCCTTCTTGCCTTGCCTTGCCCTGCCTTCCTTTGCCCTTTTGCCTTGCCTTGCATTGTCTTGCTTTGCCCTTTTGCCTTGCCTTGCTTTTCCTTCTTGCCTTGCCTTGCCTTGCATTGCTTTGCCCTTTTACCTTGCCTTGCATTGTCTTGCTTTGCCCTTTTGCCTTGCCGTGCCTTGCCTTTCTTTGCCCTTTTGCCTTTACTTGCCTTGCCTTGCTTTGCCCGTTTGCCTCGCCTTGCCTTGCTTTGCCCTTTTGCCTTGCCTTGCATAGCCTTGATTTGCTTTTTGCCTTGCCTTGCATTGTCTTGCTTTGCGCTTTAGCCTTGTCTTGCTTTGCCCTTTTGCCTTGCCTTGCCTTGCTTTGCCCTTTTGCCTTGCCTTGCCTTGTCTTGCTTTGCCCTTTTGCCTTGCCGTGCCTTGCCTTTCTTTGCCCTTTTGCCTTTACTTGCCTTGCGTTGGTTTGCCCTTTTGCCTTGCCTTGCCTTCCCTTGCTTTGCCCTTTTCCCTTGCCTTTCATTGCCTTGCTTTAACCTTTTGAATTAGCCTTGGTTTGCCCTTTTGCCTTGCCTTGCCTTGCCTTGCTTTGCCCTTTTGCCTTGCCTTGCCTTGCCTTGCTTTGCTCTTTTGCCTTGCATTGCCTAGCCTTGCTTTGTCCTTTTTCGTTACCTTGCGTTTCTTTTTTGCCTTGCCTTGCCTTGTCTTGCTTTGCCCTTTTGCCTTGCCTTGCCTTGCCTTGCTTCGCTCTTTTTCCTTGCCTTGCCTTGCCTTTCTTTTTTGCCTTGCCTTGTCTTTCTTTGCCCTTTTGCCTTGCCTTGCCTTGCGTTGCCCTTTTGCATTCCCTTGTATTGTCTTGCTTTACCCTTTTGCCTTGCCTTGCCTTGCCTTGCTTTGGCCTTTTACTTTGCCTTGCCTTCCCATGCTTCGCTCTTTTGCCTTGCCTTGCGCTGCCTTGCTTTGCCCTTTTGCCTTGCTTTGCATTGTCTTGCTTTGCCCTTTTGCCTTGCCTTGCCTTGCCTTGCTCCGCTCTTTTGCCTTGCCTTGCCTTACCTTGATTTGCCCATTTGCCTTGCCTTGCCTTGCCTTGCTTTGCCCTTTTGCCTTGACTTGCCTTACCTTGATATGCCCTTTTGCCTTGCCTTGCCTTGCCTTGTTTTGCCCTTTTGCCTTGCCCTGCCTTGCCTTGCTTTGCCCTTTTTCCTTGCCTTGCTTTTCCTTTTTGCCTTGCCTTGTCTTGCTTTGCCCTTTTGTCTTGCCTTGTCTTGCTTTGCCCTTTTGCCTTGAATTGCATTGTCTTGCTTTGCCCTTTTGCCTTGCCTTGCTTTGCCCTTTTGCCTTGCCTACCTTGCCTTGCTTCGCTCTTTTGCCTTGCCTTGCCTTGCTTTGCCCTTTTGCCTTGCCTTGCTTTGCCCTTTTGCCTTGCCTTGTTTTCCCCTTTTGCCTTGCATTTCCTTGCTTTGTCTTGCCCTTTTGCCTTGCCTTGCCTTGCCTTGCTTCGCTCTTTTGCCTTGCCTTGCCTTGCCTTGCTTTGCCCTTTTGTCTTGCCTTGCTTTTCCCTTTTGCCTTGCCTTGTTTTCCCCTTTTGCCTTGCATTTCCTTGCTTTGTCTTGCCCTTTTGCCTTGCCTTGCCTTGCTTTGTCCTTTTGCCTTGCCTTGCCTTACCTTGATTTGCCCTTTTGCCTTGCATTGCCTTGTCTTGCTTTGCCCTTTTGCCTTGCCTTGCCTTGCCTTGCTTCGCTCTTTTTCCTTGCCTTGCCTTGCCTTTCTTTTTTGCCTTGCCTTGTCTTTCTTTGCCCTTTTGCCTTGCCTTGCCTTGCGTTGCCCTTTTGCATTCCCTTGTATTGTCTTGCTTTACCCTTTTGCCTTGCCTTGCCTTGCCTTGCTTTGGCCTTTTACTTTGCCTTGCCTTCCCATGCTTCGCTCTTTTGCCTTGCCTTGCGCTGCCTTGCTTTGCCCTTTTGCCTTGCTTTGCATTGTCTTGCTTTGCCCTTTTGCCTTGCCTTGCCTTGCCTTGCTCCGCTCTTTTGCCTTGCCTTGCCTTACCTTGATTTGCCCATTTGCCTTGCCTTGCCTTGCCTTGCTTTGCCCTTTTGCCTTGACTTGCCTTACCTTGATATGCCCTTTTGCCTTGCCTTGCCTTGCCTTGTTTTGCCCTTTTGCCTTGCCCTGCCTTGCCTTGCTTTGCCCTTTTTCCTTGCCTTGCTTTTCCTTTTTGCCTTGCCTTGTCTTGCTTTGCCCTTTTGTCTTGCCTTGTCTTGCTTTGCCCTTTTGCCTTGAATTGCATTGTCTTGCTTTGCCCTTTTGCCTTGCCTTGCTTTGCCCTTTTGCCTTGCCTACCTTGCCTTGCTTCGCTCTTTTGCCTTGCCTTGCCTTGCTTTGCCCTTTTGCCTTGCCTTGCTTTGCCCTTTTGCCTTGCCTTGTTTTCCCCTTTTGCCTTGCATTTCCTTGCTTTGTCTTGCCCTTTTGCCTTGCCTTGCCTTGCCTTGCTTCGCTCTTTTGCCTTGCCTTGCCTTGCCTTGCTTTGCCCTTTTGTCTTGCCTTGCTTTTCCCTTTTGCCTTGCCTTGTTTTCCCCTTTTGCCTTGCATTTCCTTGCTTTGTCTTGCCCTTTTGCCTTGCCTTGCCTTGCTTTGTCCTTTTGCCTTGCCTTGCCTTACCTTGATTTGCCCTTTTGCCTTGCATTGCCTTGTCTTGCTTTGCCCTTTTGCCTTGCCTTGCCTTGCCTTGCTTCGCTCTTTTTCCTTGCCTTGCCTTGCCTTTCTTTTTTGCCTTGCCTTGTCTTTCTTTGCCCTTTTGCCTTGCCTTGCCTTGCGTTGCCCTTTTGCATTCCCTTGTATTGTCTTGCTTTACCCTTTTGCCTTGCCTTGCCTTGCCTTGCTTTGGCCTTTTACTTTGCCTTGCCTTCCCATGCTTCGCTCTTTTGCCTTGCCTTGCGCTGCCTTGCTTTGCCCTTTTGCCTTGCTTTGCATTGTCTTGCTTTGCCCTTTTGCCTTGCCTTGCCTTGCCTTGCTCCGCTCTTTTGCCTTGCCTTGCCTTACCTTGATTTGCCCATTTGCCTTGCCTTGCCTTGCCTTGCTTTGCCCTTTTGCCTTGACTTGCCTTACCTTGATATGCCCTTTTGCCTTGCCTTGCCTTGCCTTGTTTTGCCCTTTTGCCTTGCCCTGCCTTGCCTTGCTTTGCCCTTTTTCCTTGCCTTGCTTTTCCTTTTTGCCTTGCCTTGTCTTGCTTTGCCCTTTTGTCTTGCCTTGTCTTGCTTTGCCCTTTTGCCTTGAATTGCATTGTCTTGCTTTGCCCTTTTGCCTTGCCTTGCTTTGCCCTTTTGCCTTGCCTACCTTGCCTTGCTTCGCTCTTTTGCCTTGCCTTGCCTTGCTTTGCCCTTTTGCCTTGCCTTGCTTTGCCCTTTTGCCTTGCCTTGTTTTCCCCTTTTGCCTTGCATTTCCTTGCTTTGTCTTGCCCTTTTGCCTTGCCTTGCCTTGCCTTGCTTCGCTCTTTTGCCTTGCCTTGCCTTGCCTTGCTTTGCCCTTTTGTCTTGCCTTGCTTTTCCCTTTTGCCTTGCCTTGTTTTCCCCTTTTGCCTTGCATTTCCTTGCTTTGTCTTGCCCTTTTGCCTTGCCTTGCCTTGCTTTGTCCTTTTGCCTTGCCTTGCCTTACCTTGATTTGCCCTTTTGCCTTGCATTGCCTTGTCTTGCTTTGCCCTTTTGTCTTACCTTGCCTTACCTTGCTTCGCTCTTTTGCCTTGCCTTTCCTTGCCTTGCTTTGCCCTTTTGCCTTGCCTCGCTTTTCCTTTTTGCCTTGCCTTGTATTGCTTTGCCCTTTTGCCTTGCCTTGTCTTGCTTTGCCCTTTTGCCTTGACTTGCATTGTCTTGCTTTGCCCTTTTGCCTTGCCTTGCTTTGCCCTTTTGCCTTGCCTTGCCTTCCCTTGCTTTGCCCTTTTCCCTTGCTTTTCATTGCCTTGCTTTGACCTTTTGAATTAGCCTTGGTTTGCCCTTTTGCCTTGCCTTGCCTTGTCTTGCTTTGCCCTTTTGCGTTGCATTGCCTTTCTTTGCCCTTTTGCCTTGACTTGCCTTACCTTGATTTGCCCTTTTGCCTTGCCTTGCCTTGCCTTGCTTTGTCCTTTTGCCTTGCCTTGATTTTCGTTTTGTCTTGCCTTGCTTTTCCTTTGTGCCGTGCCTTGCATTGTCTTGCTTTGCCCTTTTGCCTTGCCTTGCCTTCCTTTGCTCTTTTGCCTTGACGTGCCTTACCTTGCTTTCCATTTTGCCTTGCCTTGCCTTGCCTTTCCTTGCCATTTAGCCTTGCCTTGCCTTGCCTTGCTTTGACATTTTGTTTTGCCTTGCATTGCCTTACTTTGACCTTTTGTCTTGCCTTGCCTTGCCTTGCTTTGCCCTTTTCCCTTGCCTTGCTTTGTGCTTTTGCCTTGCCTTGCATTGCCTTGCTTTGCCCACTTGCCTTGCCTTTCCTTCCCTTGCTATGCCTTTTTGCCTTGCCTTACCTTGCCTTGCTTTACCCTTTTGCCTTGCCTTTCCTTGCCTTGCTTTGCTCCTTTGATTTATCTTCCCTTTCCTTGCTTTGACCTTTTACCTTGGTTTGCCTTGCCTTTGTTTGCTTTTTTGCCTTGCATTGCCTTGCCTTGATTTTCCCCTTTTGCCTTGCCTTACCATGCCTTCCTTTGCAATTTGGCTTGCCTTGGCTTGCCTTGCTTTGCCCTTTTGCCTTGCCTTGCTTTTCCTTCTTGCCTTGCCTTGCCTTGCCTTGCTTTGCCCTTTTGCCTTGCCTTGCATTGTCTTGCTTTGCGCTTTTGCCTTGCCTTGCTTTGCCCTTTTGCCTTGCCTTGCTTTGTCCTTTTGCCTTGCCTTGCCTTGCCTTGCTGTGCCCTTTTGCCTTGCCTTGCTTTTCCCTTTTGCCTTCCCTTGTCTTGCTTTGCCCTTTAGCCTTGCCTTGCCTTGCTTTGCCCTTTTGCCTTGCCTTGCTTTGCCCTTTTGCCTTGCCTTGCCTTGCCTTGCTTCGCTCTTTTGCCTTGCCTTGCCTTGCTTTACCATTTTGCCTTGCCTTGCTTTGCCCTTTTGTCTTGACTTGCCTTACCTTGATTTGTTTTTTTTCCTTGCCTTGCCTTGCCTTGCTTTGCCCTTTTGTCTTGACTTGCCTTACCTTGATTTGTTTTTATTCCTTGCCTTTCCTTGCCTTGCTTTGCCCTTTTGCCTTGCCTTGTCTTGCCTTGCTTTGCCGTTTTGCCTTGCCTTGCCTTGCTTTGCCTTTTTGCCTTGCCTTACTTTGCCATTTTGCCTTGCCTTGCCTTGCCTTGTTTTGCCCTTTTGCCTTGCCTTTCCTTGCCTTGCCTTGCCCCTTTGCCTTGCCTGGCCTTTCTTTGCCCTTTCGCCTTGCCTTGCCTTGCTTTGCTTTGCCCCTTTGATTTGTCTTCTGTTGCCTTGCTTTGACCTTTTGCCTTGATTTGCCCTGCCTTGTTTGCCCTTTTGCCTTGCCTTGTGTTAGCCTGATTTTCCCCTTTTGCCTTGCCTTCCTTTGCCATTTGGCTTGCCTTGCCTTGCCTTGCTTTGCCCTTTTTCCTTGCCTTGCCTTGCCTTGCCTTGTTTTGCCCTTTGCCTTGCCTTGCCTTGCTTTGACCTTTTTGCGTTTCTTTTCCTTGCTTTGCCCTTTTGCCTTGCCTTGCCTTGCCTTGCTTTGCCCTTTTGCCTTGCCTTGCCTTGCTTTGCCCTTTTGCGTTGCTTTGCCTTGCTTTGCCCTTTTCCCTTGCCTTGCCTTGCCTTGCTTTGCCCTTTTGCCTTGCCTTGCCTTGCTTTTGCCTTGCCTTGCATAGCCTTTCATTGCTTTTTGCCTTTCCTTGCCTTGTCTTGCTTTGCCCTTTTGCCTTGCCTTGCCTTGCTTTTGCCTTGCCTTGCATAGCCTTTCATTGCTTTTTGCCTTTCCTTGCCTTGTCTTGCTTTGCCCTTTTGCCTTGCCTTTCCTTGCTTTGGCCTTTTGCGTTGCTTTGCCTTGCTTTGCCCTTTTCCCTTGCCTTGCCTAGCTTTGCCCTTTTGCCTTGCCTTGCCTTGCCTTGCTTTGCCCTTTTGCCTTGCCTTGCCTTTCTTTTCCCTTTTACCTTGCCTTGCATAGCCTTTCATTGCTTTTTGCCGTGCCTTGCCTTGTCTTGCTTTGCCCTTTTGCCTTTCCGTGCCTTGCATTTCTTTGCCCTTTTCTCTTGCCTTTCACTGCCTTGCTTTCACCTTTTGAATTAGCCTTGGTTTGCCCTTTTGCCTTGCTTTGCCTTGCCTTGATTTGCCCTTTTGCCTTGTCTTGCCTTGCCTTGCTTTGCCCTTTTGCCTTGCCTTGCATTGCTTTGCCCTTTTGCCTTGCCTTGCATAGCCTTGCTTTGCTTTTTGCCTTGCCTTGTCTTGCTTTGCCATATGCCTTGCCGTGCCTTGCCTTTCTTTGCGTTTTTGCCTTTACTTGCCTTGCCTTGGGTTGCACTTTTGGCTTGCCTTGCCTTACATTGCTTTGCCCTTTTCCCTTGCCTTTCATTGCCTTGCTTTGACCTTTTGAATTAGCCTTCGTTTTCCCTTTTGGCTTGCCTTGGCTTGCCTTGCCTTGCCTTGCTTTGCCCTTTTGCCTTGCCTTGCCTTGCCTTGCTTCGCTCTTTTGCGATGCATTGCCTTGCCTTGCCCTTTTGCCTTGCCTTGCTTTTCCTTTTTGCCTTGCCTTGTCTTACTTTGCCCTTTTGCCTTGCCTTGCTTCGCTTTTTTGCCTTGCCTTTCCTTGCCTTGCTTTCCTTTGCCCCTTTGATTTGTCTTCCATTGCCTTGCTTTGACCTTTTGCCTTGATTTGCCCTGCCTTTGTTTGCCCTTTTGCCTTGCCTTGGCTTTATTTTCCTCTTTTGCCTTGCCTTAGCTTGCCTTCCTTTGCCATTTGGCTCGCCGTGCCTTGCCTTGCTTTGCCCTTTTGCCTTGCCTTGCCTTGCCTTGTCTTGCTTTGCCCTTTTGCCTTGCCTTGCCTTGCTTTGCCCTTTTCCCTTGCCTTGCCATACTTTGCCCTTTTGCCCTTCCTTGCCTTGCCTTGCTTTGCCCGTTTGCCTTGCCTTGCCTTGCTTTGCCCTTTTGCCTTGCCTTGCATAGCCTTGCTTTGCTTTTTGCCTTGCCTTGCCTTGTCCTGCTTTGCCCTTTTGCCTTGCCGTGCCTTGCCTTTCTTTGCCCTTTTGCCTTTACTTGCCTTGCCTTGGTTTACCCTTTTGCCTTGCCTTGCCTTCCCTTGCTTTGCCCTTTTCCCTTGGTTTTCATTGCCTTGCTTTGACCTTTTGAATTAGCCTTGGTTTGCCCTTTTGCCTTGCCTTGCCTTGCCTTGCTTTGCACTTTTGCCTTGCCTTGCCTTGCCTTGCTTTGCTCTTTTGCCTTGCCTTGCCTAGCCTTGCTTTGCCCTTTTGACTTGCCTTGCTTTTCCTTTTTCCCTTGCCTTGCCTTGCCTTGTCTTGCTTTGCCCTTTTGCCTTGCCTTGCCTTTCTTTGCCCTTTTGCCTTGCCCTGCCCTCATTTGCTTTCCCCTTTTGACTTGCCTTGCATTGTCTTGCTTTGCCCTTTTTCCTTGCCTTGCTTTTCATTTTTGCCTTGCCTTGCCTTGTCTTGCTTTGCCCTTTTGCCTTGTTTTGCATTTCTTTGCTCTTTTGCCTTGACTTGCCTTAACGTGATTTGCCCATTTGCCTTGCCTTGCCTTTCCTTGCTTTACCCTTTTGCCTTGCCTTGCCCCTTCGATTTATCTTCCCTTGCCTTGCTTTGACTTTTTGCCTTAGTTTGCCTTGCCTTTGTTTGCCCTTTTGCCTTGCCTTGACTTGCCTTGATTTTCCCCTTTTGCCTTGCTTTACCATGCCTTCCTTTGCCATTTGGCTTGCCTTGCCTTGCCTTGCTTTGCCCTTTTGCCTTGCCTTGCTTTTCCTTCTTGCCTTGCCTTTCCTTGCCTTCCTTTGCCCTTTTGCCTTGCCTTGCATTGTCTTGCTTTGCGCTTTTGCCTTTCCTTGCTTTGCCCTTTTGCCTTGCCTTGCCTTGCCTTGCTTCCCTCTTCTGCCTTGCCTTGCCTTGCCTTGCTTTGCCCTTTTGCCTTGCCTTGCCTTGCCTTGCTTTGCCCTTTTGCCTTTTCTTGCTTTTCCTTTTTGCATTGGCTTGCCTTGTCTTGCTTTGCCCTTTTGACTTGCCTTGCATTGTCTTGCTTTGCCCTTTTGCCTTGCCTTGCTTTGCCCTTTTGCCTTGCCTTGCTTTGCCCTTTTGCCTTGCCCTGCCTTGCCTTGCTTTGCTCTTTTGCCTTGCCTTGGCTTACCTTGCTTTGGCCTTTTGCCTTGCCTTGCCTTGCTTTGCCATTTTGATTTGCCTTGCATTACCTTACTTTGACATTTTGCCTTGCCTTTCCTTGCCTTGGCTTGCCCTTTTGCCTTGCCTTGCTTTGCTTTGCCCTTTTGCCTTGCCTTCCTTTGTCCTTTTGCCTTGCCTTGCATTGCCTTACTTTGCCCTCTGGCCTTGCCTTTCCTTCCCTTGCTATGCCTTTTTGCCCTGCGTTATCTTGCTTTGCTTTAACCTTTTGCCTTGCCTTGCCTTGCCTTGCTTTGCCCCTTTGATTATATTCCCTTGCCTTGCTTTGACCTTTTGCCTTGTTTTGCCTTGCCTTTGTTTGCCCTTTTGCCTTGCCTTCCCTTACCTGGATTTTCCCCTTTTCCATTGCCTTACCATGACTTCCTTTGCCATTTGGCTTGCCTTGCCTTGCCTTGCCTTGCTTTGCCCTTTTGCCTTGTCTTGCCTTGCTTTGCTCTTTTGCCTTACATTGCTTTGATTTCCTTTGCCATTTTGCCTTGCCTTACCTTGGCTTTCTTTGTCCTTTTGCCTTGCCTGGCCTTGTCTTGCCTTCCCTTTTGACTTGCCTTGCTTTGCTTTGTCCTTTTGCCTTGGCATGCATTCGTTTGCGCTTTTGCGTTGCCTTGCCTTGCCTTGCTGCCCTTTTGCCTTGCCTTGCCTTGCTTTGCCCTTTTGCCTTGCCTTGCATAGCATTGCTTTGCCCCTTTGATTTGCCGTCCCTTGCCTTGCTTTGACCTTTTGCCTTGGTTTGCCTTGCCTTTGCTTGCCTTTTTGCCTTGCCTTGCCTTGCCTTGATTTTCCCCTTTTGCCTTGCCTTACCTTGCCTTCCTTTGCCATTTGGCTTGCCTTGCCTTGCCTTGCTTTGCCCTTTTGCCTTGCCTTGCTTTTCCTTCTTGCCTTGCCTTGCCTTGTCTTGCTTTGCCCTTTTGCCTTGCCTTGCATTGTCTTGCTTTGCCCTTTTGCCTTGCCTTGCCTTGCTTTGCTCTTTTGCCTTGCTTTGCATTGCTTTGCCCTTTTGCGTCGCTTTGCCTTGCTTTGCCCTTTTGCCTTGCCGTGCCTTGCCTTTCTTTGCTCTTTTGCCTTTACTTGCCTTGGCTTGGGTTGCCCTTTTGCCTTGCCTTGACTTCCCTTGCTTTGCCCTTTTCCCTTGCGTTTCATTGCCTTGCCTACACCTTTTGAATTAGCCTTCATTTTCCCTTTTGCCTTGCCTTGCCTTGCTTTGCTTTGCCCTTTTGCCGTGCCCTGCCTTGCCTTGATTCGCTCTTTTGTCTTGCCTTGCTTTTCCTTTTTTGCCTTGCCTTGTCTTGCATTGCCCTTTTGCCTTGCCTTGCCTTGCTTTGCCTTTTTGCCTTGCCTTGCCTTGCCATGCTTCGCTCTTTTGCCTTGCCTTGCCTTACCTTGCTTTGCCCTTTTGCCTTGCCTTGCCTTGCCTTGCTTCGCTCTTTTGCCTTGTCTTGCCTTGCCCTGCTTTGCCCTTTTGCCGTGCCTTGCTTTTCCCTTTTGCCTTGCCTTCCCTTGCTTTGCTTTTCCTTTTTGCCTTGCATTGTCTTGCTTTGCCCTTTTGCCTTGCCTTGCATTTCTTTGCCCTTTTGCCTTGACTTGCCATAGCTTGATTTGCCCTTTTGCCTTACCTTGCCTTGCCTTGCTTTACCCTTTTGCCTTGCCTTGCCCCTTTGATTTATCTTCCCTTGCCTTGCTTTGACTTTTTGCCTTAGTTTGCCTTGCCTTTGTTTGCCCTTTTGCCTTGCCTTGACTTGCCTTGATTTTCCCCTTTTGCCTTGCCTTACCATGCCTTCCTCTGCCATTTGGCTTGCCTTGCCTTGCCTTGATTTTCCCCTTTTGCCTTGCCTTACTATGCCTTCCTTTGCCATTTGGCTTGCCTTGCCTTGCCTTGCTTTGCCCTTTTGCCTTGCCTTGCTTTTCCTTCTTGCCTTGCCTTGCCTTGCCTTGCTTTGCCCTTTTGCCTTGCCTTGCATTGTCTTGCTTTGCGCTTTTGCCTTGCCTTGCTTTGCCCTTTTGCCTTGCCTTGCCTTGCCTTGCTTCGCTCTTCTGCCTTGCCTTGCCTTGCCTTGCTTTGCCCTTTTGCCTTGCCTTGCCTTGCCTTGCTTTGCCCTTTTGCCTTTCCTTGCATAGCCTTGCTTTGCTTTTTGCCTTGCCTTGCATTGTCTTGCTTTACCCTTTTGTCTTGCCTTGCTTTGCCCTTTTGCCTTGCCTTGCCTTGCCTTGCTTCGCTCTTTTGCCTTGCCTTGCCTTGCTTTACCATTTTGCCTTGCCTTTCTTTGCCCTTTTGCCGTGCCTTGCCTTGCCTTGCTTTGCCCTTTTGTCTTGACTTGCCTTACCTTGATTTGTTTTTTTTCCTTGCCTTGCCTTGCCTTGCTTTGCCCTTTTGTCTTGACTTGCCTTACCTTGATTTGTTTTTTTTTCCTTGCCTTGCCTTGCCTTGCTTTGCCCTTTTGCCTTGCCTTGCCTTGCCTTGTTTTGCCCTTTTGCCTTGCCTTTCCTTGCCTTGCCTTGCCCTTTTGCCTTGCCTTGCCTTTCTTTGCCCTTTCGCCTTGCCTTGCCTTGCTTTGCTTTGCCCCTTTGATTTGTCTTCTGTTGCCTTGCTTTGACCTTTTTTCCTTGATTTGCCCCGCCTTGTTTGCCCTTTTGCCTTGCCTTGCCTTGCCTTGCTTCGCTCTTTTGCCTTGCCTTGCCTTGCTTTGCCCTTTTGCCTTGCCTTGCCTTGCTTTTGCCTTGCCTTGCATAGCCTTTCATTTCTTTTTGCCTTTCCTTGCCTTGCCTTGCATTGCTTTGCCCTTTTGCCTTTCCTTGCATAGCCTTGCTTTGTTTTTTGCCTTGCCTTGTCTTGCTTTGCCATATGCCTTGCCGTGCCTTGCCTTTCTTTGCCTTTTTGCCTTTACTTGCCTTGCCTTGGGTTGCACTTTTGGTTTGCCTTGCCTTACATTGCTTTGCCCTTTTCCCTTGCCTTTCATTGCCTTGCTTTGACCTTTTGAATTAGCCTTCGTTTTCCCTTTTGGCTTGCCTTGGCTTGCCTTGCCTTGCCTTGCTTTGCCCTTTTGCCTTGCCTTGCCTTGCCTTGCTTCGCTCTTTTGCGATGCATTGCCTTGCCTTGCCCTTTTGCCTTGCCTTGCTTTTCCTTTTTGCCTTGCCTTGTCTTACTTTGCCCTTTTGCCTTGCCTTGCTTCGCTTTTTTGCCTTGCCTTTCCTTGCCTTGCTTTGCCCTTTTGCCTTGCCTTGCTTTTCCTTTTTGCCTTGCCTTGCCTTGTCTTGCTTTGCCGTTTTGCCTTGCCTTGCCTTTCTTTGCCCTTTTGCCTTGACTTGCTTTACATTGATTTGCCCTTTTGCCTTCTCTTGCCTTGCCTTGCTTTGCCCTTTTGCCTTGCCTTGCCTTGCCTTGCTTCGCTCTTTTTCCTTGTCTTGCCTTGCTTTGCTTTTCCCTTTTGCCTTGCCTTGCCTTTCTTTTTTGCCTTGCCTTGTCTTTCTTTGCCCTTTTGCCTTTCCTTGCCTTGCTTTGCCCTTTTGCATTCCCTTGCATTGTCTTGCTTTACCCTTTTGCCTTGGCTTGCCTTGCCTTGCTTTGCCCTTTTACTTTGCCTTGCCTTGCCATGCTTCGCTCTTTTGCCTTGCCTTGCCTTGCCTTGCTTTGCCCTTTTGCCTTGCCTTGCATTGTCTTGCTTTGCCCTTTTGCCTTGCCTTGCCTTGCCTTGCTCCGTTCTTTTGCCTTGCCTTGCCTTACCTTGATTTGCCCTTTTGCCTTGCCTTGCCTTGCCTTGCTTTGCCCTTTTGCCTTGACTTGCCTTACCTTGATATGCCCTTTTGCCTTGCCTTGCCTTGCCTTGTTTTGCCCTTTTGCCTTGCCCTGCCTTGCCTTGCTTTGCCTTTTTTCCTTGATTGCTTTTCCTTTTTGCCTTGCCTTGTCTTGCTTTGCCCTTTTGCCTTGCCTTGTCTTGCTTTGCCCTTTTGCCTTGACTTGCATTGTCTTGCTTTGCCCTTTTGCCTTGCCTTGCTTTGCCCTTTTGCCTTGCCTTGCCTTGCCTTGCTTCGCTCTTTTGCCTTGCCTTGCCTTAGCTTGATTTGCCCTTTTGCCTTGCCTTGCCTTGCCTTGCTTTACCCTTTTGCCTTGCCTTGCCCCTTCGATTTATCTTCCCTTGCCTTGCTTTGACTTTTTGCCTTAGTTTGCCTTGCCTTTGTTTGCCCTTTTGCCTTGCCTTGACTTGCCTTGATTTTCCCCTTTTGCCTTGCCTTACCATGCCTTCCTTTGCCATTTGGCTTGCCTTGCCTTGCCTTGCTTTGCCCTTTTGCCTTGCCTTGCTTTTCCTTCTTGCCTTGCCTTGCCTTGCCTTCCTTTGCCCTTTTGCCTTGCCTTGCATTGTCTTGCTTTGCGCTTTTGCCTTGCCTTGCTTTTCCTTCTTGCCTTGCCTTGCCTTGCCTTGCTTCGCTCTTCTGCCTTGCCTTGCCTTGCCTTGCTTTGCCCTTTTGCCTTGCCTTGCCTTGCCTTGCCTTGCTTTGCCCTTTTGCCTTTTCTTGCTTTTCCTTTTTGCATTGGCTTGCCTTGTCTTGCTTTGCCCTTTTGACTTGCCTTGCATTGTCTTGCTTTGCCCTTTTGCCTTGCCTTGCTTTGCCCTTTTGCCTTGCCTTGCTTTGCCCTTTTGCCTTGCCCTGCCTTGCCTTGCTTTGCTCTTTTGCCTTGCCTTGGCTTACCTTGCTTTGGCCTTTTGCCTTGCCTTGCCTTGCTTTGCCATTTTGATTTGCCTTGCATTACCTTACTTTGACATTTTGCCTTGCCTTTCCTTGCCTTGGCTTGCCCTTTTGCCTTGCCTTGCTTTGCTTTGCCCTTTTGCCTTGCCTTCCTTTGTCCTTTTGCCTTGCCTTGCATTGCCTTACTTTGCCCTCTGGCCTTGCCTTTCCTTCCCTTGCTATGCCTTTTTGCCCTGCGTTATCTTGCTTTGCTTTAACCTTTTGCCTTGCCTTGCCTTGCCTTGCTTTGCCCCTTTGATTATATTCCCTTGCCTTGCTTTGACCTTTTGCCTTGTTTTGCCTTGCCTTTGTTTGCCCTTTTGCCTTGCCTTCCCTTACCTGGATTTTCCCCTTTTCCATTGCCTTACCATGACTTCCTTTGCCATTTGGCTTGCCTTGCCTTGCCTTGCCTTGCTTTGCCCTTTTGCCTTGTCTTGCCTTGCTTTGCTCTTTTGCCTTACATTGCTTTGATTTCCTTTGCCATTTTGCCTTGCCTTACCTTGGCTTTCTTTGTCCTTTTGCCTTGCCTGGCCTTGTCTTGCTTTCCCTTTTGACTTGCCTTGCTTTGCTTTGTCCTTTTGCCTTGGCATGCATTCGTTTGCGCTTTTGCGTTGCCTTGCCTTGCCTTGCTGCCCTTTTGCCTTGCCTTGCCTTGCTTTGCCCTTTTGCCTTGCCTTGCATAGCATTGCTTTGCCCCTTTGATTTGCCGTCCCTTGCCTTGCTTTGACCTTTTGCCTTGGTTTGCCTTGCCTTTGCTTGCCTTTTTGCCTTGCCTTGCCTTGCCTTGATTTTCCCCTTTTGCCTTGCCTTACCTTGCCTTCCTTTGCCATTTGGCTTGCCTTGCCTTGCCTTGCTTTGCCCTTTTGCCTTGCCTTGCTTTTCCTTCTTGCCTTGCCTTGCCTTGTCTTGCTTTGCCCTTTTGCCTTGCCTTGCATTGTCTTGCTTTGCCCTTTTGCCTTGCCTTGCCTTGCTTTGCTCTTTTGCCTTGCTTTGCATTGCTTTGCCCTTTTGCGTCGCTTTGCCTTGCTTTGCCCTTTTGCCTTGCCGTGCCTTGCCTTTCTTTGCTCTTTTGCCTTTACTTGCCTTGGCTTGGGTTGCCCTTTTGCCTTGCCTTGACTTCCCTTGCTTTGCCCTTTTCCCTTGCGTTTCATTGCCTTGCCTACACCTTTTGAATTAGCCTTCATTTTCCCTTTTGCCTTGCCTTGCCTTGCTTTGCTTTGCCCTTTTGCCGTGCCCTGCCTTGCCTTGATTCGCTCTTTTGTCTTGCCTTGCTTTTCCTTTTTTTCCTTGCCTTGTCTTGCATTGCCCTTTTGCCTTGCCTTGCCTTTCTTTGCCTTTTTGCCTTGCCTTGCCTTGCCATGCTTCGCTCTTTTGCCTTGCCTTGCCTTACCTTGCTTTGCCCTTTTGCCTTGCCTTGCCTTGCCTTGCTTCGCTCTTTTGCCTTGTCTTGCCTTGCCCTGCTTTGCCCTTTTGCCGTGCCTTGCTTTTCCCTTTTGCCTTGCCTTCCCTTGCTTTGCTTTTCCTTTTTGCCTTGCATTGTCTTGCTTTGCCCTTTTGCCTTGCCTTGCCTAGCCTTGCTTTGTCCTTTTTCGTTACCTTGCGTTTCTTTTTTGCCTTGCCTTGCCTTGTCTTGCTTTGCCCTTTTGCCTTGCCTTGCATTTCTTTGCCCTTTTGCCTTGACTTGCCATAGCTTGATTTGCCCTTTTGCCTTACCTTGCCTTGCCTTGCTTTACCCTTTTGCCTTGCCTTGCCCCTTTGATTTATCTTCCCTTGCCTTGCTTTGACTTTTTGCCTTAGTTTGCCTTGCCTTTGTTTGCCCTTTTGCCTTGCCTTGACTTGCCTTGATTTTCCCCTTTTGCCTTGCCTTACCATGCCTTCCTCTGCCATTTGGCTTGCCTTGCCTTGCCTTGATTTTCCCCTTTTGCCTTGCCTTACTATGCCTTCCTTTGCCATTTGGCTTGCCTTGCCTTGCCTTGCTTTGCCCTTTTGCCTTGCCTTGCTTTTCCTTCTTGCCTTGCCTTGCCTTGCCTTGCTTTGCCCTTTTGCCTTGCCTTGCATTGTCTTGCTTTGCGCTTTTGCCTTGCCTTGCTTTGCCCTTTTGCCTTGCCTTGCCTTGCCTTGCTTCGCTCTTCTGCCTTGCCTTGCCTTGCCTTGCTTTGCCCTTTTGCCTTGCCTTGCCTTGCCTTGCTTTGCCCTTTTGCCTTTCCTTGCATAGCCTTGCTTTGCTTTTTGCCTTGCCTTGCATTGTCTTGCTTTACCCTTTTGTATTGCCTTGCTTTGCCCTTTTGCCTTGCCTTGCCTTGCCTTGCTTCGCTCTTTTGCCTTGCCTTGCCTTGCTTTACCATTTTGCCTTGCCTTTCTTTGCCCTTTTGCCGTGCCTTGCCTTGCCTTGCTTTGCCCTTTTGTCTTGACTTGCCTTACCTTGATTTGTTTTTTTTCCTTGCCTTGCCTTGCCTTGCTTTGCCCTTTTGTCTTGACTTGCCTTACCTTGATTTGTTTTTTTTTCCTTGCCTTGCCTTGCCTTGCTTTGCCCTTTTGCCTTGCCTTGCCTTGCCTTGTTTTGCCCTTTTGCCTTGCCTTTCCTTGCCTTGCCTTGCCCTTTTGCCTTGCCTTGCCTTTCTTTGCCCTTTCGCCTTGCCTTGCCTTGCTTTGCTTTGCCCCTTTGATTTGTCTTCTGTTGCCTTGCTTTGACCTTTTTTCCTTGATTTGCCCCGCCTTGTTTGCCCTTTTGCCTTGCCTTGCCTTGCCTTGCTTCGCTCTTTTGCCTTGCCTTGCCTTGCTTTGCCCTTTTGCCTTGCCTTGCCTTGCTTTTGCCTTGCCTTGCATAGCCTTTCATTGCTTTTTGCCTTTCCTTGCCTTGCCTTGCATTGCTTTGCCCTTTTGCCTTTCCTTGCATAGCCTTGCTTTGTTTTTTGCCTTGCCTTGTCTTGCTTTGCCATATGCCTTGCCGTGCCTTGCCTTTCTTTGCCTTTTTGCCTTTACTTGCCTTGCCTTGGGTTGCACTTTTGGTTTGCCTTGCCTTACATTGCTTTGCCCTTTTCCCTTGCCTTTCATTGCCTTGCTTTGACCTTTTGAATTAGCCTTCGTTTTCCCTTTTGGCTTGCCTTGGCTTGCCTTGCCTTGCCTTGCTTTGCCCTTTTGCCTTGCCTTGCCTTGCCTTGCTTCGCTCTTTTGCGATGCATTGCCTTGCCTTGCCCTTTTGCCTTGCCTTGCTTTTCCTTTTTGCCTTGCCTTGTCTTACTTTGCCCTTTTGCCTTGCCTTGCTTCGCTTTTTTGCCTTGCCTTTCCTTGCCTTGCTTTGCCCTTTTGCCTTGCCTTGCTTTTCCTTTTTGCCTTGCCTTGCCTTGTCTTGCTTTGCCGTTTTGCCTTGCCTTGCCTTTCTTTGCCCTTTTGCCTTGACTTGCTTTACATTGATTTGCCCTTTTGCCTTCTCTTGCCTTGCCTTGCTTTGCCCTTTTGCCTTGCCTTGCCTTGCCTTGCTTCGCTCTTTTTCCTTGTCTTGCCTTGCTTTGCTTTTCCCTTTTGCCTTGCCTTGCCTTTCTTTTTTGCCTTGCCTTGTCTTTCTTTGCCCTTTTGCCTTTCCTTGCCTTGCTTTGCCCTTTTGCATTCCCTTGCATTGTCTTGCTTTACCCTTTTGCCTTGGCTTGCCTTGCCTTGCTTTGCCCTTTTACTTTGCCTTGCCTTGCCATGCTTCGCTCTTTTGCCTTGCCTTGCCTTGCCTTGCTTTGCCCTTTTGCCTTGCCTTGCATTGTCTTGCTTTGCCCTTTTGCCTTGCCTTGCCTTGCCTTGCTCCGCTCTTTTGCCTTGCCTTGCCTTACCTTGATTTGCCCTTTTGCCTTGCCTTGCCTTGCCTTGCTTTGCCCTTTTGCCTTGACTTGCCTTACCTTGATATGCCCTTTTGCCTTGCCTTGCCTTGCCTTGTTTTGCCCTTTTGCCTTGCCCTGCCTTGCCTTGCTTTGCCTTTTTTCCTTGATTGCTTTTCCTTTTTGCCTTGCCTTGTCTTGCTTTGCCCTTTTGCCTTGCCTTGTCTTGCTTTGCCCTTTTGCCTTGACTTGCATTGTCTTGCTTTGCCCTTTTGCCTTGCCTTGCTTTGCCCTTTTGCCTTGCCTTGCCTTGCCTTGCTTCGCTCTTTTGCCTTGCCTTGCCTTGCCTTTCTTTGCCCTTTTGCCTTGCCCTGCCCTGCCTTGCTTTCCCCTTTTGACTTGCCTTGCATTGTCTTGCTTTGCCCTTTTTCCTTGCCTTGCTTTTCATTTTTGCCTTGCCTTGCCTTGTCTTGCTTTGCCCTTTTGCCTTGTTTTGCATTTCTTTGCCCTTTTGCCTTGACTTGCCTTAACGTGATTTGCCCATTTGCCTTGCCTTGCCTTGCCTTGCTTTACCCTTTTGCCTTGCCTTGCCTTGCTTTGCCCCTTTGATTTATCTTCCCTTGCCTTGCTGTGACCTTTTGCCCTGCCTTGCCTTGCCTTGATTTTCTCCTTTTGCCTTGCCTTACCATGCCTTACTTTGCCATTTGGCTTGCCTTGCCTTTCCTTGCTTTGCCCTTTTGCCTTGCCTTGCTTTTCCTTCTTGCCTTGCCTTGCCTTGCGTTGCTTTTCCCTTTTGCCTTGCCTTGCATTGTCTTGCTTTGCGCTTTAGCCTTGTCTTGCTTTGCCCTTTTGCCTTGCCTTGCCTTGCTTTGCCCTTTTGCCTTGCCTTGCATTGTCTTGCTTTGCCCTTTTGCCTTGCCGTGCCTTGCCTTTCTTTGCCCTTTTGCCTTTACTTGCCTTGCCTTGGGTTGCCATTTTCCCTTGCCTTTCATTGCCTTGCTTTAACCTTTTGAATTAGCCTTGGTTTGCCCTTTTGCCTTGCCTTGCTTTGCTCTTTTGCCTTGCCTTGCCTAGCCTTGCTTTGCCCTTTTTCTTTACCTTGCGTTTCTTTTTTGCCTTGCCTTGCCTTGTCTTGCTTTGCCCTTTTGCCTTGCCTTGCATTTCTTTGCCCTTTTGCCTTGACTTGCCTTAGCTTGATTTGCCCTTTTGCCTTGCCTTGCCTTGCCTTGCTTTACCCTTTTGCCTTGCCTTGCCCCTTCGATTTATCTTCCCTTGCCTTGCTTTGACTTTTTGCCTTAGTTTGCCTTGCCTTTGTTTGCCCTTTTGCCTTGCCTTGACTTGCCTTGATTTTCCCCTTTTGCCTTGCCTTACCATGCCTTCCTTTGCCATTTGGCTTGCCTTGCCTTGCCTTGCTTTGCCCTTTTGCCTTGCCTTGCTTTTCCTTCTTGCCTTGCCTTGCCTTGCCTTCCTTTGCCCTTTTGCCTTGCCTTGCATTGTCTTGCTTTGCGCTTTTGCCTTGCCTTGCTTTGCCCTTTTGCCTTGCCTTGCCTTGCCTTGCTTCGCTCTTCTGCCTTGCCTTGCCTTGCCTTGCTTTGCCCTTTTGCCTTGCCTTGCCTTGCCTTGCCTTGCTTTGCCCTTTTGCCTTTTCTTGCTTTTCCTTTTTGCATTGGCTTGCCTTGTCTTGCTTTGCCCTTTTGACTTGCCTTGCATTGTCTTGCTTTGCCCTTTTGCCTTGCCTTGCTTTGCCCTTTTGCCTTGCCTTGCTTTGCCCTTTTGCCTTGCCCTGCCTTGCCTTGCTTTGCTCTTTTGCCTTGCCTTGGCTTACCTTGCTTTGGCCTTTTGCCTTGCCTTGCCTTGCTTTGCCATTTTGATTTGCCTTGCATTACCTTACTTTGACATTTTGCCTTGCCTTTCCTTGCCTTGGCTTGCCCTTTTGCCTTGCCTTGCTTTGCTTTGCCCTTTTGCCTTGCCTTCCTTTGTCCTTTTGCCTTGCCTTGCATTGCCTTACTTTGCCCTCTGGCCTTGCCTTTCCTTCCCTTGCTATGCCTTTTTGCCCTGCGTTATCTTGCTTTGCTTTAACCTTTTGCCTTGCCTTGCCTTGCCTTGCTTTGCCCCTTTGATTATATTCCCTTGCCTTGCTTTGACCTTTTGCCTTGTTTTGCCTTGCCTTTGTTTGCCCTTTTGCCTTGCCTTCCCCTACCTGGATTTTCCCCTTTTCCATTGCCTTACCATGACTTCCTTTGCCATTTGGCTTGCCTTGCCTTGCCTTGCCTTGCTTTGCCCTTTTGCCTTGTCTTGCCTTGCTTTGCTCTTTTGCCTTACATTGCTTTGATTTCCTTTGCCATTTTGCCTTGCCTTACCTTGGCTTTCTTTGTCCTTTTGCCTTGCCTGGCCTTGTCTTGCTTTCCCTTTTGACTTGCCTTGCTTTGCTTTGTCCTTTTGCCTTGGCATGCATTCGTTTGCGCTTTTGCGTTGCCTTGCCTTGCCTTGCTGCCCTTTTGCCTTGCCTTGCCTTGCTTTGCCCTTTTGCCTTGCCTTGCATAGCCTTGCTTTGCCCCCTTGATTTGCCGTCCCTTGCCTTGCTTTGACCTTTTGCCTTGGTTTGCCTTGCCTTTGCTTGCCTTTTTGCCTTGCCTTGCCTTGCCTTGATTTTCCCCTTTTGCCTTGCCTTACCTTGCCTTCCTTTGCCATTTGGCTTGCCTTGCCTTGCCTTGCTTTGCCCTTTTGCCTTGCCTTGCTTTTCCTTCTTGCCTTGCCTTGCCTTGTCTTGCTTTGCCCTTTTGCCTTGCCTTGCATTGTCTTGCTTTGCCCTTTTGCCTTGCCTTGCCTTGCTTTGCTCTTTTGCCTTGCTTTGCATTGCTTTGCCCTTTTGCGTCGCTTTGCCTTGCTTTGCCCTTTTGCCTTCCCTTGCTTTGCCTTGCTTTGCCCTTTTGCCTTTCCTTGCATAGCCTTGCTTTGCTTTTTGCCTTGCCTTTCCTTGTCTTGCTTTGCCCTTTTGCCTTGCCGTGCCTTGCTTTGCTCTTTTGCCTTGCTTTGCATTGCTTTGCCCTTTTGCGTCGCTTTGCCTTGCTTTGCCCTTTTGCCTTGCCGTGCCTTGCCTTTCTTTGCTCTTTTGCCTTTACTTGCCTTGGCTTGGGTTGCCCTTTTGCCTTGCCTTGACTTCCCTTGCTTTGCCCTTTTCCCTTGCGTTTCATTGCCTTGCCTACACCTTTTGAATTAGCCTTCATTTTCCCTTTTGCCTTGCCTTGCCTTGCTTTGCTTTGCCCTTTTGCCGTGCCCTGCCTTGCCTTGATTCGCTCTTTTGTCTTGCCTTGCTTTTCCTTTTTTTCCTTGCCTTGTCTTGCATTGCCCTTTTGCCTTGCCTTGCCTTTCTTTGCCTTTTTGCCTTGCCTTGCCTTGCCATGCTTCGCTCTTTTGCCTTGCCTTGCCTTACCTTGCTTTGCCCTTTTGCCTTGCCTTGCCTTGCCTTGCTTCGCTCTTTTGCCTTGTCTTGCCTTGCCCTGCTTTGCCCTTTTGCCGTGCCTTGCTTTTCCCTTTTGCCTTGCCTTCCCTTGCTTTGCTTTTCCTTTTTGCCTTGCATTGTCTTGCTTTGCCCTTTTGCCTTGCCTTGCCTAGCCTTGCTTTGTCCTTTTTCGTTACCTTGCGTTTCTTTTTTGCCTTGCCTTGCCTTGTCTTGCTTTGCCCTTTTGCCTTGCCTTGCATTTCTTTGCCCTTTTGCCTTGACTTGCCATAGCTTGATTTGCCCTTTTGCCTTACCTTGCCTTGCCTTGCTTTACCCTTTTGCCTTGCCTTGCCCCTTTGATTTATCTTCCCTTGCCTTGCTTTGACTTTTTGCCTTAGTTTGCCTTGCCTTTGTTTGCCCTTTTGCCTTGCCTTGACTTGCCTTGATTTTCCCCTTTTGCCTTGCCTTACCATGCCTTCCTCTGCCATTTGGCTTGCCTTGCCTTGCCTTGATTTTCCCCTTTTGCCTTGCCTTACTATGCCTTCCTTTGCCATTTGGCTTGCCTTGCCTTGCCTTGCTTTGCCCTTTTGCCTTGCCTTGCTTTTCCTTCTTGCCTTGCCTTGCCTTGCCTTGCTTTGCCCTTTTGCCTTGCCTTGCATTGTCTTGCTTTGCGCTTTTGCCTTGCCTTGCTTTGCCCTTTTGCCTTGCCTTGCCTTGCCTTGCTTCGCTCTTCTGCCTTGCCTTGCCTTGCCTTGCTTTGCCCTTTTGCCTTGCCTTGCCTTGCCTTGCTTTGCCCTTTTGCCTTTCCTTGCATAGCCTTGCTTTGCTTTTTGCCTTGCCTTGCATTGTCTTGCTTTACCCTTTTGTATTGCCTTGCTTTGCCCTTTTGCCTTGCCTTGCCTTGCCTTGCTTCGCTCTTTTGCCTTGCCTTGCCTTGCTTTACCATTTTGCCTTGCCTTTCTTTGCCCTTTTGCCGTGCCTTGCCTTGCCTTGCTTTGCCCTTTTGTCTTGACTTGCCTTACCTTGATTTGTTTTTTTTCCTTGCCTTGCCTTGCCTTGCTTTGCCCTTTTGTCTTGACTTGCCTTACCTTGATTTGTTTTTTTTTCCTTGCCTTGCCTTGCCTTGCTTTGCCCTTTTGCCTTGCCTTGCCTTGCCTTGTTTTGCCCTTTTGCCTTGCCTTTCCTTGCCTTGCCTTGCCCTTTTGCCTTGCCTTGCCTTTCTTTGCCCTTTCGCCTTGCCTTGCCTTGCTTTGCTTTGCCCCTTTGATTTGTCTTCTGTTGCCTTGCTTTGACCTTTTTTCCTTGATTTGCCCCGCCTTGTTTGCCCTTTTGCCTTGCCTTGCCTTGCCTTGCTTCGCTCTTTTGCCTTGCCTTGCCTTGCTTTGCCCTTTTGCCTTGCCTTGCCTTGCTTTTGCCTTGCCTTGCATAGCCTTTCATTGCTTTTTGCCTTTCCTTGCCTTGCCTTGCATTGCTTTGCCCTTTTGCCTTTCCTTGCATAGCCTTGCTTTGTTTTTTGCCTTGCCTTGTCTTGCTTTGCCATATGCCGTGTCTTGCCTTGCCTTGCTTTGCCCTTTTGTCTTGACTTGCCTTGCCTTGGGTTGTTTTTTTTCCTTGCCTTGCCTTGCCTTGCTTTGCCGTTTTGTCTTGACTTGCCTTACCTTGATTTGTTTTTTTTCCTTGCCTTGCCTTGCCTTGCTTTGCCCTTTTGCCTTGCCTTGCCTTGCCTTGCTTTGCCTTTTTGCCTTGCCTTACTTTGCCCTTTTGCCTTGCCTTGCCTTGCCTTGTTTTGCCCTTTTGCCTTGCCTTTCCTTGCCTTGCCTTGCCCTTTTGCCCTGCCTTGCCTTTCTTTGCCCTTTCGATTTGCCTTGTGTTGCCTTTTTGCCTTGCCTTACTTTGCCCTTTTGTCATGCCTTGCCTTGCCTTGTTTTGCCCTTTTGCCTTGCCTTTCCTTGCCTTGCCTTGCCCTTTTGCCCTGCCTTGCCTTTCTTTGCCCTTTCGCTTTGCCTTGCGTTGCTTTGCTTTGCCCCTTTGATTTGTCTTCTGTTGCCTTGCTTTGACCTTTTGCCCTTTTGCCTTGCCTTGTGTTAGCCTGATTTTCCCCTTTTGCCTTGCCTTCCTTTGCCATTTGGCTTGCCTTGCCTTGCCTTGCTTTGCCCTTTTTCCTTGCCTTGCCTTGCCTTGCCTTGTTTTGCCCTTTGCCTTGCCTTGCCTTGCTTTGCCCTTTTGCGTTTCTTTTCCTTGCTTTGCCCTTTTGCCTTGCCTTGCCTTGCTTTGCCCTTTTGCGTTGCTTTGCCTTGCTTTGCCCTTTTCCCTTGCCTTGCCTTGCCTTGCTTTGCCCTTTTGCCTTGCCTTGCCTTGCTTTTGCCTTGCCTTGTATAGCCTTTCATTGCTTTTTGCCTTTCCTTGCCTTGTCTTGCTTTGCCCTTTTGCCTTGCCTTGCCTTGCCTTGCTTTGCCCTTTTGCGTTGCTTTGCCTTGCTTTGCCCTTTTCCCTTGCCTTGCCTTGCCTTGCTTTGCCCTTTTGCCTTGCCTTGCCTTGCCTTGCTTTGCCCTTTTGCCTTGCCTTGCCTTGCTTTTCCCTTTTGCCTTGCCTTGCATAGCCTTTCATTGCTTTTTGCCTTGCCTTGCCTTGTCTTGCTTTGCCCTTTTGCCTTTCCGTGCCTTGCATTTCTTTGCCCTTTTCTCTTGCCTTTCATTGCCTTGCTTTCACCTTTTGAATTAGCCTTGGTTTGCCCTTTTGCCTTCCTTTGCCTTGGCTTGATTTGCCCTTTTGCCTTGCCTTGACTTGCCTTGATTTTCCCCTTTTGCCTTGCCTTACCATGCCTTCCTTTGCCATTTGGCTTGCCTTGCCTTGCCTTGCTTTGCCCTTTTGCCTTGCCTTGCTTTTCCTTCTTGCCTTGCCTTGCCTTGCCTTCCTTTGCCCTTTTGCCTTGCCTTGCATTGTCTTGCTTTGCGCTTTTGCCTTGCCTTGCTTTGCCCTTTTGCCTTGCCTTGCCTTGCCTTGCTTCGCTCTTCTGCCTTGCCTTGCCTTGCCTTGCTTTGCCCTTTTGCCTTGCCTTGCCTTGCCTTGCCTTGCTTTGCCCTTTTGCCTTTTCTTGCTTTTCCTTTTTGCATTGGCTTGCCTTGTCTTGCTTTGCCCTTTTGACTTGCCTTGCATTGTCTTGCTTTGCCCTTTTGCCTTGCCTTGCTTTGCCCTTTTGCCTTGCCTTGCTTTGCCCTTTTGCCTTGCCCTGCCTTGCCTTGCTTTGCTCTTTTGCCTTGCCTTGGCTTACCTTGCTTTGGCCTTTTGCCTTGCCTTGCCTTGCTTTGCCATTTTGATTTGCCTTGCATTACCTTACTTTGACATTTTGCCTTGCCTTTCCTTGCCTTGGCTTGCCCTTTTGCCTTGCCTTGCTTTGCTTTGCCCTTTTGCCTTGCCTTCCTTTGTCCTTTTGCCTTGCCTTGCATTGCCTTACTTTGCCCTCTGGCCTTGCCTTTCCTTCCCTTGCTATGCCTTTTTGCCCTGCGTTATCTTGCTTTGCTTTAACCTTTTGCCTTGCCTTGCCTTGCCTTGCTTTGCCCCTTTGATTATATTCCCTTGCCTTGCTTTGACCTTTTGCCTTGTTTTGCCTTGCCTTTGTTTGCCCTTTTGCCTTGCCTTCCCCTACCTGGATTTTCCCCTTTTCCATTGCCTTACCATGACTTCCTTTGCCATTTGGCTTGCCTTGCCTTGCCTTGCCTTGCTTTGCCCTTTTGCCTTGTCTTGCCTTGCTTTGCTCTTTTGCCTTACATTGCTTTGATTTCCTTTGCCATTTTGCCTTGCCTTACCTTGGCTTTCTTTGTCCTTTTGCCTTGCCTGGCCTTGTCTTGCTTTCCCTTTTGACTTGCCTTGCTTTGCTTTGTCCTTTTGCCTTGGCATGCATTCGTTTGCGCTTTTGCGTTGCCTTGCCTTGCCTTGCTGCCCTTTTGCCTTGCCTTGCCTTGCTTTGCCCTTTTGCCTTGCCTTGCATAGCCTTGCTTTGCCCCCTTGATTTGCCGTCCCTTGCCTTGCTTTGACCTTTTGCCTTGGTTTGCCTTGCCTTTGCTTGCCTTTTTGCCTTGCCTTGCCTTGCCTTGATTTTCCCCTTTTGCCTTGCCTTACCTTGCCTTCCTTTGCCATTTGGCTTGCCTTGCCTTGCCTTGCTTTGCCCTTTTGCCTTGCCTTGCTTTTCCTTCTTGCCTTGCCTTGCCTTGTCTTGCTTTGCCCTTTTGCCTTGCCTTGCATTGTCTTGCTTTGCCCTTTTGCCTTGCCTTGCCTTGCTTTGCTCTTTTGCCTTGCTTTGCATTGCTTTGCCCTTTTGCGTCGCTTTGCCTTGCTTTGCCCTTTTGCCTTCCCTTGCTTTGCCTTGCTTTGCCCTTTTGCCTTTCCTTGCATAGCCTTGCTTTGCTTTTTGCCTTGCCTTTCCTTGTCTTGCTTTGCCCTTTTGCCTTGCCGTGCCTTGCTTTGCTCTTTTGCCTTGCTTTGCATTGCTTTGCCCTTTTGCGTCGCTTTGCCTTGCTTTGCCCTTTTGCCTTGCCGTGCCTTGCCTTTCTTTGCTCTTTTGCCTTTACTTGCCTTGGCTTGGGTTGCCCTTTTGCCTTGCCTTGACTTCCCTTGCTTTGCCCTTTTCCCTTGCGTTTCATTGCCTTGCCTACACCTTTTGAATTAGCCTTCATTTTCCCTTTTGCCTTGCCTTGCCTTGCTTTGCTTTGCCCTTTTGCCGTGCCCTGCCTTGCCTTGATTCGCTCTTTTGTCTTGCCTTGCTTTTCCTTTTTTTCCTTGCCTTGTCTTGCATTGCCCTTTTGCCTTGCCTTGCCTTTCTTTGCCTTTTTGCCTTGCCTTGCCTTGCCATGCTTCGCTCTTTTGCCTTGCCTTGCCTTACCTTGCTTTGCCCTTTTGCCTTGCCTTGCCTTGCCTTGCTTCGCTCTTTTGCCTTGTCTTGCCTTGCCCTGCTTTGCCCTTTTGCCGTGCCTTGCTTTTCCCTTTTGCCTTGCCTTCCCTTGCTTTGCTTTTCCTTTTTGCCTTGCATTGTCTTGCTTTGCCCTTTTGCCTTGCCTTGCCTAGCCTTGCTTTGTCCTTTTTCGTTACCTTGCGTTTCTTTTTTGCCTTGCCTTGCCTTGTCTTGCTTTGCCCTTTTGCCTTGCCTTGCATTTCTTTGCCCTTTTGCCTTGACTTGCCATAGCTTGATTTGCCCTTTTGCCTTACCTTGCCTTGCCTTGCTTTACCCTTTTGCCTTGCCTTGCCCCTTTGATTTATCTTCCCTTGCCTTGCTTTGACTTTTTGCCTTAGTTTGCCTTGCCTTTGTTTGCCCTTTTGCCTTGCCTTGACTTGCCTTGATTTTCCCCTTTTGCCTTGCCTTACCATGCCTTCCTCTGCCATTTGGCTTGCCTTGCCTTGCCTTGATTTTCCCCTTTTGCCTTGCCTTACTATGCCTTCCTTTGCCATTTGGCTTGCCTTGCCTTGCCTTGCTTTGCCCTTTTGCCTTGCCTTGCTTTTCCTTCTTGCCTTGCCTTGCCTTGCCTTGCTTTGCCCTTTTGCCTTGCCTTGCATTGTCTTGCTTTGCGCTTTTGCCTTGCCTTGCTTTGCCCTTTTGCCTTGCCTTGCCTTGCCTTGCTTCGCTCTTCTGCCTTGCCTTGCCTTGCCTTGCTTTGCCCTTTTGCCTTGCCTTGCCTTGCCTTGCTTTGCCCTTTTGCCTTTCCTTGCATAGCCTTGCTTTGCTTTTTGCCTTGCCTTGCATTGTCTTGCTTTACCCTTTTGTATTGCCTTGCTTTGCCCTTTTGCCTTGCCTTGCCTTGCCTTGCTTCGCTCTTTTGCCTTGCCTTGCCTTGCTTTACCATTTTGCCTTGCCTTTCTTTGCCCTTTTGCCGTGCCTTGCCTTGCCTTGCTTTGCCCTTTTGTCTTGACTTGCCTTACCTTGATTTGTTTTTTTTCCTTGCCTTGCCTTGCCTTGCTTTGCCCTTTTGTCTTGACTTGCCTTACCTTGATTTGTTTTTTTTTCCTTGCCTTGCCTTGCCTTGCTTTGCCCTTTTGCCTTGCCTTGCCTTGCCTTGTTTTGCCCTTTTGCCTTGCCTTTCCTTGCCTTGCCTTGCCCTTTTGCCTTGCCTTGCCTTTCTTTGCCCTTTCGCCTTGCCTTGCCTTGCTTTGCTTTGCCCCTTTGATTTGTCTTCTGTTGCCTTGCTTTGACCTTTTTTCCTTGATTTGCCCCGCCTTGTTTGCCCTTTTGCCTTGCCTTGCCTTGCCTTGCTTCGCTCTTTTGCCTTGCCTTGCCTTGCTTTGCCCTTTTGCCTTGCCTTGCCTTGCTTTTGCCTTGCCTTGCATAGCCTTTCATTGCTTTTTGCCTTTCCTTGCCTTGCCTTGCATTGCTTTGCCCTTTTGCCTTTCCTTGCATAGCCTTGCTTTGTTTTTTGCCTTGCCTTGTCTTGCTTTGCCATATGCCGTGTCTTGCCTTGCCTTGCTTTGCCCTTTTGTCTTGACTTGCCTTGCCTTGGGTTGTTTTTTTTCCTTGCCTTGCCTTGCCTTGCTTTGCCGTTTTGTCTTGACTTGCCTTACCTTGATTTGTTTTTTTTCCTTGCCTTGCCTTGCCTTGCTTTGCCCTTTTGCCTTGCCTTGCCTTGCCTTGCTTTGCCTTTTTGCCTTGCCTTACTTTGCCCTTTTGCCTTGCCTTGCCTTGCCTTGTTTTGCCCTTTTGCCTTGCCTTTCCTTGCCTTGCCTTGCCCTTTTGCCCTGCCTTGCCTTTCTTTGCCCTTTCGATTTGCCTTGTGTTGCCTTTTTGCCTTGCCTTACTTTGCCCTTTTGTCATGCCTTGCCTTGCCTTGTTTTGCCCTTTTGCCTTGCCTTTCCTTGCCTTGCCTTGCCCTTTTGCCCTGCCTTGCCTTTCTTTGCCCTTTCGCTTTGCCTTGCGTTGCTTTGCTTTGCCCCTTTGATTTGTCTTCTGTTGCCTTGCTTTGACCTTTTGCCCTTTTGCCTTGCCTTGTGTTAGCCTGATTTTCCCCTTTTGCCTTGCCTTCCTTTGCCATTTGGCTTGCCTTGCCTTGCCTTGCTTTGCCCTTTTTCCTTGCCTTGCCTTGCCTTGCCTTGTTTTGCCCTTTGCCTTGCCTTGCCTTGCTTTGCCCTTTTGCGTTTCTTTTCCTTGCTTTGCCCTTTTGCCTTGCCTTGCCTTGCTTTGCCCTTTTGCGTTGCTTTGCCTTGCTTTGCCCTTTTCCCTTGCCTTGCCTTGCCTTGCTTTGCCCTTTTGCCTTGCCTTGCCTTGCTTTTGCCTTGCCTTGTATAGCCTTTCATTGCTTTTTGCCTTTCCTTGCCTTGTCTTGCTTTGCCCTTTTGCCTTGCCTTGCCTTGCCTTGCTTTGCCCTTTTGCGTTGCTTTGCCTTGCTTTGCCCTTTTCCCTTGCCTTGCCTTGCCTTGCTTTGCCCTTTTGCCTTGCCTTGCCTTGCCTTGCTTTGCCCTTTTGCCTTGCCTTGCCTTGCTTTTCCCTTTTGCCTTGCCTTGCATAGCCTTTCATTGCTTTTTGCCTTGCCTTGCCTTGTCTTGCTTTGCCCTTTTGCCTTTCCGTGCCTTGCATTTCTTTGCCCTTTTCTCTTGCCTTTCATTGCCTTGCTTTCACCTTTTGAATTAGCCTTGGTTTGCCCTTTTGCCTTCCTTTGCCTTGGCTTGATTTGCCCTTTTGCCTTGTCTTGCCTTGCCTTGCTTTGCCCTTTTGCCTTGCCTTTCATTGCTTTGCCCTTTTGCCTTTCCTTGCATAGCCTTGCTTTGCTTTTTGCCTTGCCTTGTCTTGCTTTGCCATATGCCTTGCCGTGCCTTGCCTTTCTTTGCCTTTTTGCCTTTACTTGCCTTGCCTTGGGTTGCACTTTTGGCTTGCCTTGCCTTACATTGCTTTGCCCTTTTCCCTTGCCTTTCATTGCCTTGCTTTGACCTTTTGAATTAGCCTTCGTTTTCCCTTTTGGCTTGCCTTGGCTTGCCTTGCCTTGCCTTGCTTTGCCCTTTTGCCTTGCCTTGCCTTGCCTTGCTTCGCTCTTTTGCGATGCATTGCCTTGCCTTGCCCTTTTGCCTTGCCTTGCTTTTCCTTTTTGCCTTGCCTTGTCTTACTTTGCCCTTTTGCCTTGCCTTGCTTCGCTTTTTTGCCTTGCCTTTCCTTGCCTTGCTTTGCCCTTTTGCCTTGCCTTGCTTTTCCTTTTTGCCTTGCCTTGCCTTGTCTTGCTTTGCCGTTTTGCCTTGCCTTGCCTTTCTTTGCCCTTTTGCCTTGACTTGCTTTACATTGATTTGCCCTTTTGCCTTCTCTTGCCTTGCCTTGCTTTGCCCTTTTGCCTTGCCTTGCCTTGCCTTGCTTCGCTCTTTTTCCTTGTCTTGCCTTGCTTTGCTTTTCCCTTTTGCCTTGCCTTGCCTTTCTTTTTTGCCTTGCCTTGTCTTTCTTTGCCCTTTTGCCTTTCCTTGCCTTGCTTTGCCCTTTTGCATTCCCTTGCATTGTCTTGCTTTACCCTTTTGCCTTGGCTTGCCTTGCCTTGCTTTGCCCTTTTACTTTGCCTTGCCTTGCCATGCTTCGCTCTTTTGCCTTGCCTTGCCTTGCCTTGCTTTGCCCTTTTGCCTTGCCTTGCATTGTCTTGCTTTGCCCTTTTGCCTTGCCTTGCCTTGCCTTGCTCCGCTCTTTTGCCTTGCCTTGCCTTACCTTGATTTGCCCTTTTGCCTTGCCTTGCCTTGCCTTGCTTTGCCCTTTTGCCTTGACTTGCCTTACCTTGATATGCCCTTTTGCCTTGCCTTGCCTTGCCTTGTTTTGCCCTTTTGCCTTGCCCTGCCTTGCCTTGTTTTGCCCTTTTGCCTTGCCCTGCCTTGCCTTGCTTTGCCTTTTTTCCTTGATTGCTTTTCCTTTTTGCCTTGCCTTGTCTTGCTTTGCCCTTTTGCCTTGCCTTGTCTTGCTTTGCCCTTTTGCCTTGACTTGCATTGTCTTGCTTTGCCCTTTTGCCTTGCCTTGCCTTGCCTTGCTTCGCTCTTTTGCCTTGCCTTGCCTTGCCTTTCTTTGCCCTTTTGCCTTGCCCTGCCCTGCCTTGCTTTCCCCTTTTGACTTGCCTTGCATTGTCTTGCTTTGCCCTTTTTCCTTGCCTTGCTTTTCATTTTTGCCTTGCCTTGCCTTGTCTTGCTTTGCCCTTTTGCCTTGTTTTGCATTTCTTTGCCCTTTTGCCTTGACTTGCCTTAACGTGATTTGCCCATTTGCCTTGCCTTGCCTTGCCTTGCTTTACCCTTTTGCCTTGCCTTGCCTTGCTTTGCCCCTTTGATTTATCTTCCCTTGCCTTGCTGTGACCTTTTGCCCTGCCTTGCCTTGCCTTGATTTTCTCCTTTTGCCTTGCCTTACCATGCCTTACTTTGCCATTTGGCTTGCCTTGCCTTTCCTTGCTTTGCCCTTTTGCCTTGCCTTGCTTTTCCTTCTTGCCTTGCCTTGCCTTGCGTTGCTTTTCCCTTTTGCCTTGCCTTGCATTGTCTTGCTTTGCGCTTTAGCCTTGTCTTGCTTTGCCCTTTTGCCTTGCCTTGCCTTGCTTTGCCCTTTTGCCTTGCCTTGCATTGTCTTGCTTTGCCCTTTTGCCTTGCCGTGCCTTGCCTTTCTTTGCCCTTTTGCCTTTACTTGCCTTGCCTTGGGTTGCCCTTTTGCCTTGCCTTGCCTTCCCTTGCTTTGCCCTTTTCCCTTGCCTTTCATTGCCTTGCTTTAACCTTTTGAATTAGCCTTGGTTTGCCCTTTTGTCTTGCCTTGCTTTGCTCTTTTGCCTTGCCTTGCCTAGCCTTGCTTTGCCCTTTTTCTTTACCTTGCGTTTCTTTTTTGCCTTGCCTTGCCTTGTCTTGCTTTGCCCTTTTGCCTTGCCTTGCATTTCTTTGCCCTTTTTCCTTGACTTGCCTTAGCTTGATTTGCCCTTTTGCCTTGCCTTGCCTTGCCTTGCTTTACCCTTTTGCCTTGCCTTGCCCCTTCGATTTATCTTCCCTTGCCTTGCTTTGACTTTTTGCCTTAGTTTGCCTTGCCTTTGTTTGCCCTTTTGCCTTGCCTTGACTTGCCTTGATTTTCCCCTTTTGCCTTGCCTTACCATGCCTTCCTTTGCCATTTGGCTTGCATTGCCTTGCCTTGTTTTGCCCTTTTGCCTTGCCTTGCTTTTCCTTCTTGCCTTGCCTTGCCTTGCCTTTTTTTGCCCTTTTGCCTTGCCTTGCATTGTCTTGCTTTGCGCTTTTGCCTTGCCTTGCTTTGCCCTTTTGCCTTGCCTTGCCTTGCCTTGCTTCGCTCTTCTGCCTTGCCTTGCCTTGCCTTGCTTTGCCCTTTTGCCTTGCCTTGCCTTGCCTTGCCTTGCTTTGCCCTTTTGCCTTTTCTTGCTTTTCCTTTTTGCATTGGCTTGCCTTGTCTTGCTTTGCCCTTTTGACTTGCCTTGCATTGTCTTGCTTTGCCATTTTGCCTTGCCTTGCTTTGCCCTTTTGCCTTGCCTTGCTTTGCCCTTTTGCCTTGCCCTGCCTTGCCTTGCTTTGCTCTTTTGCCTTGCCTTGGCTTACCTTGCTTTGGCCTTTTGCCTTGCCTTGCCTTGCTTTGCCATTTTGATTTGCCTTGCATTACCTTACTTTGACATTTTGCCTTGCCTTTCCTTGCCTTGGCTTGCCCTTTTGCCTTGCCTTGCTTTGCTTTGCCCTTTTGCCTTGCCTTCCTTTGTCCTTTTGCCTTGCCTTGCATTGCCTTACTTTGCCCTCTGGCCTTGCCTTTCCTTCCCTTGCTATGCCTTTTTGCCCTGCGTTATCTTGCTTTGCTTTAACCTTTTGCCTTGCCTTTCCTTGCCTTGCTTTGCCCCTTTGATTTATATTCCCTTGCCTTGCTTTGACCTTTTGCCTTGTTTTGCCTTGCCTTTGTTTGCCCTTTTGCCTTGCTTTCCCTTGCCTGGATTTTCCCCTTTTCCATTGCCTTACCATGACTTCCTTTGCCATTTGGCTTGCCTTGCCTTGCCTTGCCTTGCTTTGCCCTTTTTCCTTGTCTTGCCTTGCTTTGCTCTTTTGCCTTACATTGCTTTGATTTACTTTGCCATTTTGCCTTGCCTTACCTTGGCTTTCTTTGTCCTTTTGCCTTGCCTGGCCTTGTCTTGCTTTCCCTTTTGACTTGCCTTGCTTTGCTTTGTCCTTTTGCCTTGGCATGCATTCGTTTGCGCTTTTGCGTTGCCTTGCCTTGCCTTGCTGCCCTTTTGCCTTGCCTTGCCTTGCTTTGCCCTTTTGCCTTGCCTTGCATAGCATTGCTTTGCCCCTTTGATTTGCCGTCCCTTGCCTTGCTTTGACCTTTTGCCTTGGTTTGCCTTGCCTTTGCTTGCGTTTTTGCCTTGCCTTGCCTTGCCTTGATTTTCCCCTTTTGCCTTGCCTTACCTTGCCTTCCTTTGCCATTTGGCTTGCCTTGCCTTGCCTTGCTTTGCCCTTTTGCCTTGCCTTGCTTTTCCTTCTTGTCTTGCCTTGCCTTGTCTTGCTTTGCCCTTTTGCCTTGCCTTGCATTGTCTTGCTTTGCCCTTTTGCCTTGCCTTGCCTTGCTTTGCTCTTTTGCCTTGCTTTGCATTGCTTTGCCCTTTTGCGTCGCTTTGCCTTGCTTTGCCCTTTTGCCTTCCCTTGCTTTGCCTTGCTTTGCCCTTTTGCCTTTCCTTGCATAGCCTTGCTTTGCTTTTTGCCTTGCCTTTCCTTGTCTTGCTTTGCCCTTTTGCCTTGCCGTGCCTTGCCTTTCTTTGCTCTTTTGCCTTTACTTGCCTTGGCTTGGGTTGCCCTTTTGCCTTGCCTTGACTTCCCTTGCTTTGCCCTTTTCCCTTGCGTTTCATTGCCTTGCCTTGACCTTTTGAATTAGCCTTCATTTTCCCTTTTGCCTTGCCTTGCCTTGCTTTGCTTTGCCCTTTTGCCGTGCCCTGCCTTGCCTTGATTCGCTCTTTTGTCTTGCCTTGCTTTTCCTTTTTTGCCTCGCCTTGTCTTGCATTGCCCTTTTGCCTTGCCTTGCCTTGCTTTGCCTTTTTGCCTTGCCTCGCCTTGCCATGCTTCGCTCTTTTGCCTTGCCTTGCCTTACCTTGCTTTGCCCTTTTGCCTTGCCTTGCCTTGCCTTGCTTCGCTCTTTTGCCTTGTCTTGCCTTGCCCTGCTTTGCCCTTTTGCCGTGCCTTGCTTTTCCCTTTTGCCTTGCCTTCCCTTGCTTTGCTTTTCCTTTTTGCCTTGCATTGTCTTGCTTTGCCCTTTTGCCTTGCCTTGCTTCGCTCTTTTGCCTTGCCTTGCCTTGCCTTGCTGTGCCCTTTTGCCTTGCCTTGCTTTTCCTTTTTGCCTTCCCTTGTCTTGTTTTGCCCTTTAGCCTTGCCTTGCCTTGCTTTGCCCTTTTGCCTTGCCTTGCATTGTCTTGCTTTACCCTTTTGTCTTGCCTTGCTTTGCCCTTTTGCCTTGCCTTGCCTTGCCTTACTTCGCTCTTTTGCCTTGCCTTGCCTTGCTTTACCATTTTGCCTTGCCTTTCTTTGCCCTTTTGCCGTGCCTTGCCTTGCCTTGCTTTGCCCTTTTGTCTTGACTTGCCTTACCTTGATTTGTTTTTTTTCCTTGCCTTGCCTTGCCGTGCTTTGCCCTTTTGTCTTGACTTGCCTTACCTTGATTTGTTTTTTTTCCTTGCCTTGCCTTGCCTTGCTTTGCCCTTTTGCCTTGCCTTGTCTTGCCTTGCTTTGCCGTTTTGCCTTGCCTTGCCTTGCTTTGCCTTTTTGCCTTGCCTTACTTTGCCCTTTTGCCTTGCCTTACTTTGCCCTTTTGCCTTGCCTTGCCTTGCCTTGTTTTGCCCTTTTGCCTTGCCTTTCCTTGCCTTGCCTTGCCCTTTTGCCCTGCCTTGCCTTTCTTTGCCCTTTCGCCTTGCCTTGCCTTGCTTTGCTTTGCCCCTTTGATTTGTCTTCTGTTGCCTTGCTTTGACCTTTTGCCTTGATTTGCCCTGCCTTGTTTGCCCTTTTGCCTTGCCTTGTGTTAGCCTGATTTTCCCCTTTTGCCTTGCCTTCCTTTGCCATTTGGCTTGCCTTGCCTTGCCTTGCTTTGCCCTTTTTCCTTGCCTTGCCTTGCCTTGTCTTGTTTTGCCCTTTGCCTTGCCTTGCCTTGCTTTGACCTTTTGCGTTTCTTTTCCTTGCTTTGCCCTTTTGCCTTGCCTTGCCTTGCCTTGCTTTGCCCTTTTGCCTTGCCTTGCCTTGCTCTGCCCTTTTGCGTTGCTTTGCCTTGCTTTGCCCTTTTCCCTTGCCTTGCCTTGCCTTGCTTTGCCCTTTTGCCTTGCCTTGCCTTGCTTTGCCCTTTTGCCTTGCCTTGCCTTGCTTTTCCCTTTTGCCTTGCCTTGCATAGCCTTTCATTGCTTTTTGCCTTGCCTTGCCTTGTCTTGCTTTGCCCTTTTGCCTTTCCGTGCCTTGCATTTCTTTGCCCTTTTCTCTTGCCTTTCATTGCCTTGCTTTCACCTTTTGAATTAACCTTGGTTTGCCCTTTTGCCTTGCTTTGCCTTGCCTTGATTTGCCCTTTTGCCTTGCCTTGCCTTGTCTTGCTTTGCCCTTTTGCCTTGCCTTGCCTTGTTTTGCCCTTTTGCCTTGCCTTGTCTTGTCTTGCTTTGCCCTTTTGCCTTGTTTTGCATTTCTTTGCCCTTTTGCCTTGACTTGCCTTAACGTGATTTGCCCATTTGCCTTGCCTTGCCTTGCCTTGCTTTACCCTTTTGCCTTGCCTTGCCTTGCTTTGCCCCTTTGATTTATCTTCCCTTGCCTTACTGTGACCTTTTGCCTTGCCTTGCCTTGCCTTGATTTTCCCCTTTTGCCTTGCCTTACCATGCCTTCCTTTGCCATTTGGCTTGCCTTGCCTTTCCTTGCTTTGCCCTTTTGCTTTGCCTTGCTTTTCCTTCTTGCCTTGCCTTGCCTTGCGTTGCTTTGCCCTTTTGCCTTGCCGTGCATTGTCTTGCTTTGCGCTTTAGCCTTGTCTTGCTTTGCCCTTTTGCCTTGCCTTGCCTTGCTTTGCCCTTTTGCCTTGCCTTGCATTGTCTTGCTTTGCCCTTTTGCCTTGCCGTGCCTTGCCTTTCTTTGCCCTTTTGCCTTTACTTGCCTTGCCTTGCTTTGCCCGTTTGCCTCGCCTTGCCTTGCTTTGCCCTTTTGCCTTGCCTTGCATAGCCTTGATTTGCTTTTTGCCTTGCTTTGCCTTGCCTTTCTTTGCCCTTTTGCCTTTACTTGCCTTGCCTTGGGTTGCCCTTTTGCCTTGCCTTGCCTTCCCTTGCTTTGCCCTTTTCCCTTGCCTTTCATTGCCTTGCTTTAACCTTTTGAATTAGCCTTGGTTTGCCCTTTTGCCTTGCCTTGCCTTGCCTTGCTTTGCCCTTTTGCCTTGCCTTGCCTTGCCTTGCTTTGCTCTTTTGCCTTGCCTTGCCTAGCCTTGCTTTGCCCTTTTTCGTTACCTTGCGTTTCTTTTTTGCCTTGCCTTGTCTTGCTTTGCCCTTTTGCCTTGCCTTGCATTTCTTTGCGCTTTTGCCTTGACTTGCCTTAGCTTGATTTGCCCTTTTGCCTTGCCTTGCCTTGCCTTGCTTTACCCTTTTGCCTTGCCTTGCCCCTTCGATTTATCTTCCCTTGCCTTGCTTTGACTTTTTGCCTTAGTTTGCCTTGCCTTTGTTTGCCCTTTTGCCTTGCCTTGACTTGCCTTGATTTTCCCCTTTTGCCTTGCCTTACCATGCCTTCCTTTGCCATTTGGCTTGCCTTGCCTTGCCTTGCTTTGCCCTTTTGCCTTGCCTTGCTTTTCCTTCTTGCCTTGCCTTGCCTTGCCTTACTTTGCCCTTTTGCCTTGCCTTGCATTGTCTTGCTTTGCGCTTTTGCCTTGCCTTGCTTTGCCCTTTTGCCTTGCCTTGCCTTGCCTTGCTTCGCTCTTCTGCCTTGCCTTGCCTTGCCTTGCCTTGCTTTGCCCTTTTGCCTTTTCTTGCTTTTCCTTTTTGCATTGGCTTGCCTTGTCTTGCTTTGCCCTTTTGACTTGCCTTGCATTGTCTTGCTTTGCCCTTTTGCCTTGCCTTGCTTTGCCCTTTTGCCTTGCCTTGCTTTGCCCTTTTGCCTTGCCCTGCCTTGCCTTGCTTTGCTCTTTTGCCTTGCCTTGGCTTACCTTGCTTTGGCCTTTTGCCTTGCCTTGCCTTGCTTTGCCATTTTGATTTGCCTTGCGTTACCTTACTTTGACATTTTCCCTTGCCTTTCCTTGCCTTGGCTTGCCCTTTTGCCTTGCCTTGCTTTGCTTTGCCCTTTTGCCTTGCCTTCCTTTGTCCTTTTGCCTTGCCTTGCATTGCCTTACTTTGCCCTCTGGCCTTGCCTTTCCTTCCCTTGCTATGCCTTTTTGCCCTGCGTTATCTTGCTTTGCTTTAGCCTTTTGCCTTGCCTTGCCTTGCCTTGCTTTGCCCCTTTGATTTATATTCCCTTGCCTTGCTTTGACCTTTTGCCTTGTTTTGCCTTGCCTTTGTTTGCCCTTTTGCCTTGCCTTCCCTTACCTGGATTTTCCCCTTTTCCATTGCCTTACCATGACTTCCTTTGCCATTTGGCTTGCCTTGCCTTGCCTTGCCTTGCTTTGCCCTTTTGCCTTGTCTTGCCTTGCTTTGCTCTTTTGCCTTACATTGCTTTGATTTACTTTGCCATTTTGCCTTGCCTTACCTTGGCTTTCTTTGTCCAAGGCCTTGCCTGGCATTGTCTTGCTTTCCCTTTTGACTTGCCTTGCTTTGCTTTGTCCTTTTGCCTTGGCATGCATTCGTTTGCGCTTTTGCGTTGCCTTGCCTTGCCTTGCTGCCCTTTTGCCTTGCCTTGCATTGTCTTGCTTTACCCTTTTGTCTTGCCTTGCTTTGCCCTTTTGCCTTGCCTTGCCTTGCCTTGCTTCGCTCTTTTGCCTTGCCTTGCCTTGCTTTACCATTTTGCCTTGCCTTTCTTTGCCCTTTTGCCGTGCCTTGCCTTGCCTTGCTTTGCCCTTTTGTCTTGACTTGCCTTACCTTGATTTGTTTTTTTTCCTTGCCTTGCCTTGCCTTGCTTTGCCCATTTGTCTTGACTTGCCTTACCTTGATTTGTTTTTATTCCTTGCCTTGCCTTGCCTTGCTTTGCCCTTTTGCCTTGCCTTGTCTTGCCTTGCTTTGCCGTTTTGCCTTGCCTTGCCTTGCTTTGCCTTTTTGCCTTGCCTTACTTTGCCCTTTTGCCTTGCCTTGCCTTGCCTTGTTTTGCCCTTTTGCCTTGCCTTTCCTTGCATTGCCTTGCCCTTTTGCCCTGCCTTGCCTTTCTTTGCCCTTTCGCCTTGCCTTGCCTTGCTTTGCTTTGCCCCTTTGATTTGTCTTCTGTTGCCTTGCTTTGACCTTTTGCCTTGATTTGCCCTGCCTTGTTTGCCCTTTTGCCTTGCCTTGTGTTAGCCTGATTTTCCCCTTTTGCCTTGCCTTCCTTTGCCATTTGGCTTGCCTTGCCTTGCCTTGCTTTGCCCTTTTTCCTTGCCTTGCCTTGCCTTGCCTTGTTTTGCCCTTTGCCTTGCCTTGCCTTGCTTTGCCCTTTTGCCTTGCCTTGCCTTGCTTTGCCCTTTTGCGTTGCTTTGCCTTGCTTTGCCCTTTTCCCTTGCCTTGCCTTGCCTTGCTTTGCCCATTTGCCTTTCCTTGCCTTGCTTTTGCCTTGCCTTGCATAGCCTTTCATTGCTTTTTGCCTTTCCTTGCCTTGTCTTGCTTTGCCCTTTTGCCTTGCCTTGCCTTGTCTTGCTTTGCCCTTTTGCCTTGCCTTGCCTTGTCTTGCTTTGCCCTTTTGCCTTGCCGTGCCTTGTCTTTCTTTGCCCTTTTGCCTTTACTTGCCTTGCCTTGGTTTGCCCTTTTGCCTTGCCTTGCCTTCCCTTGCTTTGCCCTTTTCCCTTGCTTTTCATTGCCTTGCTTTGACCTTTTGAATTAGCCTTGGTTTGCCCTTTTGCCTTGCCTTGCCTTGACTTTCTTTGACCTTTTGCCTTGCCCTGCCCTCCCTTGCTTTCCCCTTTTGACTTGCCTTGCATTGTCTTGCTTTGCCCTTTTTCCTTGCCTTGCTTTTCATTTTTGCCTTGCCTTGCCTTGTCTTGCTTTGCCCATTTGTCTTGACTTGCCTTACCTTGATTTGTTTTTATTCCTTGCCTTGCCTTGCCTTGCTTTGCCCTTTTGCCTTGCCTTGTCTTGCCTTGCTTTGCCGTTTTGCCTTGCCTTGCCTTGCTTTGCCTTTTTGCCTTGCCTTACTTTGCCCTTTTGCCTTGCCTTGCCTTGCCTTGTTTTGCCCTTTTGCCTTGCCTTTCCTTGCATTGCCTTGCCCTTTTGCCCTGCCTTGCCTTTCTTTGCCCTTTCGCCTTGCCTTGCCTTGCTTTGCTTTGCCCCTTTGATTTGTCTTCTGTTGCCTTGCTTTGACCTTTTGCCTTGATTTGCCCTGCCTTGTTTGCCCTTTTGCCTTGCCTTGTGTTAGCCTGATTTTCCCCTTTTGCCTTGCCTTCCTTTGCCATTTGGCTTGCCTTGCCTTGCCTTGCTTTGCCCTTTTTCCTTGCCTTGCCTTGCCTTGCCTTGTTTTGCCCTTTGCCTTGCCTTGCCTTGCTTTGCCCTTTTGCCTTGCCTTGCCTTGCTTTGCCCTTTTGCGTTGCTTTGCCTTGCTTTGCCCTTTTCCCTTGCCTTGCCTTGCCTTGCTTTGCCCTTTTGCCTTGCCTTGTCTTGCCTTGCTTTGCCGTTTTGCCTTGCCTTGCCTTGCTTTGCCTTTTTGCCTTGCCTTACTTTGCCCTTTTGCCTTGCCTTGCCTTGCCTTGTTTTGCCCTTTTGCCTTGCCTTTCCTTGCATTGCCTTGCCCTTTTGCCCTGCCTTGCCTTTCTTTGCCCTTTCGCCTTGCCTTGCCTTGCTTTGCTTTGCCCCTTTGATTTGTCTTCTGTTGCCTTGCTTTGACCTTTTGCCTTGATTTGCCCTGCCTTGTTTGCCCTTTTGCCTTGCCTTGTGTTAGCCTGATTTTCCCCTTTTGCCTTGCCTTCCTTTGCCATTTGGCTTGCCTTGCCTTGCCTTGCTTTGCCCTTTTTCCTTGCCTTGCCTTGCCTTGCCTTGTTTTGCCCTTTGCCTTGCCTTGCCTTGCTTTGCCCTTTTGCCTTGCCTTGCCTTGCTTTGCCCTTTTGCGTTGCTTTGCCTTGCTTTGCCCTTTTCCCTTGCCTTGCCTTGCCTTGCTTTGCCCATTTGCCTTTCCTTGCCTTGCTTTTGCCTTGCCTTGCATAGCCTTTCATTGCTTTTTGCCTTTCCTTGCCTTGTCTTGCTTTGCCCTTTTGCCTTGCCTTGCCTTGTCTTGCTTTGCCCTTTTGCCTTGCCTTGCCTTGTCTTGCTTTGCCCTTTTGCCTTGCCGTGCCTTGTCTTTCTTTGCCCTTTTGCCTTTACTTGCCTTGCCTTGGTTTGCCCTTTTGCCTTGCCTTGCCTTCCCTTGCTTTGCCCTTTTCCCTTGCTTTTCATTGCCTTGCTTTGACCTTTTGAATTAGCCTTGGTTTGCCCTTTTGCCTTGCCTTGCCTTGACTTTCTTTGACCTTTTGCCTTGCCCTGCCCTCCCTTGCTTTCCCCTTTTGACTTGCCTTGCATTGTCTTGCTTTGCCCTTTTTCCTTGCCTTGCTTTTCATTTTTGCCTTGCCTTGCCTTGTCTTGCTTTGCCCTGTTGCCTTGTTTTGCATTTCTTTGCCCTTTTGCCTTGACTTGCCTTAACGTGATTTGCCCATTTGCCTTGCCTTGCCTTGCCTTGCTTTACCCTTTTGCCTTGCCTTGCCTTGCTTTGCCCCTTTGATTTATCTTCCCTTGCCTTGCTGTGACCTTTTGCCTTGCCTTGCCTTGCCTTGATTTTCCCCTTTTGCCTTGCCTTACCATGCCTTCCTTTGCCATTTGGCTTGCCTTGCCATACCTTGCTTTGCCCTTTTGCCTTGCCTTGCTTTTCCTTCTTGCCTTGCCTTGCCTTGCGTTGCTTTGCCCTTTTGCCTTGCCTTGCATTGTCTTGCTTTGCGCTTTAGCCTTGTCTTGCTTTGCCCTTTTACCTTGCCTTGCCTTGCTTTGCCCGTTTGCCTTGCCTTGCATTGTCTTGCTTTGCCCTTTTGCCTTGCCGTGCCTTGCCTTTCTTTGCCCTTTTGCCTTGCCTTGCCTTGCCTTGCTTTGCCCGTTTGCCTCGCCTTGCCTTGCTTTGCCCTTTTTCCTTGCCTTGCTTTTCATTTTTGCCTTGCCTTGCCTTGTCTTGCTTTGCCCTTTTGCCTTGTTTTGCAGTTCTTTGCCCTTTTGCCTTGACTTGCCTTAACGTGATTTGCCCATTTGCCTTGCCTTGCCTTTCCTTGCTTTACCCTTTTGCCTTGCCTTGCCTTGCTTTGCCCCTTTGATTTATCTTCCCTTGCCTTGCTGTGACCTTTTGCCTTGCCTTGCCTTGCCTTGATTTTCCCCTTTTGCCTTGCCTTACCATGCCTTCCTTTGCCATTTGGCTTGCCTTGCCATACCTTGCTTTGCCCTTTTGCCTTGCCTTGCTTTTTCTTCTTGCCTTGCCTTGCCTTGCGTTGCTTTGCCCTTTTGCCTTGCCTTGCATTGTCTTGCTTTGCGCTTTAGCCTTGTCTTGCTTTGCCCTTTTACCTTGCCTTGCCTTGCTTTGCCCGTTTGCCTTGCCTTGCATTGTCTTGCTTTGCCCTTTTGCCTTGCCGTGCCTTGCCTTTCTTTGCCCTTTTGCCTTGCCTTGCCTTGCCTTGCTTTGCCCGTTTTCCTCGCCTTGCCTTGCTTTGCCCTTTTGCCTTGCCTTGCATAGCCTTGATTTGCTTTTTGCCTTGCCTTGCCTTGTCTTGCTTTGCCCTTTTGCCTTGCCGTGCCTTGCCTTTCTTTGCCCTTTTGCCTTTACTTGCCTTGCCTTGGGTTGCCCTTTTGCCTTGCCTTGCCTTCCCTTGCTTTGCCCTTTTCCCTTGCCTTTCATTGCCTTGCTTTAACCTTTTGAATTAGCCTTGGTTTGCCCTTTTGCCTTGCCTTGCCTTGCCTTGCTTTGCCCTTTTGCCATGCCTTGCTTTGCTCTTTTGCCTTGCCTTGCCTAGCCTTGCTTTGCCCTTTTTCGTTACCTTGTGTTTCTTTTTTACCTTGCCTTGCCTTGTTTTGCTTTGCCCTTTTGCCTTGCCTTGCATTTCTTTGCCCTTTTGCCTTGACTTGCCTTAGCTTGATTTGCCCTTTTGCCTTGCCTTGCCTTGCCTTGCTTTACCCTTTTGCCTTGCCTTGCCCCTTTGATTTATCTTCCCTTGCCTTGCTTTTACTTTTTGCCTTAGTTTGCCTTGCCTTTGTTTGCCCTTTTGCCTTGCCTTGACTTGCCTTGATTTTCCCCTTTTGCCTTGCCTTACCATGCCTTCCTTTGCCATTTGGCTTGCCTTGCCTTGCCTTGCTTTGCCCTTTTGCCTTGCCTTGCTTTTCCTTCTTGCCTTGCCTTTCCTTGCCTTGCTTTGCCCTTTTGCCTTGCCTTGCATTGTCTTGCTTTGCGCTTTTGCCTTGCCTTGCTTTGCCCTTTTGCCTTGCCTTGCCTTGCTTTGCCCTTTTGCCTTGCCTTGCCTTGCTTTGCCCTTTTGCCTTTTCTTGCTTTTCCTTTTTGCATTGCCTTGCCTTGTCTTGCTTTCCCTTTTGACTTGCCTTGCATTGTCTTGCTTTGCCCTTTTGCCTTGCCTTGCTTTGCCCTTTTGCCTTGCCGTGCTTTGCCCTTTTGCCTTGCCTTGCTTTGCCCTTTTGCCTTGCCCTGCCTTGCCTTGCTTTGCTCTTTTGCCTTGCCTTGGCTTACCTTGCTTTGGCCTTTTGCCTTGCCTTGCCTTGCTTTGCCATTTTGATTTGCCTTGCATTACCTTACTTTGACATTTTGCCTTGCCTTTCCTTGCCTTGGCTTGCCCTTTTGCCTTGCCTTGCTTTGCTTTGCCCTTTTGCCTTGCCTTCCTTTGTCCTTTTGCCTTGCCTTGCATTGCCTTACTTTGCCCTCTGGCCTTGCCTTTCCTTCCCTTGCTATGCCTTTTTGCCCTGCGTTATCTTGCTTTGCTTTAACCTTTTGCCTTGCCTTGCCTTGCCTTGCTTTGCCCCTTTGATTTATATTCCCTTGCCTTGCTTTGACCTTTTGCCTTGATTGGCCCTGCTTTTGTTTGCCCTTTTGCCTTGCCTTGCCTTGGCTTGATTTTCCTCTTTTGCCTTGCCTTAGCTTGCCTTCCTTTGCCATTTGGCTCGCCGTGCCTTGCCTTGCTTTGCCCTTTTGCCCTTCCTTGCCTTGCCTTGTCTTGCTTTGCCCTTTTGCCTTGCCTTGCCTTGCTTTGCCCTTTTGCTTTGCTTTGCCTTACTTTGCCCTTTTGCCTTTCCTTGCCTTGCCTTGCTTTGCCCGTTTGCCTTGCCTTGCCTTGCTTTGCCCTTTTGCCTTGCCTTGCATAGCCTTGCTTTGCTTTTTGCCTTGCCTTGCCTTGTCCTGCTTTGCCCTTTTGCCTTGCCGTTCCTTGCCTTTCTTTGCCCTTTTGCCTTTACTTGCCTTGCCTTTGTTTGCCCTTTTGCCTTGCCTTGCCTTGCCTTGCTTTGCCCTTTTGCCTTGCCTTGCCTTGCCTTGCTTTGCTCTTTTGCCTTGCCTTGCCTAGCCTTGCTTTGCCCTTTTGACTTGCCTTGCTTTTCCTTTTTCCCTTGCCTTGCCTTGCCTTGTCTTGCTTTGCCCTTTTGCCTTGCCTTGCCTTTCTTTGCCCTTTTGCCTTGCCCTGCCCTCCCTTGCTTTCCCCTTTTGACTTGCCTTGCATTGTCTTGCTTTGCCCTTTTTCCATGCCTTGCTTTTCATTTTTGCCTTGCCTTGCCTTGTCTTGCTTTGCCGTTTTGCCTTGTTTTGCATTTCTTTGCTCTTTTGCCTTGACTTGCCTTAACGTGATTTGCCCATTTGCCTTGCCTTGCCTTGCCTTGCTTTACCCTTTTGCCTTGCCTTGCCTTGCTTTACCCCTTTGATTTATCTTCCCTTGCCTTGCTGTGACCTTTTGCCTTGCCTTGCCTTGCCTTGATTTTCCCCTTTTGCCTTGCCTTACCATGCCTTCCTTTGCCATTTGGCTTGCCTTGCCTTTCCTTGCTTTGCCCTTTTGCCTTGCCTTGCTTTTCCTTCTTGCCTTGCCTTGCCTTGCGTTGCTTTGCCCTTTTGCCTTGCCGTGCATTGTCTTGCTTTGCGCTTTAGCCTTGTCTTGCTTTGCCCTTTTCCCTTGCCTTGCCTTGCTTTGCCCTTTTGCCTTGCTTTGCATTGTCTTGCTTTGCCCTTTTGCCTTGCCGTGCCTTGCCTTTCTTTGCCCTTTTGCCTTTACTTGCCTTGCCTTGCTTTGCCCGTTTGCCTCGCCTTGCCTTGCTTTGCCCTTTTGCCTTGCCGTGCCTTGCCTTTCTTTGCCCTTTTGCCTTTACTTGCCTTGCCTTGGGTTGCCCTTTTGCCTTGCCTTGCCTTCCCTTGCTTTGCCCTTTTCCCTTGCCTTTCATTGCCTTGCTTTGCCCTTTTGAATTAGCCTTGGTTTGCCCTTTTGCCTTGCCTTGCCTTGCCTTGCTTTGCCCTTTTGCCTTGCCTTGCCTTGCTTTGCTCTTTTGCCTTGCCTTGCCTAGCCTTGCTTTGCCCTTTTTCGTTACCTTGTGTTTCTTTTTTGCCTTGCCTTGCCTTGTCTTGCTTTGCCCTTTTGCCTTGCCTTGCATTTCTTTGCCCTTTTGCCTTGACTTGCCTTAGCTTGATTTGCCCTTTTGCCTTGCCTTGCCTTGCCTTGCTTTACCCTTTTGCCTTGCCTTGCCCCTTTGATTTATCTTCCCTTGCCTTGCTTTGACTTTTTGCCTTAGTTTGCCTTGCCTTTGTTTGCCCTTTTGCCTCGCCTTGACTTGCCTTCCTTTGCCATTTGGCTTGCCTTGCCTTGCCTTGCTTTGCCCTTTTGCCTTGCCTTGCTTTTCCTTGGCTTGCCCTTTTGCCTTGCCTTGCTTTGCTTTGCCCTTTTGCCTTGCCTTCCTTTGTCCTTTTGCCTTGCCTTGCATTGCCTTACTTTGCCCTCTTGCCTTGCCTTTCCTTCCCTTGCTATGCCTTTTTGCCCTGCGTTATCTTGCTTTGCTTTAACCTTTTGCCTTGCCTTGCCTTGCTTTGCCCCTTTGATTTATATTCCCTTGCCTTGCTTTGACCTTTTGCCTTGTTTTGCCTTGCCTTTGTTTGCCCTTTTGCCTTGCCTTCCCTTGCCTGGATTTTCCCCTTTTCCATTGCCTTACCATGACTTCCTTTGCCATTTGGCTTGCCTTGCCTTGCCTTGCCTTGCCTTGCCTTGCTTTGCCCTTTTGCCTTATCTTCCCTTGCTTTGCTCTTTTGCCTTACATTGCTTTGATTTACTTTGCCATTTTGCCTTGCCTTACCTTGGCTTTCTTTGTCCTTTTGCCTTGCCTGGCCTTGTCTTGCTTTCCCTTTTGACTTGCCTTGCTTTGCTTTGTCCTTTTGCCTTGGCATGCATTCGTTTGCGCTTTTGCGTTGCCTTGCCTTGCCTTGCTGCCCTTTTGCCTTGCCTTGCCTTGCTTTGCCCTTTTGCCTTGCCTTGCATAGCCTTGCTTTGCCCCTTTGATTTGCCGTCCCTTGCCTTGCTTTGACCTTTTGCCTTGGTTTGCCTTGCCTTTGCTTGCCTTTTTGCCTTGCCTTGCCTTGCCTTGATTTTCCCCTTTTGCCTTGCCTTACCTTGCCTTCCTTTGCCATTTGGCTTGCCTTCCCTTGCCTTGCTTTGCCCTTTTGCCTTGCCTTGCTTTTCCTTCTTGCCTTGCCTTGCCTTGTCTTGCTTTGCCCTTTTTCCTTGCCTTGCTTTGCCCTTTTGCCTTGCCTTGCATTGTCTTTCTTTGCGCTTTTGCCTTGCCTTGCTTTGCCCTTTTGCCTTGCCTTGCCTTGCCTTGCTTCACTTTTTTGCCTTGCCTTGCCTTGCCTTGCTTTGCCCTTTTGCCTTGCCTTGCTTTTCCTTTTTGCCTTGCCTTGCCTTATCTTGCTTTGCCCTTTTGCGTTGCATTGCCTTTCTTTGCCCTTTTGCCTTGCCTTGCTTTTACTTTTTGCCTTGCCTTGTCTTGCTTTGCCGTTTTGTCTTGCCTTGCCTTGCTTTGCCCTTTTGCCTTGCCTTGCATTGTCTAGCTTTGCCCTTTTGCCTTGCCTTGCTTTGCCCTTTTGCCTTGCCTTTCTTTGCCTTGCTTTGCCCTTTTGCCTTGCCTTGCCTTGCTTTGCCCTTTTGCCTTTAATTGCCTTGCCTTGGGTTGCCCTTTTGCCTTGTCCTGCCTTCTTTTTCTTTGCCCTTTTCCCTTGCCTTTCATTGCCTTTCTTTGACCTTTTGAATTAGCCTTCGTTTTCCCTTTTGCCTTGCCTTGCCTTGCCTTGCTTTGCCCTTTTGCCTTGCCTTGCCTTGCTTTGCTCTTTTACCTTGCCTTGCCTTGCCTTGCTTTGCCCTTTTGCCTTGCCTTGCTTTTCCTTTTTGCCTTGCCTTGCCTTGCCTTGCTTTGCCCTTTTGACTTTCCTTGCATTGTCTTGCTTTGCCATTTGCCTTGCCTTGCTCTGCCTTTTTGCCTTGCCCTGCCTTGCCTTGCTTTGCTATTTTGCCTTGCCTTGCCTTACCTTTCGTTGCCCTTTTTCCTTGCCTTGCTTTTCTTTTTTGCCTTGCCTTGCCTTGCCTTGCTTTGCCCTTTTGCCTTGCCTTGCCTTGCTTTGCCATTTTGCCTTGCCTTGCCTTGCTTTGCCATTTTGATTTGCCTTGCATTGCCTTACTTTGCCCTTTTGCCTTGCCTTGCTTTGCCTTGCATTGCATTTTTGTCTTGCCTTGCTTTGCCCTTTTGCCTTACCTTGCCTTGTGTTGCTTTGCCCTTTTGCCTTGCCTTTCGTTGCCTTGCCTTGCACTTTTGTCTTGCCTTGCCTTGCCTTGCCTTGCTTTGCCCTTTTGCCTTGCCTTGCCTTGCTTTGCCCTTTTGCCATGCCTTGCATAGCCTTGGTTTGCCCCTTTGATTTGCCGTCCCTTGCCTTGCTTTGTCCTTTTGCCTTGGCATGCATTCGTTTGCGCTTTTGCGTTGCCTTGCCTTGCTTTGCTGCCCTTTTGCCTTGCCTTGCCTTGCTTTGCCCTTTTGCCTTGCCTTGCATAGCCTTGCTTTGCCCCTTTGATTTGCCGTCCCTTGCCTTGCTTTGACCTTTTGCCTTGGTTTGCCTTGCCTTTGCTTGCCTTTTTGCCTTGCCTTGCCTTGCCTTGATTTTCCCCTTTTGCCTTGCCTTACCTTGCCTGCCTTTGCCATTTGGCTTGCCTTGCCTTGCCTTGCTTTGCCCTTTTGCCTTGCCTTGCTTTTCCTTCTTGCCTTGCCTTGCCTTGTCTTGCTTTGCCCTTTTGCCTTGCCTTGCATTGTCTTGCTTTGCCCTTTTGCCTTGCCTTGCTTTGCTCTTTTGCCTTCCCTTGCTTTGCCTTGCTTTGCCCTTTTGCCTTTCCTTGCATAGCCTTGCTTTGCTTTTTGCCTTGCCTTCCCTTGTCTTGCTTTGCCCTTTTGCCTTGCCTTGCCTTCCCTTGCTTTGCCCTTTTCCCTTGCCTTTCATTGCCTTGCTTTGCCCTTTTGAATTAGCCTTGGTTTGCCCTTTTGCCTTGCCTTGCCTTGCCTTGCTTTGCCCTTTTGCCTTGCCTTGCCTTGCTTTGCTCTTTTGCCTTGCCTTGCCTAGCCTTGCTTTGCCCTTTTTCGTTACCTTGTGTTTCTTTTTTGCCTTGCCTTGCCTTGTCTTGCTTTGCCCTTTTGCCTTGCCTTGCATTTCTTTGCCCTTTTGCCTTGACTTGCCTTAGCTTGATTTGCCCTTTTGCCTTGCCTTGCCTTGCCTTGCTTTACCCTTTTGCCTTGCCTTGCCCCTTTGATTTATCTTCCCTTGCCTTGCTTTGACTTTTTGCCTTAGTTTGCCTTGCCTTTGTTTGCCCTTTTGCCTTGCCTTGACTTGCCTTCCTTTGCCATTTGGCTTGCCTTGCCTTGCCTTGCTTTGCCCTTTTGCCTTGCCTTGCTTTTCCTTGGCTTGCCCTTTTGCCTTGCCTTGCTTTGCTTTGCCCTTTTGCCTTGCCTTCCTTTGTCCTTTTGCCTTGCCTTGCATTGCCTTACTTTGCCCTCTTGCCTTGCCTTTCCTTCCCTTGCTATGCCTTTTTGCCCTGCGTTATCTTGCTTTTCTTTAACCTTTTGCCTTGCCTTGCCTTGCTTTGCCCCTTTGATTTATATTCCCTTGCCTTGCTTTGACCTTTTGCCTTGTTTTGCCTTGCCTTTGTTTGCCCTTTTGCCTTGCCTTCCCTTGCCTGGATTTTCCCCTTTTCCATTGCCTTACCATGACTTCCTTTGCCATTTGGCTTGCCTTGCCTTGCCTTGCCTTGCCTTGCCTTGCTTTGCCCTTTTGCCTTATCTTCCCTTGCTTTGCTCTTTTGCCTTACATTGCTTTGATTTACTTTGCCATTTTGCCTTGCCTTACCTTGGCTTTCTTTGTCCTTTTGCCTTGCCTGGCCTTGTCTTGCTTTCCCTTTTGACTTGCCTTGCTTTGCTTTGTCCTTTTGCCTTGGCATGCATTCGTTTGCGCTTTTGCGTTGCCTTGCCTTGCCTTGCTGCCCTTTTGCCTTGCCTTGCCTTGCTTTGCCCTTTTGCCTTGCCTTGCATAGCCTTGCTTTGCCCCTTTGATTTGCCGTCCCTTGCCTTGCTTTGACCTTTTGCCTTGGTTTGCCTTGCCTTTGCTTGCCTTTTTGCCTTGCCTTGCCTTGCCTTGATTTTCCCCTTTTGCCTTGCCTTACCTTGCCTTCCTTTGCCATTTGGCTTGCCTTCCCTTGCCTTGCTTTGCCCTTTTGCCTTGCCTTGCTTTTCCTTCTTGCCTTGCCTTGCCTTGTCTTGCTTTGCCCTTTTTCCTTGCCTTGCTTTGCCCTTTTGCCTTGCCTTGCATTGTCTTTCTTTGCGCTTTTGCCTTGCCTTGCTTTGCCCTTTTGCCTTGCCTTGCCTTGCCTTGCTTCACTTTTTTGCCTTGCCTTGCCTTGCCTTGCTTTGCCCTTTTGCCTTGCCTTGTTTTTCTTTTTTGCCTTGCCTTGCCTTATCTTGCTTTGCCCTTTTGCGTTGCATTGCCTTTCTTTGCCCTTTTGCCTTGCCTTGCTTTTACTTTTTGCCTTGCCTTGTCTTGCTTTGCCGTTTTGCCTTGCCTTGCCTTGCTTTGCCCTTTTGTCTTGCCTTGCATTGTCTAGCTTTGCCCTTTTGCCTTGCCTTGCTTTGCCCTTTTGCCTTGCCTTTCTTTGCCTTGCTTTGCCCTTTTGCCTTGCCTTGCCTTGCTTTGCCCTTTTGCCTTTAATTGCCTTGCCTTGGGTTGCCCATTTGCCTTGTCCTGCCTTCTTTTTCTTTGCCCTTTTCCCTTGCCTTTCATTGCCTTGCTTTGACCTTTTGAATTAGCCTTCGTTTTCCCTTTTGCCTTGCCTTGCCTTGCCTTGCTTTGCCCTTTTGCCTTGCCTTGCCTTGCTTTGCTCTTTTACCTTGCCTTGCCTTGCCTTGCTTTGCCCTTTTGCCTTGCCTTGCTTTTCCTTTTTGCCTTGCCTTGCCTTGCCTTGCTTTGCCCTTTTGACTTTCCTTGCATTGTCTTGCTTTGCCATTTGCCTTGCCTTGCTCTGCCTTTTTGCCTTGCCCTGCCTTGCCTTGCTTTGCTATTTTGCCTTGCCTTGCCTTACCTTTCGTTGCCCTTTTTCCTTGCCTTGCTTTTCTTTTTTGCCTTGCCTTGCCTTGCCTTTCTTTGCCCTTTTGCCTTGCCTTGCCTTGCTTTGCCATTTTGCCTTGCCTTGCCTTGCTTTGCCATTTTGATTTGCCTTGCATTGCCTTACTTTGCCCTTTTGCCTTGCCTTGCTTTGCCTTGCATTGCATTTTTGTCTTGCCTTGCTTTGCCCTTTTGCCTTACCTTGCCTTGTGTTGCTTTGCCCTTTTGCCTTGCCTTTCGTTGCCTTGCCTTGCACTTTTGTCTTGCCTTGCCTTGCCTTGCCTTGCTTTGCCCTTTTGCCTTGCCTCGCCTTGCCTTGCTTTGCCCTTTTTCCTTGCCTTGCTTTTCATTTTTGCCTTGCCTTGCCTTGTCTTGCTTTGCCCTTTTGCCTTGTTTTGCAGTTCTTTGCCCTTTTGCCTTGACTTGCCTTAACGTGATTTGCCCATTTGCCTTGCCTTGCCTTTCCTTGCTTTACCCTTTTGCCTTGCCTTGCCTTGCTTTGCCCCTTTGATTTATCTTCCCTTGCCTTGCTGTGACCTTTTGCCTTGCCTTGCCTTGCCTTGATTTTCCCCTTTTGCCTTGCCTTACCATGCCTTCCTTTGCCATTTGGCTTGCCTTGCCATACCTTGCTTTGCCCTTTTGCCTTGCCTTGCTTTTTCTTCTTGCCTTGCCTTGCCTTGCGTTGCTTTGCCCTTTTGCCTTGCCTTGCATTGTCTTGCTTTGCGCTTTAGCCTTGTCTTGCTTTGCCCTTTTACCTTGCCTTGCCTTGCTTTGCCCGTTTGCCTTGCCTTGCATTGTCTTGCTTTGCCCTTTTGCCTTGCCGTGCCTTGCCTTTCTTTGCCCTTTTGCCTTGCCTTGCCTTGCCTTGCTTTGCCCGTTTTCCTCGCCTTGCCTTGCTTTGCCCTTTTGCCTTGCCTTGCATAGCCTTGATTTGCTTTTTGCCTTGCCTTGCCTTGTCTTGCTTTGCCCTTTTGCCTTGCCGTGCCTTGCCTTTCTTTGCCCTTTTGCCTTTACTTGCCTTGCCTTGGGTTGCCCTTTTGCCTTGCCTTGCCTTCCCTTGCTTTGCCCTTTTCCCTTGCCTTTCATTGCCTTGCTTTAACCTTTTGAATTAGCCTTGGTTTGCCCTTTTGCCTTGCCTTGCCTTGCCTTGCTTTGCCCTTTTGCCATGCCTTGCTTTGCTCTTTTGCCTTGCCTTGCCTAGCCTTGCTTTGCCCTTTTTCGTTACCTTGTGTTTCTTTTTTACCTTGCCTTGCCTTGTTTTGCTTTGCCCTTTTGCCTTGCCTTGCATTTCTTTGCCCTTTTGCCTTGACTTGCCTTAGCTTGATTTGCCCTTTTGCCTTGCCTTGCCTTGCCTTGCTTTACCCTTTTGCCTTGCCTTGCCCCTTTGATTTATCTTCCCTTGCCTTGCTTTTACTTTTTGCCTTAGTTTGCCTTGCCTTTGTTTGCCCTTTTGCCTTGCCTTGACTTGCCTTGATTTTCCCCTTTTGCCTTGCCTTACCATGCCTTCCTTTGCCATTTGGCTTGCCTTGCCTTGCCTTGCTTTGCCCTTTTGCCTTGCCTTGCTTTTCCTTCTTGCCTTGCCTTTCCTTGCCTTGCTTTGCCCTTTTGCCTTGCCTTGCATTGTCTTGCTTTGCGCTTTTGCCTTGCCTTGCTTTGCCCTTTTGCCTTGCCTTGCCTTGCTTTGCCCTTTTGCCTTGCCTTGCCTTGCTTTGCCCTTTTGCCTTTTCTTGCTTTTCCTTTTTGCATTGCCTTGCCTTGTCTTGCTTTCCCTTTTGACTTGCCTTGCATTGTCTTGCTTTGCCCTTTTGCCTTGCCTTGCTTTGCCCTTTTGCCTTGCCGTGCTTTGCCCTTTTGCCTTGCCTTGCTTTGCCCTTTTGCCTTGCCCTGCCTTGCCTTGCTTTGCTCTTTTGCCTTGCCTTGGCTTACCTTGCTTTGGCCTTTTGCCTTGCCTTGCCTTGCTTTGCCATTTTGATTTGCCTTGCATTACCTTACTTTGACATTTTGCCTTGCCTTTCCTTGCCTTGGCTTGCCCTTTTGCCTTGCCTTGCTTTGCTTTGCCCTTTTGCCTTGCCTTCCTTTGTCCTTTTGCCTTGCCTTGCATTGCCTTACTTTGCCCTCTGGCCTTGCCTTTCCTTCCCTTGCTATGCCTTTTTGCCCTGCGTTATTTTGCTTTGCTTTAACCTTTTGCCTTGCCTTGCCTTGCCTTGCTTTGCCCCTTTGATTTATATTCCCTTGCCTTGCTTTGACCTTTTGCCTTGATTGGCCCTGCTTTTGTTTGCCCTTTTGCCTTGCCTTGCCTTGGCTTGATTTTCCTCTTTTGCCTTGCCTTAGCTTGCCTTCCTTTGCCATTTGGCTCGCCGTGCCTTGCCTTGCTTTGCCCTTTTGCCCTTCCTTGCCTTGCCTTGTCTTGCTTTGCCCTTTTGCCTTGCCTTGCCTTGCTTTGCCCTTTTGCTTTGCTTTGCCTTACTTTGCCCTTTTGCCTTTCCTTGCCTTGCCTTGCTTTGCCCGTTTGCCTTGCCTTGCCTTGCTTTGCCCTTTTGCCTTGCCTTGCATAGCCTTGCTTTGCTTTTTGCCTTGCCTTGCCTTGTCCTGCTTTGCCCTTTTGCCTTGCCGTTCCTTGCCTTTCTTTGCCCTTTTGCCTTTACTTGCCTTGCCTTTGTTTGCCCTTTTGCCTTGCCTTGCCTTGCCTTGCTTTGCCCTTTTGCCTTGCCTTGCCTTGCCTTGCTTTGCTCTTTTGCCTTGCCTTGCCTAGCCTTGCTTTGCCCTTTTGACTTGCCTTGCTTTTCCTTTTTCCCTTGCCTTGCCTTGCCTTGTCTTGCTTTGCCCTTTTGCCTTGCCTTGCCTTTCTTTGCCCTTTTGCCTTGCCCTGCCCTCCCTTGCTTTCCCCTTTTGACTTGCCTTGCATTGTCTTGCTTTGCCCTTTTTCCATGCCTTGCTTTTCATTTTTGCCTTGCCTTGCCTTGTCTTGCTTTGCCGTTTTGCCTTGTTTTGCATTTCTTTGCTCTTTTGCCTTGACTTGCCTTAACGTGATTTGCCCATTTGCCTTGCCTTGCCTTGCCTTGCTTTACCCTTTTGCCTTGCCTTGCCTTGCTTTACCCCTTTGATTTATCTTCCCTTGCCTTGCTGTGACCTTTTGCCTTGCCTTGCCTTGCCTTGATTTTCCCCTTTTGCCTTGCCTTACCATGCCTTCCTTTGCCATTTGGCTTGCCTTGCCTTTCCTTGCTTTGCCCTTTTGCCTTGCCTTGCTTTTCCTTCTTGCCTTGCCTTGCCTTGCGTTGCTTTGCCCTTTTGCCTTGCCGTGCATTGTCTTGCTTTGCGCTTTAGCCTTGTCTTGCTTTGCCCTTTTCCCTTGCCTTGCCTTGCTTTGCCCTTTTGCCTTGCCTTGCATTGTCTTGCTTTGCCCTTTTGCCTTGCCGTGCCTTGCCTTTCTTTGCCCTTTTGCCTTTACTTGCCTTGCCTTGCTTTGCCCGTTTGCCTCGCCTTGCCTTGCTTTGCCCTTTTGCCTTGCCGTGCCTTGCCTTTCTTTGCCCTTTTGCCTTTACTTGCCTTGCCTTGGGTTGCCCTTTTGCCTTGCCTTGCCTTCCCTTGCTTTGCCCTTTTCCCTTGCCTTTCATTGCCTTGCTTTGCCCTTTTGAATTAGCCTTGGTTTGCCCTTTTGCCTTGCCTTGCCTTGCCTTGCTTTGCCCTTTTGCCTTGCCTTGCCTTGCTTTGCTCTTTTGCCTTGCCTTGCCTAGCCTTGCTTTGCCCTTTTTCGTTACCTTGTGTTTCTTTTTTGCCTTGCCTTGCCTTGTCTTGCTTTGCCCTTTTGCCTTGCCTTGCATTTCTTTGCCCTTTTGCCTTGACTTGCCTTAGCTTGATTTGCCCTTTTGCCTTGCCTTGCCTTGCCTTGCTTTACCCTTTTGCCTTGCCTTGCCCCTTTGATTTATCTTCCCTTGCCTTGCTTTGACTTTTTGCCTTAGTTTGCCTTGCCTTTGTTTGCCCTTTTGCCTCGCCTTGACTTGCCTTCCTTTGCCATTTGGCTTGCCTTGCCTTGCCTTGCTTTGCCCTTTTGCCTTGCCTTGCTTTTCCTTGGCTTGCCCTTTTGCCTTGCCTTGCTTTGCTTTGCCCTTTTGCCTTGCCTTCCTTTGTCCTTTTGCCTTGCCTTGCATTGCCTTACTTTGCCCTCTTGCCTTGCCTTTCCTTCCCTTGCTATGCCTTTTTGCCCTGCGTTATCTTGCTTTGCTTTAACCTTTTGCCTTGCCTTGCCTTGCTTTGCCCCTTTGATTTATATTCCCTTGCCTTGCTTTGACCTTTTGCCTTGTTTTGCCTTGCCTTTGTTTGCCCTTTTGCCTTGCCTTCCCTTGCCTGGATTTTCCCCTTTTCCATTGCCTTACCATGACTTCCTTTGCCATTTGGCTTGCCTTGCCTTGCCTTGCCTTGCCTTGCTTTGCCCTTTTGCCTTATCTTCCCTTGCTTTGCTCTTTTGCCTTACATTGCTTTGATTTACTTTGCCATTTTGCCTTGCCTTACCTTGGCTTTCTTTGTCCTTTTGCCTTGCCTGGCCTTGTCTTGCTTTCCCTTTTGACTTGCCTTGCTTTGCTTTGTCCTTTTGCCTTGGCATGCATTCGTTTGCGCTTTTGCGTTGCCTTGCCTTGCCTTGCTGCCCTTTTGCCTTGCCTTGCCTTGCTTTGCCCTTTTGCCTTGCCTTGCATAGCCTTGCTTTGCCCCTTTGATTTGCCGTCCCTTGCCTTGCTTTGACCTTTTGCCTTGGTTTGCCTTGCCTTTGCTTGCCTTTTTGCCTTGCCTTGCCTTGCCTTGATTTTCCCCTTTTGCCTTGCCTTACCTTGCCTTCCTTTGCCATTTGGCTTGCCTTCCCTTGCCTTGCTTTGCCCTTTTGCCTTGCCTTGCTTTTCCTTCTTGCCTTGCCTTGCCTTGTCTTGCTTTGCCCTTTTTCCTTGCCTTGCTTTGCCCTTTTGCCTTGCCTTGCATTGTCTTTCTTTGCGCTTTTGCCTTGCCTTGCTTTGCCCTTTTGCCTTGCCTTGCCTTGCCTTGCTTCACTTTTTTGCCTTGCCTTGCCTTGCCTTGCTTTGCCCTTTTGCCTTGCCTTGCTTTTCCTTTTTGCCTTGCCTTGCCTTATCTTGCTTTGCCCTTTTGCGTTGCATTGCCTTTCTTTGCCCTTTTGCCTTGCCTTGCTTTTACTTTTTGCCTTGCCTTGTCTTGCTTTGCCGTTTTGTCTTGCCTTGCCTTGCTTTGCCCTTTTGCCTTGCCTTGCATTGTCTAGCTTTGCCCTTTTGCCTTGCCTTGCTTTGCCCTTTTGCCTTGCCTTTCTTTGCCTTGCTTTGCCCTTTTGCCTTGCCTTGCCTTGCTTTGCCCTTTTGCCTTTAATTGCCTTGCCTTGGGTTGCCCTTTTGCCTTGTCCTGCCTTCTTTTTCTTTGCCCTTTTCCCTTGCCTTTCATTGCCTTTCTTTGACCTTTTGAATTAGCCTTCGTTTTCCCTTTTGCCTTGCCTTGCCTTGCCTTGCTTTGCCCTTTTGCCTTGCCTTGCCTTGCTTTGCTCTTTTACCTTGCCTTGCCTTGCCTTGCTTTGCCCTTTTGCCTTGCCTTGCTTTTCCTTTTTGCCTTGCCTTGCCTTGCCTTGCTTTGCCCTTTTGACTTTCCTTGCATTGTCTTGCTTTGCCATTTGCCTTGCCTTGCTCTGCCTTTTTGCCTTGCCCTGCCTTGCCTTGCTTTGCTATTTTGCTTTGCCTTGCCTTACCTTTCGTTGCCCTTTTTCCTTGCCTTGCTTTTCTTTTTTGCCTTGCCTTGCCTTGCCTTGCTTTGCCCTTTTGCCTTGCCTTGCCTTGCTTTGCCATTTTGCCTTGCCTTGCCTTGCTTTGCCATTTTGATTTGCCTTGCATTGCCTTACTTTGCCCTTTTGCCTTGCCTTGCTTTGCCTTGCATTGCATTTTTGTCTTGCCTTGCTTTGCCCTTTTGCCTTACCTTGCCTTGTGTTGCTTTGCCCTTTTGCCTTGCCTTTCGTTGCCTTGCCTTGCACTTTTGTCTTGCCTTGCCTTGCCTTGCCTTGCTTTGCCCTTTTGCCTTGCCTTGCCTTGCTTTGCCCTTTTGCCATGCCTTGCATAGCCTTGGTTTGCCCCTTTGATTTGCCGTCCCTTGCCTTGCTTTGTCCTTTTGCCTTGGCATGCATTCGTTTGCGCTTTTGCGTTGCCTTGCCTTGCTTTGCTGCCCTTTTGCCTTGCCTTGCCTTGCTTTGCCCTTTTGCCTTGCCTTGCATAGCCTTGCTTTGCCCCTTTGATTTGCCGTCCCTTGCCTTGCTTTGACCTTTTGCCTTGGTTTGCCTTGCCTTTGCTTGCCTTTTTGCCTTGCCTTGCCTTGCCTTGATTTTCCCCTTTTGCCTTGCCTTACCTTGCCTGCCTTTGCCATTTGGCTTGCCTTGCCTTGCCTTGCTTTGCCCTTTTGCCTTGCCTTGCTTTTCCTTCTTGCCTTGCCTTGCCTTGTCTTGCTTTGCCCTTTTGCCTTGCCTTGCATTGTCTTGCTTTGCCCTTTTGCCTTGCCTTGCTTTGCTCTTTTGCCTTCCCTTGCTTTGCCTTGCTTTGCCCTTTTGCCTTTCCTTGCATAGCCTTGCTTTGCTTTTTGCCTTGCCTTCCCTTGTCTTGCTTTGCCCTTTTGCCTTGCCTTGCCTTCCCTTGCTTTGCCCTTTTCCCTTGCCTTTCATTGCCTTGCTTTGCCCTTTTGAATTAGCCTTGGTTTGCCCTTTTGCCTTGCCTTGCCTTGCCTTGCTTTGCCCTTTTGCCTTGCCTTGCCTTGCTTTGCTCTTTTGCCTTGCCTTGCCTAGCCTTGCTTTGCCCTTTTTCGTTACCTTGTGTTTCTTTTTTGCCTTGCCTTGCCTTGTCTTGCTTTGCCCTTTTGCCTTGCCTTGCATTTCTTTGCCCTTTTGCCTTGACTTGCCTTAGCTTGATTTGCCCTTTTGCCTTGCCTTGCCTTGCCTTGCTTTACCCTTTTGCCTTGCCTTGCCCCTTTGATTTATCTTCCCTTGCCTTGCTTTGACTTTTTGCCTTAGTTTGCCTTGCCTTTGTTTGCCCTTTTGCCTTGCCTTGACTTGCCTTCCTTTGCCATTTGGCTTGCCTTGCCTTGCCTTGCTTTGCCCTTTTGCCTTGCCTTGCTTTGCTTTGCCCTTTTGCCTTGCCTTCCTTTGTCCTTTTGCCTTGCCTTGCATTGCCTTACTTTGCCCTCTTGCCTTGCCTTTCCTTCCCTTGCTATGCCTTTTTGCCCTGCGTTATCTTGCTTTTCTTTAACCTTTTGCCTTGCCTTGCCTTGCTTTGCCCCTTTGATTTATATTCCCTTGCCTTGCTTTGACCTTTTGCCTTGTTTTGCCTTGCCTTTGTTTGCCCTTTTGCCTTGCCTTCCCTTGCCTGGATTTTCCCCTTTTCCATTGCCTTACCATGACTTCCTTTGCCATTTGGCTTGCCTTGCCTTGCCTTGCCTTGCCTTGCTTTGCCCTTTTGCCTTATCTTCCCTTGCTTTGCTCTTTTGCCTTACATTGCTTTGATTTACTTTGCCATTTTGCCTTGCCTTACCTTGGCTTTCTTTGTCCTTTTGCCTTGCCTGGCCTTGCCTTGCTTTCCCTTTTGACTTGCCTTGCTTTGCTTTGTCCTTTTGCCTTGGCATGCATTCGTTTGCGCTTTTGCGTTGCCTTGCCTTGCCTTGCTGCCCTTTTGCCTTGCCTTGCCTTGCTTTGCCCTTTTGCCTTGCCTTGCATAGCCTTGCTTTGCCCCTTTGATTTGCCGTCCCTTGCCTTGCTTTGACCTTTTGCCTTGGTTTGCCTTGCCTTTGCTTGCCTTTTTGCCTTGCCTTGCCTTGCCTTGATTTTCCCCTTTTGCCTTGCCTTACCTTGCCTTCCTTTGCCATTTGGCTTGCCTTCCCTTGCCTTGCTTTGCCCTTTTGCCTTGCCTTGCTTTTCCTTCTTGCCTTGCCTTGCCTTGTCTTGCTTTGCCCTTTTTCCTTGCCTTGCTTTGCCCTTTTGCCTTGCCTTGCATTGTCTTTCTTTGCGCTTTTGCCTTGCCTTGCTTTGCCCTTTTGCCTTGCCTTGCCTTGCCTTGCTTCACTTTTTTGCCTTGCCTTGCCTTGCCTTGCTTTGCCCTTTTGCCTTGCCTTGTTTTTCTTTTTTGCCTTGCCTTGCCTTATCTTGCTTTGCCCTTTTGCGTTGCATTGCCTTTCTTTGCCCTTTTGCCTTGCCTTGCTTTTACTTTTTGCCTTGCCTTGTCTTGCTTTGCCGTTTTGCCTTGCCTTGCCTTGCTTTGCCCTTTTGTCTTGCCTTGCATTGTCTAGCTTTGCCCTTTTGCCTTGCCTTGCTTTGCCCTTTTGCCTTGCCTTTCTTTGCCTTGCTTTGCCCTTTTGCCTTGCCTTGCCTTGCTTTGCCCTTTTGCCTTTAATTGCCTTGCCTTGGGTTGCCCATTTGCCTTGTCCTGCCTTCTTTTTCTTTGCCCTTTTCCCTTGCCTTTCATTGCCTTGCTTTGACCTTTTGAATTAGCCTTCGTTTTCCCTTTTGCCTTGCCTTGCCTTGCCTTGCTTTGCCCTTTTGCCTTGCCTTGCCTTGCTTTGCTCTTTTACCTTGCCTTGCCTTGCCTTGCTTTGCCCTTTTGCCTTGCCTTGCTTTTCCTTTTTGCCTTGCCTTGCCTTGCCTTGCTTTGCCCTTTTGACTTTCCTTGCATTGTCTTGCTTTGCCATTTGCCTTGCCTTGCTCTGCCTTTTTGCCTTGCCCTGCCTTGCCTTGCTTTGCTATTTTGCCTTGCCTTGCCTTACCTTTCGTTGCCCTTTTTCCTTGCCTTGCTTTTCTTTTTTGCCTTGCCTTGCCTTGCCTTTCTTTGCCCTTTTGCCTTGCCTTGCCTTGCTTTGCCATTTTTCCTTGCCTTGCCTTGCTTTGCCATTTTGATTTGCCTTGCATTGCCTTACTTTGCCCTTTTGCCTTGCCTTGCTTTGCCTTGCATTGCATTTTTGTCTTGCCTTGCTTTGCCCTTTTGCCTTACCTTGCCTTGTGTTGCTTTGCCCTTTTGCCTTGCCTTTCGTTGCCTTGCCTTGCACTTTTGTCTTGCCTTGCCTTGCCTTGCCTTGCTTTGCCCTTTTGCCTTGCCTTGCCTTGCTTTGCCCTTTTGCCATGCCTTGCATAGCCTTGCTTTGCCCCTTTGATTTGCCGTCCCTTGCCTTGCTTTGTCCTTTTGCCTTGGCATGCATTCGTTTGCGCTTTTGCGTTGCCTTGCCTTGCTTTGCTGCCCTTTTGCCTTGCCTTGCCTTGCTTTGCCCTTTTGCCTTGCCTTGCATAGCCTTGCTTTGCCCCTTTGATTTGCCGTCCCTTGCCTTGCTTTGACGTTTTGCCTTGGTTTGCCTTGCCTTTGCTTGCCTTTTTGCCTTGCCTTGCCTTGCCTTGATTTTCCCCTTTTGCCTTGCCTTACCTTGCCTGCCTTTGCCATTTGGCTTGCCTTGCCTTGCCTTGCTTTGCCCTTTTGCCTTGCCTTGCTTTTCCTTCTTGCCTTGCCTTGCCTTGTCTTGCTTTGCCCTTTTGCCTTGCCTTGCATTGTCTTGCTTTGCCCTTTTGCCTTGCCTTGCTTTGCTCTTTTGCCTTCCCTTGCTTTGCCTTGCTTTGCCCTTTTGCCTTTCCTTGCATAGCCTTGCTTTGCTTTTTGCCTTGCCTTCCCTTGTCTTGCTTTGCCCTTTTGCCTTGCCGTGCCTTGCCTTTCTTTGCTCTTTTGCCTTTACTTGCCTTGGCTTGCGTTGCCCTTTTGCCTTGCCTTGACTTCCCTTGCTTTGCCCTTTTCCCTTGCGTTTCATTGCCTTGCCTTGACCTTTTGAATTAGCCTTCATTTTCCCTTTTGCCTTGCCTTGCCTTGCTTTGCTTTGCCCTTTTGTCGTGCCCTGCCTTGCCTTGCTTCGCTCTTTTGCCTTGCCTTCCTTTTCCTTTTTTGCCTTGCCTTGTCTTGCATTGCCCTTTTGCCTTGCCTTGCCTTGCTTTGCCTTTTTGCCTTGCCTTGCCTTGCCATGCTTCGCTCTTTTGCCTTGCCTTGCCTTACCTTGCTTTGCCTTTTTGCCTTGCCTTGCCTTACCTTGCTTTGCCCTTTTGCCTTGCCTTGCCTTGCCTTGCTTCGCTCTTTTGCCTTGTCTTGCCTTGCCCTGCTTTGCCCTTTTGCCGTGCCTTGCTTTTCCCTTTTGCCTTGCCTTCCCTTGCTTTGCTTTTCCTTTTTGCCTTGCATTGTCTTGCTTTGCCCTTTTGCCTTGCCTTGCTTCGCTCTTTTGCCTTGCCTTGCCTTGCCTTGCTGTGCCCTTTTGCCTTGCCTTGCTTTTCCCTTTTGCCTTCCCTTGTCTTGCTTTGCCCTTTAGCCTTGCCTTGCCTTGCTTTGCCCTTTTGCCTTGCCTTGCATTGTCTTGCTTTACCCTTTTGTCTTGCCTTGCTTTGCCCTTTTGCCTTGCCTTGCCTTGCCTTGCTTCGCTCTTTTGCCTTGCCTTGCCTTGCTTTACCATTTTGCCTTGCCTTTCTTTGCCCTTTTGCCGTGCCTTGCCTTGCCTTGCTTTGCCCTTTTGTCTTGACTTGCCTTACCTTGATTTGTTTTTTTTCCTTGCCTTGCCTTGCCTTGCTTTGCCCTTTTGTCTTGACTTGCCTTACCTTGATTTGTTTTTTTTCCTTGCCTTGCCTTGCCTTGCTTTGCCCTTTTGCCTTGCCTTGTCTTGCCTTGCTTTGCCGTTTTGCCTTGCCTTGCCTTGCTTTGCCTTTTTGCCTTGCCTTACTTTGCCCTTTTGCCTTGCCTTGCCTTGCCTTGTTTTGCCCTTTTGCCTTGCCTTTCCTTGCCTTGCCTTGCCCTTTTGCCCTGCCTTGCCTTTCTTTGCCCTTTCGATTTGCCTTGCGTTGCCTTTTTGCCTTGCCTTACTTTGCCCTTTTGCCATGCCTTGCCTTGCCTTGTTTTGCCCTTTTGCCTTGCCTTTCCTTGCCTTGCCTTGCCCTTTTTCCCTGCCTTGCCTTTCTTTGCCCTTTCGCTTTGCCTTGCGTTGCTTTGCTTTGCCCCTTTGATTTGTCTTCTGTTGCCTTGCTTTGACCTTTTGCCTTGATTTGCCCTGCCTTGTTTGCCCTTTTGCCTTGCCTTGTGTTAGCCTGATTTTCCCCTTTTGCCTTGCCTTCCTTTGCCATTTTGCTTGCCTTGCCTTGCCTTGCTTTGCCCTTTTTCCTTGCCTTGCCTTGCCTTGCCTTGTTTTGCCCTTTGCCTTGCATTGCCTTGCTTTGACCTTTTGCGTTTCTTTTCCTTGCTTTGCCCTTTTTCCTTGCCTTGCCTTGCCTTGCCTTGTTTTGCCCTTTGCCTTGCCTTGCCTTGCTTTGCCCTTTTGCGTTTCTTTTCCTTGCTTTGCCCTTTTGCCTTGCCTTGCCTTGCTTTGCCCTTTCGCCTTGCCTTGCCTTGCTTTGCCCTTTTGCGTTGCTTTGCCTTGCTTCGCCCTTTTCCCTTGCCTTGCCTTGCCTTGCTTTGCCCTTTTGCCTTGCCTTGCCTTGCTTTTGCCTTGCCTTGCATAGCCTTTCATTGCTTTTTGCCTTTCCTTGCCTTGTCTTGCTTTGCCCTTTTGCCTTGCCTTGCCTTGCTTTGCCCTTTTGCGTTGCTTTGCCTTGCTTTGCCCTTTTCCCTTGCCTTGCCTTGCCTTGCTTTGCCCTTTTGCCTTGCCTTGCCTTGCCTTGCTTTGCCCTTTTGCCTTGCCTTGCCTTGCTTTTCCCTTTTGCCTTGCCTTGCATAGCCTTTCATTGCTTTTTACCTTGCCTTGCCTTGTCTTGCTTTGCCCTTTTGCCTTTCCGTGCCTTGCATTTCTTTGCCCTTTTCTCTTGCCTTTCATTGCCTTGCTTTCACCTTTTGAATTAGCCTTGGTTTGCCCTTTTGCCTTCCTTTGCCTTGGCTTGATTTGCCCTTTTGCCTTGTCTTGCCTTGCCTTGCTTTGCCCTTTTGCCTTGCCTTGCATTGCTTTGCCCTTTTGCCTTTCCTTGCATAGCCTTGCTTTGCTTTTTGCCTTGCCTTGTCTTGCTTTGCCATATGCCTTGCTGTGCCTTGCCTTTCTTTGCCTTTTTGCCTTTACTTGCCTTGCCTTGGGTTGCACTTTTGGCTTGCCTTGCCTTACATTGCTTTGCCCTTTTCCCTTGCCTTTCATTGCCTTGCTTTGACCTTTTGAATTAGCCTTCGTTTTCCCTTTTGGCTTGCCTTGGCTTGCCTTGCCTTGCCTTGCTTTGCCCTTTTGCCTTGCCTTGCCTTGCTTTGCCCTTTTGCCTTGCCTTGCCTTGCCTTGCTTTGCCCTTTTGCCTTGCCTTGCCTTGCCTTGCTTCGCTCTTTTGCGATGCATTGCCTTGCCTTGCCCTTTTGCCTTGCCTTGCTTTTCCTTTTTGCCTTGCCTTGTCTTACTTTGCCCTTTTGCCTTGCCTTGCTTCGCTTTTTTGCCTTGCCTTTCCTTGCCTTGCTTTGCCCTTTTGCCTTGCCTTGCTTTTCCTTTTTGCCTTGCCTTGCCTTGTCTTGCTTTGCCGTTTTGCCTTGCCTTGCCTTTCTTTGCCCTTTTGCCTTGACTTGCTTTACATTGATTTGCCCTTTTGCCTTGTCTTGCCTTGCCTTTCTTTGCCCTTTTGCCTTGCCTTGCCTTGCCTTGCTTCGCTCTTTTGCCTTGCCTTGCCTTGCGTTGCTTTTCCCTTTTGCATTGCCTTGCCTTTCTTTTCCCTTTTGCCTTGCCTTGCCTTTCTTTTTTGTCTTGCCTTGTCTTTCTTTGCCCTTTTGCCTTTCCTTGCCTTGCTTTGCCCTTTTGCATTCCCTTGCATTGTCTTGCTTTACCCTTTTGCCTTGCCTTGCCTTGCCTTGCTTTGCCCTTTTACTTTGCCTTGCCTTGACATGCTTCGCTCTTTTGCCTTGCCTTGCCTTGCCTTGCTTTGCCCTTTTGCCTTGCCTTGCATTGTCTTGCTTTGCCCTTTTGCCTTGCCTTGCCTTACCTTGATATGCCCTTTTGCCTTGCCTTGCCTTGCCTTGTTTTGCCCTTTTGCCTTGCCCTGCCTTGCCTTGCTTTGCCTTTTTTCCTTGCCTTGCTTTTCCTTTTTGCCTTGCCTTGTCTTGCTTTGCCCTTTTGCCTTGCCTTGTCTTGCTTTGCCCTTTTGCCTTGACTTGCATTGTCTTGCTTTGCCCTTTTGCCTTGCCTTGCTTTGCCCTTTTGCCTTGCCTTGCCTTGCCTTGCTTCGCTCTTTTGCCTTGCCTTGCCTTGCCTTGCTTTTCCCTTTTGCCTTGCCTTGCTTTTCCCTTTTGCCTTGCCTTTTTTTCCCCCTTTGCCTTGCCTTTTCTTGCTTTGTCTTGCCCTTTTGCCTAGCCTTGCCTTGCTTTGCCCTTTTGCCTTGCCTTGCCTTACCTTGATTTGCCCTTTTGCCTTGCCTTGCCTTGTCCTGCTTTGCCCTTTTGCCTTGCCGTGCCTTGCCTTTCTTTGCCCTTTTGCCTTTACTTGCTTTGCCTTGGTTTGCCCTTTTGCCTTGCCTTGTCTTGGCTTGATTTTCCTCTTTTGCCTTGCCTTAGCTTGCCTTCCTTTGCCATTTGGCTCGCCGTGCCTTGCCTTGCTTTGCCCTTTTGCCTTGCCTTGCCTTGCCTTGTCTTGCTTTGCCCTTTTGCCTTGCCTTGCCTTGCTTTGCCCTTTTGCTTTGCTTTGCCTTACTTTGCCCTTTTGCCTTTCCTTGCCTTGCCTTGCTTTGCCCGTTTGCCTTGCCTTGCCTTGCTTTGCCCTTTTGCCTTGCCTTGCATAGCCTCGCTTTGCTTTTTGCCTTGCCTTGCCTTGTCCTGCTTTGCCCTTTTGCCTTGCCGTTCCTTGCCTTGCTTTGCCCTTTTGCCTTTACTTGCCTTGCCTTTGTTTGCCCTTTTACCTTGCCTTGCCTTGCCTTGCTTTGCCCTTTTGCCTTGCGTTGCCTTGCCTTGCTTTGCTCTTTTGCCTTGCCTTGCCTAGCCTTGCTTTGCCCTTTTGACTTGCCTTTCTTTTCCTTTTTCCCTTGCCTTGCCTTGCCTTGTCTTGCTTTGCCCTTTTGCCTTGCCTTGCCTTTCTTTGCCCTTTTGCCTTGCCCTGCCCTCCCTTGCTTTCCCCTTTTGACTTGCCTTGCATTGTCTTGCTTTGCCCTTTTTCCTTGCCTTGCTTTTCATTTTTGCCTTGCCTTGCCTTGTCTTGCTTTGCCCTTTTGCCTTGTTTTGCATTTCTTTGCTCTTTTGCCTTGACTTGCCTTAACGTGATTTGCCCATTTGCCTTGCCTTCCCTTGCCTTGCTGTGACCTTTTGCCTTGCCTTGCCTTGCCTTGATTTTCCCCTTTTGCCTTGCCTTACCATGCCTTCCTTTGCCATTTGGCTTGCCTTGCCTTTCCTTGCTTTGCCCTTTTGCCTTGCCTTGCTTTTCCTTCTTGCCTTGCCTTGCCTTGCGTTGCTTTGCCCTTTTGCCTTGTCGTGCATTGTCTTGCTTTGCGCTTTAGCCTTGTCTTGCTTTGCCCTTTTGCCTTGCCTTGCCTTGCTTTGCCCTTTTGCCTTGCCTTGCATTGTCTTGCTTTGCCCTTTTGCCTTGCCGTGCCTTGCCTTTCTTTGCCCTTTTGCCTTTACTTGCCTTGCCTTGCTTTGCCCGTTTGCCTCGCCTTGCCTTGCTTTGCCCTTTTGCCTTGCCTTGAATAGCCTTGATTTGCTTTTTGCCTTGCCTTTCCTTGTCTTGCTTTGCCCTTTTGCCTTGCCGTGCCTTGCCTTTCTTTGCCCTTTTGCCTTTACTTGCCTTGCCTTGGGTTGCCCTTTGCCTTGCCTTGCCTTCCCTTGCTTTGCCCTTTTCCCTTGCCTTTCATTGCCTTGCTTTGCCCTTTTGAATTAGCCTTGGTTTGCCCTTTTGCCTTGCCTTGCCTTGCCTTGCTTTGCCCTTTTGCCTTGCCTTGCCTTGCTTTGCTCTTTTGCCTTGCCTTGCCTAGCCTTGCTTTGCCCTTTTTCGTTACCTTGTGTTTCTTTTTTGCCTTGCCTTGCCTTGTCTTGCTTTGCCCTTTTGCCTTGCCTTGCATTTCTTTGCCCTTTTGCCTTGACTTGCCTTAGCTTGATTTGCCCTTTTGCCTTGCCTTGCCTTGCCTTGCTTTACCCTTTTGCCTTGCCTTGCCCCTTTGATTTATCTTCCCTTGCCTTGCTTTGACTTTTTGCCTTAGTTTGCCTTGCCTTTGTTTGCCCTTTTGCCTTGCCTTGACTTGCCTTCCTTTGCCATTTGGCTTGCCTTGCCTTGCCTTGCTTTGCCCTTTTGCCTTGCCTTGCTTTTCCTTGGCTTGCCCTTTTGCCTTGCCTTGCATTGCCTTACTTTGCCCCCTTGCCTTGCCTTTCCTTCCCTTGCTATGCCTTTTTGCCCTGCGTTATCTTGCTTTGCTTTAACCTTTTGCCTTGCCTTGCCTTGCCTTGCTTTGCCCCTTTGATTTATATTCCCTTGCCTTGCTTTGACCTTTTGCCTTGTTTTGCCTTGCCTTTGTTTGCCCTTTTGCCTTGCCTTCCCTTGCCTGGATTTTCCCCTTTTCCATTGCCTTACCATGACTTCCTTTGCCATTTGGCTTGCCTTGCCTTGCCTTGCCTTGCCTTGCCTTGCTTTGCCCTTTTGCCTTGTCTTCCCTTCCTTTGCTTTTTTGCCTTACATTGCTTTGATTTACTTTGCCATTTTGCCTTGCCTTACCTTGGCTTTCTTTGTCCTTTTGCCTTGCCTGGCCTTGTCTTGCTTTCCCTTTTGACTTGCCTTGCTTTGCTTTGTCCTTTTGCCTTGGCATGCATTCGTTTGCGCTTTTGCGTTGCCTTGCCTTGCCTTGCTGCCCTTTTGCCTTGCCTTGCCTTGCTTTGCCCTTTTGCCTTGCCTTGCATAGCCTTGCTTTGCCCCTTTGATTTGCCGTCCCTTGCCTTACTTTGACCTTTTGCCTTGGTTTGCCTTGCCTTTGCTTGCCTTTTTGCCTTGCCTTGCCTTGCCTTGATTTTCCCCTTTTGCCTTGCATTACCTTGCCTTCCTTTGCCATTTGGCTTGCCTTCCCTTGCCTTGCTTTGCCCTTTTGCCTTGCCTTGCTATTCCTTCTTGCCTTGCCTTGCCTTGTCTTGCTTTGCCCTTTTTCCTTGCCTTGCTTTGCCCTTTTGCCTTGCCTTGCATTGTCTTTCTTTGCGCTTTTGCCTTGCCTTGCTTTGCCCTTTTGCCTTGCCTTGCCTTGCCTTGCTTCACTTTTTTGCCTTGCCTTGCCTTGCCTTGCTTTGCCCTTTTGCCTTGCCTTGCTTTTCCTTTTTGCCTTGCCTTGCCTTATCTTGCTTTGCCCTTTTGCGTTGCATTGCCTTTCTTTGCCCTTTTGCCTTGCCTTGCTTTTACTTTTTGCCTTGCCTTGCCTTGCTTTGCCATTTTGCCTTGCCTTGCCTTGCTTTGCCATTTTGATTTGCCTTGCATTGCCTTACTTTGCCCTTTTGCCTTGCCTTGCTTTGCCTTGCATTGCCTTTTTGTCTTGCCTTGCTTTGCCTTTTTGCCTTACCTTGCCTTGTGTTGCTTTGCCCTTTTGCCTTGCCTTTCGTTGCCTTGCCTTGCACTTTTGTCTTGCCTTGCCTTGCCTTGCCTTGCTTTGCCCTTTTGCCTTGCCTTTCTTTGTCCTTTTGCCTTGCCCTGCCTTGCCTTGCTTTACCCTTTTGCCTTGCCTTTTCTTCCCTTGCAATGCCTTGCCTTACCTTGCCTTGCTTTACCCTTTTGCATTGCCTTGCCTTGCCTTGCTTTGCCCCTTTGATTTATCTTCCCTTGCCTTGCTTTGACCTTTTGTCTTGCTTTGCCTTGCCTTTCTTTGCCCTTTTGCCTTGCCTTGCCTTGCCTTGGGTTGCCCTTTTGCTTTGCCTTGCCTTCCCTTGCTTTGCCCTTTTCCCTTGCCTTTCATTGCCTTGCTTTGCCCTTTTGCCTTGCCTTCCTTTTCCTTCTTGCCTTGCCTTGCCTTGTCTTGCTTTGCCCTTTTGCCTTGCCTTGCGTTGCTTTGCCCTTTTGCCTTGCCTTGCTTTGCCCTTTTGCCTTGCCTTGCCTTGCTTTGCCCTTTTTCCTTTACTTGCCTTGCCTTGGGTTGCCCTTTTGCCTTGCCCTGCCTTCTTTTTCTTTGCCCTTTTCCCTTGCCTTTCATTGCCTTGCTTTGACCTTTTGAATTAGCCTTCTTTTTCCCTTTTGCCTTGCCTTGCCTTGCCTTGCTTTGCCCTTTTGCCTTGACTTGCCTTACCTTGATTTGCCCTTTTGCCTTGCCTTGCCTTGCCTTGCTTTGCCCTTTTGCCTTGCCTTGATTTTCATTTTGCCTTGCCTTGCTTTTCCTTTTTGCCTTGCCTTGCATTGTCTTGCTTTGCCCTTTTGCCTTGCCTTGCCTTCCTTTGCTCTTTTGCCTTGACGTGCCTTACCTTGATTTCCATTTTGCCTTGCCTTGTCTTGCCTTTCCTTGCCATTTTGCCTTGCCTTGCCTTGCCTTGCTTTGACATTTTGTTTTGCCTTGCATTGCCTTACTTTGACCTTTTGCCTTGCCTTGCCTTGCTTTGCCCTTTTCCCTTGCCTTGCTTTGTGCTTTTGCCTTGCCTTGCATTGCCTTGCTTTGCCCTCTTGCCTTGCCTTTCCTTGCCTTGCTTTGCTCCTTCGATTTATCTTCCCTTGCCTTGCTTTTACCTTTTGCCTTGGTTTGCCTTGCCTTTTTTTGCCCTTTTGCCTCGCCTTGCCTTGCCTTGATTTTCCCCTTTTGCCTTGCCTTACCATGCCTTCCTTTGCCATTTGGCTTGCCTTGCCTTGCCTTGCTTTGCCTTTTTGCCTTGCCTTACTTTACCCTTTTGCCTTGCCTTGCCTTGCTTTGCTCTTTTGCCCTGCCTTTCCTTGACTTGCCTTGCCCTTTTGCCTTGCATTGCCTTGCTTTGCCCTTTTGCCTTGCCTTGCTTTGTCCTTTTGCCTTGCCTTGCTTTGTCCTTTTGCCTTGCCTTGCATTGCCTTGCTTTGTCCTTTTGCCTTGCCTTTCCTTGCCTTGCTCTGCCTTTTTGCCTTGCCTTACCTTGCCTTGCTTTGCCCTTTTGCCTTGCCTTGCCTTGCTTTGCTTTACCCCTTTGATTTGTCTTCCATTGCCTTGCTTTGACCTTTTGCCTTGATTTGCCCTGCCTTTGTTTGCCCTTTTGCCTTTCCTTGCCCTGGCTTGATTTTCCCCTTTTGCCTTGCCTTTCTTTGCCCTTTTGCCTTACCTTGCCTTGCCTTGCTTTGCCCTTTTGCCTTGCCTTGCCTTGCTTTGCTTTGCCCTTTTGCCTGGCCTTGCCTTGCCTTGCCTTACCTTGCCTTCCTTTGCCATTTGGCTTGCCTTGCCTTGCCTTGCTTTGCCCTTTTGCCTTGCCTTGCCTTGCTTTGCCCTTTTGCCTTGCCTTGCTTTGCCCTTTTGCTTTGTCTTGCCTTGCTTTGCTCTTTTGCCTTGCCTTGCCTTACGTTTATTTGACCTTTTGCCTTGCCTTGCTTTGCCCTTTTGCCTTGCCTTGCTTTGCCCTTTTGCCTTGCCTTACCTTGCCTTGCTTTGCCATTTTGCCTTGCCTTGCTTTGCCCTTTTGCCTTGTCTTGCCTTCCCGTTTTTCCTTTCCCTGTCTGCTTGTGTTCTCACTCTCTGGCAAGCTTCTAGTTCTTAGCGGTTTCTATGAACGACTCGGTGTAGGGATAGAAAGAGACTGGGTCATAAAACTTGCATTTTCAGTGCTGGAACCTAGTTTCTTTGCCTTCCGTTTTTGGCAAGGTTCCGCGTGTTGCACGTCCCTGCCCAGTCCTGCATTTCTCACGCGGACAGATGCAAGGGAGCTCTGCTATAAAGGAGCAAAGACAGTCGACGGCAGTACCGAATGCTGCTCCGAGCTACTTCTCACCTATGGCAAATGCTTCACAGTGGCCCGAGGAAAGATGCTCAGCAGTCGATCTGCAAGAGAAACGAAACAGATCATGTCTTAACGTGAAAGAGCAACAGGGCGTCTCTGCACAAGCTTGTCCCTGATCCATAGCTGAGGGCAAACACTTGTGTGCTTGTCGGAGAGAACGTGTCTTGCCTGGAAGTGTCTGGGAGTTTTGCGCAGCTCGGTGTGGTTGGTTCGATAATCAACGTCTAGGATACCTGCAGAGCGGTCCCTGTTGGTGTGGGGCCAGTGTGCTTGTAAGTCAGTCTGTGTTCGTTAGCGCCTGCTGTACTTATCCATCGCTCCACACGCGTGAGAGTTGATGTCTTTCTCTCCACAAGCACGTGTGTTGATTTCGCCGTACATGTGCATCTGCGCTAGTGTTGAGCTCAGCGGAGTAGGTCTGTTGACACCTGGTGTGCGTTGGCTGTGCCTGTGTGTAACACAGCACAGCAATGACTGCTCCAGCGAAGAGAGAAAAGGGAAATCATCTGGGCAGAGGCAACAAAGGAAAACCGAATAGGGATTGACGTGTGCTCGACAGAGACGGATTCCCTAGGCTGACATTTCTTAGTAACACGAGAAGAAAGCTGAGCTGCAGATTGACCGGAGAAATGCTTCCGAAGACGGCATTTAGCGAATGAACAGCAGTGTGCGCGGCTTTCAGGAGTGTGCCTGAAAAGTGCGAATGAACAGCAGTGTGCGCGGCTTTCAAGAGTGTGCCTGAAAAGTGAGAAAAACAGCAGAGCCTGCGCTCAAAAGACGGAGGCTATGTGACTGCATTGATGCACGCTCCCACGTTCCCGTGTCTGCCAGTGTATAGGCGGCTGTTTCATGTTCACACAAAGGCACATGGTCGGGTTTTTCTCCTGTGCGTGCACACTCGATTCCGTTGTCTCTTCGGAACAGACGTACCTCTCTGCATACTAAACTACGTGGTAAAACGCGTCTGCCTATATTTTGGTAAACAATCGAGTGTGCGTGTTCCGAAAGAGGCATCTCTGCAGATGACACCACAGACACAGTTCTGAAAGCCCCGCACACCAGGACTGAATGTATAAAAAAGCATTAGCACCGGTGTGCGCAATCACATCTTCTTGACGGACGTCCCTAATGCCACCGAGCACGAACGTATTTGAGTTCAAGCACATACCAGAAAACATGTGTGAACCGAGGATCTGTTGCTATATTTTTGTTCCGGCATGGTTCTCGGTAGCTAACTTGCCGATTGCAAGATTAGCAGTTTCTATACACGACTCGATAAAGGGAGAGAAAGAGGTAAAGCAAGGCAAGGCAAGGCCAAAGGGCAAAGCAAGGCAAGGAAAGGCAAGGCAAAAGGGAAAACCAAGGCAAGGCAAGGCAAAGGGGCAAAGCAAGGCTAGGTAAGGAAAGGGAAAATGTCAAAGTAAGGCAATGAAAGGCAAATCAAAAGGGCAAAGCCAGGCAAGGCAAGGCAAAAGGGTAAAGCAAGGCAAGGCAAGGCAACGTAAAAGGGCAAAGCAAGGCAAGCCAAGGCAAGGCAAGGCAAGAGGGCAAAGCAGGGCAAGGCAAGGAAATGCAAAAGGGCAAAGCAAGGCAAGGCAAGGTAAAGCAAAATGGCAAAGCAAGGCAAAGCAAGTAAAGTCAAAAGAGAAAACCAAGGCACAGAGAGGCAAGGCAAAGGCAAATTGAAACGGCAAAGCAAGGCAAGGCAAGGCAAAAGAAGAAAGCAAGGCAAGGCAAAATGGCCAAGTAAAGCAAGGCAAGGGAGGGCAATAGGGCAAAGCAAGGCAAGGCAAAAGTGCAAAGCAAGGTAAGGCAAGGCAAGAAAAAAGGGCAAAGCAAGGAAAGGCAAGGCAAAAGGGTAAATCAAGGCAAGGAAAGGCAAGGCAAAAGGGCAAAAAAACGCAAGGCAAATCAAGGCAAAAGGGTAAAACAAGGCAAGGCAAGACAAGGCAAAAGAACAAAACAAGGCAAGGCAAGGCAAAAGAGCAAATCAAGGAAAGGCAAGGCAAGACAAAAGGGCAAAGCAAGGTAAGGCAAGGAAAAGCAAAAGAGAAAAGCAAGGCAAGGCAAGGCAAGGCAAAAGGGCAAAACAAGGCAACGCAAGGCAAAATAGCAAAGCAAAGGAAGGCAAGTAAATGCAAAAGGGAAAAGCAAGGTAAGGCAATGCAACTGGGAAAGGAAGCCAAGGCAACGAAAGGAAAACGGGTAAAGCAAGGCAAGGCAATGCAAGACAATAGGGAAAGCAAGGCAAGGCAAGGCAAAACGGCAAAGCAAGGAAAGGAGAGGCAAGGTAAAAAGGCATAGAAAGGCAAGGCAAGGCAAAAGGGCAAAGCAAGGCAAGGCAAGGAAAGGAAAAAGGGCAAGGCAAGGAAAGGAAAAAGGGCAAGGCAAGGAAAGGAATGGCAAGGCAAAAGGGGAAAGCAAGGCAAGGCAAGGCAAAAAGGCAAAGCAAGGCAAGGCAAAGAAAGGCAAAAGGGCAAGGCAAGGAAAGGCAAGGTAAGGAAAAAGAACAATGCAAGGCAAGGCAAAAGGGCAAAGGAAGGGAAGGCAAGGCAAAAGGGCAAAGGAAGGGAAGGCAAGGCAAGGTAAAGGCCCAAAGCAAGGCAAGGCAAGGAAAGTCAAAAGAGAACACCAAGGCACGGCAAGGCAAGGCAAAAGGGCAAAGCAAAGCAAGGCAAGGCAAGGAAAAAGGGCAAAGCAAGGCAAGGCAAGGAAAGGCAAAACGACAAACCAAGGCAAGGCAAGGCAAGACAAAATGGCAACGCAAGGCTAGGCAAGGAAAAAGGGCAAAGCAAGGGAAGGCAAGCCAAAAGGGCAAAGCAAGGCCATGCAAGGCAAGGCAAAAGGGAAAAGCAAGGCAAGGCAAGGCAAAAGGGCAAAGCAAGGCAAGGCAGGGCAAGGAAAAAGGGCAAAGTAAGGCAAAGCAAGGCAAGGCAAATGGGTTTAAGCAAGGCAAGTCAATGCAATACAATAGGGAAAGCAAGGTAAGGCAATGTGAAATGGCAAAGGAAGCCAAGGCAAGGCAAGGAAAATTGCAAAGCAAGGCAAGGCAAGGCAAAAGGGCAAAGCAAGGCAAGGCAAGCCAATGCAACTGGGAAAAGCAAGGCAAGACAACGAAAGGAAAATGGGTAAAGCAAGGCAAGTCAAGGCAAAACGGCAAAGCAAGGAAAGGAGAGGCAAGGTAAAAAGGCACAGAACGGCAAGGCAAGGCAAAAGGGCAAAGCAAGCCAAGGCAAGGCAAGGAAAAAGTGCAAAGCAAGGCAAGGCAAGGCAAAAGTGCAAAGAAAGGCAAGGCAAGGCAAAAGGGCAAAGCAAGGCAAGGCAAGGCAAAACAATTGGGCAAAGCAAGGCTAGGCAAGGAAAGGAAAGGCAAATGGGTAAAGCAAGGCAAGGCAAGGAAAAAGGGCAATGCAATGCAAGTCAAGGCAAAAGGGCAAAGCAAGGCTATGCAAGGCAAGGCAAAAGGGCAAAGCAAGGCAAGGCAAGGCAAAAGGGCAAAGCAAGGCAAGGCAAAAGGGCAAAGCAAGGCAAGGCAAGGCAAAGCGCAAAGCAAGGCAAGGCATGGCAAGGCAAGAGGGCAATGCAAGGCCACGCAAGGTAAAAGGGCAAAGCAAGGGAATGCAAAAGGGAAAAGCAAGGCAATGCATGGAAAGACAAAAAGGCAAAGCAAGGCAAGGCAAGGCAAGGAAAAAGGGCAATGCAAGGCAAGGCAAAAGGTGAAAGAAATGCAATGCAAGTCAAGGCAAAAGGGCAGAGCAAGGCAAGGCAAGACAAGGCAAAATGGCAAACAAAGGCAAGGCAAATTAAGGCAAAAGGGCAACGCAAGGCAAGGCATGGAAAGGCAAATAAGCAAAGCAAGACAAGGCAAAGCAAGATAAAAGAACAAAATAAGACAAGGCAAGGCAAGGCAAAAGGGCAAAGCAAGGCAAGGCAAAAAAGCAAAGCAAGGCAAGGCAAGGCAAAAGGTCAAAGTAAAGCATGGCAAAAGGGCAAAGAAAGGCAAGGCAAGGCAAAAGGGCAAACCAAGGCAAGGCAAGTGAAGGCAAAAGGGCAAGTAAAGGCAAGGCAAGGCAAGAAAAAAGGGTAAAGCAAAGCAAGGCAAGTCAAAAGGCAAAGCAAGACAAGGCACGGCCATGCAAAAGGGCAAAGCAAGGCAAGCTAAGGCAAGGGAAAAGGGCAATGTAAGGCAATTCAAGGCAAGGCAAAAAGGCAAAGCAAGGCAAGCGAAAAGGGCAAAGCAAGGCAAGCTAAGGCAAGGGAAAAGGGCAATGTAAGGCAATTCAAGGCAAGGCAAAAAGGCAAAGCAAGGCAAGCGAAAAGGGCAAAGCAAGGCAAGGCAAGGGAAAAAGGCAAAGCAAGAAAAGGCAAGGCAAAACGTCAAAGCAAGGCAAGGTAAAATGGCAAAGACAGACAAGGCAACACAAGGCAAAAGGACAAAGCAAGGCAAATCAAGGCAAGGCAAAAGGGCAGAGAAAGGCAAGGCAAGGCAAGGCAAAAGGGCAGAAAAAGGCAAGGCAAGGCAGAAGGTCAAAGCAAGGCAAGGCAAGGTAACGCAACTGGGCAAACCAAGGCAAGGCAAATTAAGGCAAAAGGGAAAACCAAGGCAAGGCAAGGAAAGGCAAATGGGCAACGCAAGGCAAGGCAATGCAAGACAAAAGAACAAAACAACATAAAGCAAGGCAAGGCAAAAGGGCCACGCAAGGCAAGGTAAGGCAAAAGGGCAGTGCAAGGCAAGGCAAAAGGGCAAAGCAAGACAATGCAAGGATAAAGGGCCAAGCAAGGCAAGGCAAAAGGGGAAAGCAAGGCAAGTCAAGTCAAGGCAAAAGGGGAAAGCAAGGCAAGGCAAAAGGCCAAAGCAAGGCATGGCAAGAAAGGCAAAAGGGCAAAGGAAGGCAAGGCAAGGCATTGCTTCACTTGCTTTGTCCTTTTGCCTTGCGTTGCCTTGTCTTGCTTTGCCCTTTTGCCTTACCTTGCCTTGCGTGGCCCTTTTGCCTTGCCTTGCTTTGTGCTTTTGTCTTGCCTTGCCTTGTTTGCCCTTTTGCTTTTCCTTGCTTTTCCCTTTTGCCTTGCCTTTCCTGGCCTTGCTTTGCATTTTGCCTTGCCTTGCTTTGCCCTTTTGCCTTGCTTTGCACTTTTGACTTGCCTTGCCTTTCCTTGCTTTGCTCTTTTGCTTTGCCTTGCTTTGCCCTTCTGGCTTGCCTTGCTATGCCCTTTTGCCTTGCCTTGCCTTGCTTTGCACTTTTGCCTTGCCTTGTCTTGCTTTGCCCTTTTCCCTTGATTTGCCTTGCCTTGGTTTGCCCTTTTGCCTCTCCTTGCCTTGCTATGCCTTTTTGCCTTGCCTTACCTTTCCTGGCTTTGCGCTTTTGCCTTGCCTTTCCTTGCTTTCCCTATTGTCCTGCATTGCCTTGACTTGCTTTACCCATTTGCCTTTCCTTGCCTTGCCTTACTTTGTCCTTTTGCTTTGCCTTACCTTGCCTTGCTTTTCCCTTTTGCCTTGCCGGTCCTTCTCTTGTTTTCCCTTTTGACTTGCCTTGCTTTGCTTTGACACTTTGCCTTGCCTTGCCTTGCCTTTCTTTACCCTTTTGCCTTGCCTTGCCATGCCTTGCTTTGTCCTTTTGCCTTGCCTTTCCTTGCCTTGCTTTGCCCTTTTTACCTTGCCTTGCATTGCCTTTTTGCCTTACCTTGCCTTCCCTTACTTTGACCTTTTGCCTTGCCTTGTTTTGCTTTGACTTGATTTGCCCTTTTTCCTTGCCTTGCTTTGCCCTTTTGCCTTGCCTGGCCTTGCCTTGCTTTGCCCTTTTGCCTTGACTTGCCTTGCCTTTGTTTGCCCTTTTACCTTGCCTTTTCTTGCCTTGATTTGCCCTTTTTCCTTGCCTTGCTTTGCCCTTTTGCTTTACCTTTCTTTGCCTTTTTGCCTTACCTTGCCTTGATTTGCCCTTTTCCCTTGATTTGCCTTGCCTTGGTTTGCATTGCCCTTTTGCCTTTCCTTGCCTTGTTATGCCTTTTTGCCTTGCCTTACCTTGCCCTTTTGCTTTGCCTTACCGTGCCTTGCTTTGCACTTTTGACTTGCCTGGCCTTGTCTTGCTTTCCCTTTTGACTTGCCTTTCTTTGCTTTGCCCCTTTGCCTTGCCTTCCCTTTCCTTGCTTTGCCCTTTTGCCTTGACTTGCCTTGCCTTGGTTTGCCCTTTTTCCTTGCTTTGCTTCGACCTTTTGACTTGCCTTGCCTTGCTTTGACCTGTTCCCTTGACTTGCCTTGCATTCTTTGCCCTTTTGTCTTGCCTTGTCTTGAATTGCTTTTTTCTTTTTCTTTGCCTTGCCTTCCCTTACTATGCCCATTTACCTTTCCTTGCCTTGCCGGTTTTGCATTTTGCCATGGCTTGTCTTGCCCTACTTTGCCCTTTTGAGTTGCCTTGCCTTGCTTTGCTGTTTTGCATTGCCTTGCTTTGCCATTTTGTCTTGCCTTGCCTTGCCTTGCTTTTCCCTTTTTCCTTGCCTTGCCTTGCCTTGATTAGCCCATATGACTTGCCTTTCTTTGCCCTTTTGTCATGCCTTGCCTTGCATTAGCCTTTTGCCTTGCCTTACATTGTCTTGCTTTGCCCTTTTTCCTTGCCTTGCTCTCTTGCCATGCCTTTCTTTGCCCTTTTGCCTTGCCTTGCCTTGCATTGCCCTTTTGCCTTACCTTGCCTTTCTTTTCCCTTTTCACTTGATTTGCCTTGCCTTGGTTTGCCCTTTTGCCTCTCCTTGCCTTCCCTTGCTTTGCCCTTTTGCCTTACCTTGTTTTGCTTTGCCCTTTTGCCTTTCCTTGCCTTGCTATGCCTTTTTGCCTTGCCTTACCTTTCCTGGCTTTGCCCTTTTTCGTTGCCTTGCCTTGCTTTCCCTATTGTCCTGCATTGCTTTGCCTTGCTTTCCCATTTGCCTTTCCTTGCCTTGCCTTACTTACCCATTTGCCATGCCTTTCCTTGACTTGATTTGCCCTTTTGCCTTGCCTTGCTCTGTCCTTTTGTCTTGCCTTGCCCTGCCCTTTTGTCTTGCCTTGCCTTACCTTTCTTTGTGCTTTTGCTTTGCCTTGCTTTGCCATTTTGCCTCGCCTTGCCGTGTCTTGGTTTTCTCTTTTGACTTTCCTTGCCTTGCCTTGCTTTGCCATTTTTCTTTTCCTCGCCTTGCCTTGCTTTTCAACCTTGCCTTTCCTTGCCTTTCCTTGCTTTGCCGTTTTGCCTTGCCTTGCCGTGCCTTGCTTTTCTCTTTTGCCTTTCCTTGCCATGCCTTTTTGCCTTGCCTTACCTTGCCTTCCTTTGCCCTTTTGCCTTGCCTTTCTTTGCCTTTTTGCCTTGTCTTGCCTGGCCTTGCTTTGTCCTTTTGCATTAATTTGCCTTGCCTTTCTTTTGCCCTTTTTCCATAACTTGCCTTGCCTTGCTTTGCCCTTTAGCCTTGCCTTGCCTTGATTTGCCCCCTTGCCTTGCCTTGCCTTGTTTTGCCCTTTTGCCTTGCCTTGCCTTGCTTTGCCCTTTTACCTTCTCTTGCCTTGCCTTGCTTTGCCCTTTAGCCTTTCCTTGCCTAGCCTTGCTTTGCCCTTTTGCCTTGCCTTGCTTTGCCCTTTTGCCATGACTTTATTTGCTTTGCCCTTTTGATTTGCCATGAATTGCCTGACTTTTTCCTTTTGCCTTGCCTTTCCATGCCTTGCTTTGCCCTTTTGCCTTTCCTTGTCTTGACTTGCTTTGCCCTTTTGCCTTGCCTTGCCTTGCATTGCCCTTTTGCGTTATCTTGCCTTCCCATGCCTTGCCCTTTTGCTTTGGCTTGCCTTGCTTGCTTTGCCCTTTTGCCTTGCCTTGCATTGTCTAGCTTTGCCCTTTTGCCTTGCCTTGCTTTGCCCTTTTGCCTTGCCTTTCTTTGCCTTGCTTTGCCCTTTTGCCTTGCCTTGCCTTGCTTTGCCCTTTTGCCTTTACTTGCCTTGCCTTGGGTTGCCCTTTTGACTTGCCCTGCCTTGTTTTTCTTTGCCCTTTTGCCTTGCCTTGCCTTGCTTTGCCCTTTTGCCTTGCCTTGCCTTGCCTTGCTTTGCCCTTTTGACTTTCCTTGCATTGTCTTGCTTTGCCATTTGCCTTGCCTTGCTCTGCCTTTTTGCCTTGCCCTGCCTTGCCTTGCTTTGCTCTTTTGCCTTGCCTTGCCTTACCTTTCGTTGCCCTTTTTTCTTGCCTTGCTTTTCTTTTTTGCCTTGCCTTGCCTTGTCTTGCTTTGCCCTTTTGCCTTGCCTTGCTTTGCCCTTTTGCCTTGCCTTTCTTTGCCTTGCTTTGCCCTTTTGCCTTGCCTTGCCTTGCTTTGCCCTTTTGCCTTTACTTGCCTTGCCTTGGGTTGCCCTTTTGACTTGCCCTGCCTTGTTTTTCTTTGCCCTTTTGCCTTGCCTTGCCTTGCTTTGCCCTTTTGCCTTGCCTTGCCTTGCCTTGCTTTGCCCTTTTGACTTTCCTTGCATTGTCTTGCTTTGCCATTTGCCTTGCCTTGCTCTGCCTTTTTGCCTTGCCCTGCCTTGCCTTGCTTTGCTCTTTTGCCTTGCCTTGCCTTACCTTTCGTTGCCCTTTTTTCTTGCCTTGCTTTTCTTTTTTGCCTTGCCTTGCCTTGTCTTGCTTTGCCCTTTTGCCTTGCCTTGCCTTGCTTTGCCATTTTGCCTTGCCTTGCCTTGCTTTGCCATTTTGATTTGCCTTGCATTGCCTTACTTTGCCCTTTTGCCTTGCCTTGCTTTGCCTTGCATTGCCTTTTTGCCTTGCCTTGCTTTGCCCTTTTGCCTTACCTTGCCTTGTGTTGCTTTGCCCTTTTGCCTTGCCTTTCGTTGCCTTGCCTTGCACTTTTGTCTTGCCTTGCCTTGCCTTGCCTTGCTTTGCCCTTTTGCCTTGCCTTTCTTTGTCCTTTTGCCTTGCCCTGCCTTGCCTTGCTTTACCCTTTTGCCTTGCCTTTTCTTCCCTTGCAATGCCTTGCCTTACCTTGCCTTGCTTTACCCTTTTGCATTGCCTTGCCTTGCCTTGCTTTGCCCCTTTGATTTATCTTCCCTTGCCTTGCTTTGACCTTTTGTCTTGCTTTGCCTTGCCTTTCTTTGCCCTTTTGCCTTGCCTTGCCTTGCCTTGGGTTGCCCTTTTGCTTTGCCTTGCCTTCCCTTGCTTTGCCCTTTTCCCTTGCCTTTCATTACCTTGCTTTGCCCTTTTGCCTTGCCTTCCTTTTCCTTCTTGCCTTGCCTTGCCTTGTCTTGCTTTGCCCTTTTGCCTTGCCTTGCCTTGCCTTGCTTTGCTCTTTTGCCTTTCCTTGCCTTGCTTTGCCCTTTTGCCGTTCCTTGTATTGCCCTTTTGCCTTACCTTGCCTTCTCTTGCTTTGCCCTTTTGCCTTGCCTTGCCTTGTTTTGCCTTGCTCTGCCCTTTTGCCTTGCCATTTATTTTCCTTGCCTTGCCCTTTTGCATTTCCTTGCCTTGCTTTGCTTTGTGCCCTTTTGGCTTGCCTTGCCTTGCCTTGCTATGCCTTTTTGCCTTGCCTTGCTTTCCCCTATTGCCTTGCCTTGCCTTGCCTTGCTTTGTATTTTTGTCTTGCTTTGCCTTGCCTTGTTTTGCCTTTTGAATTGCCTTGTCTTGCTTTGCCCTTTTGCCTTGCCTTGCCTTGCCTTGCTATGCCTTTTTGTCTTGCCTTACTTTGCCTTACTTTCCCCTTTTGCCTTGCCGTGCCTTGGTTTTCTGTTTTGAATTTCCTTGCCGTGCCTTGCTTTGCCCTTTTGCCTTGCCTTGCCTTGCTTTCCTTTGCCCTTTTGACTTGATTTGCCTTGCCTTTCTTTTGCCCTTTAGCCTTGCCTTGGCTTGCTTTGCTCCTTTGCCTTGCCTTGCCTTGCTTTGCCCTTTTGCCTTGCCTTGACTTGCCTTTCTTTGTCCTTTTGCCTTGCTTTGCCTTGCCTTGCTTTGCCCTTTTGCCTTCCCTTGCCTTGACTTGCTTTGCCCTTTTGCCTTGCCTTGCTTTGCCCTTCTGCCTTGCATTGCCTTGCTTTGCCATCTGGATTTGCCTTGCCTTTCCTTGCTTTGCCCTTTTGCCTTGCCTTACCTTGCCTTGCTTTGCCTTTTTGCCTTGCCTTGCATTGCCCTTTTGCCTTTCCTTTCCTTGCCTTGCTTTGCCCTTTTGCCTTTCCTTGCATTGCCCTTTTGCCTTACCTTGCCTTGCCTTGCTTTGCCCTTTTGCCTTGCCTTGCCTTGCTTTCCCTATTGTCTTGCATTGCCTTGCCTTGCTTTACCCATTTGCCTTTCCTCGCCTTGCCTTGGTTTGCCCAGTTGCGTTGCCTTGCCTTGCCTTGCTTTTCCCTTTTGCCTTGCCTTCCCTTGCTTTGTCTTTTTGCCTTGCATTGCCTTGCTATGCCCTTTTGCCTTAACTTGCCTTTCCTTGCTTTGCCCTCTTGTCTTGCCCTGCCTTTTTTTGCCCTTTTGCCTTGCCTTGCCTTGCTTTCCCGATTGTCTTGTACTGCCTTGCCTTGCTTTACCCATTTGCCTTTCCTTGCCTTGCCTTGCTTTGCCCAGTTGCATTGCCTTGCCTTGCCTTGTTTTTTGCCCTTTCGCCTTGCCTTGCCTCGCTTTTCTCTTTTGCTTTTCCTTGCCTTGCCTTGCCTGCTTTGCTCTTTTGCCTTGCCTTGCTTTCCCCTTTTTCCTTGCCTTACCTTGCATTGCTTTGCTCTTTTGTCTTGCCTTGCCTTGCCTTGGTTTGCCCTTTTGCCTTTCCTTGCCTTCCCTTGCTTTGCCTTTTTGCATTGCCTTGCTTTGCCCTTTTGAATTGCCTTGTCTTGCTTTGCCCTTTTTCCTTGCCTTGCCTTGCATTGCTATGCGTTTTTGCCTTGCCTTACCTTTCCTTGCTTTGCCCCTTTGCCTTGCCTTGCCTTGCCTGCTTTGCTCTTTTGCCTTTCCTTGCCTTGCTTTGCCCTTTTGCCTTTCCTGGCCTTGTCTTGCTTTCTCTTTTGACTTGCATTGCTTTGCTTTGCCCTTTGCCTTGCCTTTCCTTTCCTTTCTTTGCCATTTTGCCTTGACTTGCCTTGACTTTTTTTTGCCTTTTGCCTTGCCTTGCCTTGCTTTGCTTTGCCGTTACGTCTTGCCTTGCCTTGCCTTGCCTTGCTTTGCCCTTTTGAATTGCCTCGCTTTCCCCTTTTGCATTGTCTTGCTTTGTCTTGCTTTGACCTTTTGAATTACCTTGTCTTGCTTTGCCCTTTTGTCTTGCCTTGCCTTGCTTGCTGTGCCTTTTTGCCTAGCCTTGCCTTTTCTTGCTTTGTCCTTTTGCCTTGCCTTGCTTTGCCCCTTTGCCTTGCCTTGCCTTGACTTTCTTTGCTCTTTTGCCTTTTAGCCTTGCCTTGCTTTGCCGTTTGCCTTTCCTTGCATTGCCCTTTTGTCTTCCATTGCCTTGCCTTGATTTGCCCTTTTGCCTTGCCTTTCCTTTCCTTGCCTTGCCCTTTTGCCTTTCCTTGCCTTGCTTTGCTTTGCCCTTTTGTCTTGCCTTGCCTTGCCTTGCTTTGCCTTTTGCCTTTCCTTGCCTTTCCTTGCTTTGCCCTTTGCATTGCCTTGCCTTGCCTTGCCTTGCTTTGCCTTTTGAAATGCCTTGTCTTGCTTTGCCCTTTTCCTTTGCCTTGCCTGGCCTTGCTATGCCTTTTTGCCTTGCCTTACCTTTCCTTGCTTTGCCCTTTTGCCTTTCCGTGCCTTGCTTTCCCTATTATATTGCATTGCCTTGCCTTGCTTTACCCATTTGCCTTTCGTTGCCTTTACTTGCTTTGCCCTTTTGCCTTGCCTTCCCTGCTTTGCTTATTTGCCTTGCCTTGCCTTGCATTGCTTTTCCCTTTTGCCTTTACTTGCCTTGCCTTGGTTTGCTCTCTTGCCTTGCCTTGCCTTGCTTTGCCCTCTTGCCTTGCCTTGTCTTGTCTTTCTTTTTTCTTTTGCTTTTCCTTGTCTTCCCTTGCTTTGCCCTTTTGCCTTTCCTTTCCTTGCCTTGCTTTACTCTTTTGCCTTGCCTTGCCTTGCTTTGCCCTTTTACCTTGTCTTGCCTTGCCTTGTTTTGCCCTTTTGCCTTGATTTGCCTTGCATTGGTTTGCCCAGTTGCCTTGCCTTTCCTTGTCTTGATTTGCCATTTTGCCTTGCCTTGCCTTGTTTTGCTTTTTTGTCTTGCCTTGCCTTACCTTACTTTGCCATCTTGCCTTGCCTTGCCTTGCTTTTCCCATTTGCCTTGCCTTGCCGTGCTTTGGTTTTCTCTTTTGACTTTCCTTGCCTTGCCTTGCTTTGCCCTTTTGCCTTGCCTTGCCTTGCCTTGCCTTTTGCCTTGCCTTGCCTTGCTTTGCCCTTTTGCGTTGCCTTGCCTTGCTTTGCACTTTTGCCTTAACTTGCCTTTCCTTGCTTTGCCCTCTTGTCTTGCACTGACTTTTTTTGCCCTTTTGCCTTGACTTGCCTTCATTTTCTCTTTTGCTTTTCCTTGCCTTGCCTTGCTTTGCCCCTTGCCTTGCCTTGCCTTGACTTGCTTTGCCCTTTTGCCTTGCCTTGCCTTGCTTTGCCCTTTTGCCTTTAGTTGCCTTGCCTTTTTTTGCGTTTTTGCCTTGCCTTTCCTTGCTTTTCTTTGCCCTTTTGTCTTGCCTTGCCTTGCCTTGCTTTGCCCTTTTGAATTGCCTTGCTTTCCCCTTTTGCCTTTCCTTGTCTTGCCTTGCTTTTCTCTTTTGCTTTTCCTTCCCTTGCCTTGTTTTGCCCCTTTGCCTTGCCTTGCCTTGCCTGCTTTGCCCTTTTAACTTGCCTTGCCTTGCTTTGTACTTTTGCCTTTCCTGGCCTTTTCTTGATTTCTCTTTTGACTTGCCTTGCTTTACTTGTCCCTTTTGCCTTGCCTTTCCTTTCCTTGCCTTGCCCTTTTCCCTTTCCTTGCCTTGCCTTGCTTTGCCCTTTTTCCTTGCCTTGCCTTGCTTTGCCCTTTTGCCTTACCTTGCCTTGCCTTGCTATGCGTTTTTGCCTTGCCTTACCTTTCCTTGATTTGCCCTTTTGCCTTGCCTTGCCTTACTTTCCCTATTGTCTTCCATTGCCTTGCCTTGCTTTACCTATTTGCCTTTCCTTGGCCTGCCTTGGTTTGCCCAGTTGCATTGCCATGCCTTGCCTTGTTTTGCCCTTTCGCCTTGCCTTGCCTCACTTTTCTCTTTTGCTTTTCCTTGCCTTGCCTTGCTTCACCCCTTTGCCTTGCCTTGCCTGCTTTGCTCTTTTGCCTTGCCTTGCCTTCCCCTTTTTCCTTGCCTTGCCTTGCATTGCTTTGCTCTTTTGTCTTGCCTTGCCTTGCCTTGGTTTGCCCTTTTGCCTTTCCTTTCCTTGCCTTGCTTTGCCTTTTTGCATTGCCTTGCTTTGCCTTGCTTTGCCCTTTTGAATTGCCTCGCTTTCCTCTTTTGCATTGTCTTGCTTTGTCTTGCTTTGACCTTTTTAATTGCCTTTTCTTGCTTTGCCCTTTTGTCTTGCCTTGCCTTGCTTGCTATGCCTTTTTGCCTAGCCTTGCCTTTTCTTGCTTTGTCCTTTTGCCTTGCCTTGCCTTGCTTTCCCGATTGTCTTGTACTGCCTTGCCTTGCTTTACCCATTTGCCTTTCCTTGCCTTGCCTTGCTTTGCCCAGTTGCATTGCCTTGCCTTGCCTTGCTTTGCCCTTTTGCCTTGCCTTGCCTTGCTTTCCAATTTGCCTTGCCTTGCCTTGACTTGCTTTCCCCTTTTGCCTTGCCTTGCCTTGCCTTGCTTTGCCATTTTGCCTTGCCTTGCCGTGCCTTGGTTTTCTCTTTTAAATTTCCTTGCCTTGCCTTGCTTTGCCCATTTGCCTTGATTTGTCTTGTCTTTCTTTTCCCCTTTTGCCTTGACTTGCCCTGCGTTGCTTTGCCCTTTTGCCTTGCTTTCCCCTTTGCCTCGCCTTGCCTTGCCTTGCTTTGCCGTTTTGCCTTGCATTGACTTGCCTTGCTTTGCCCATTTGCCTTGCCATGCCTTACCTTACTTTGCCCTTTTGCCTTGCCTTGCTTTGGCCTTCTGTATTGCCTTGCCTTGCTTTGCCCATTTGATTTGCCTTGCATTGCATTACTTTGACATTTTGCCATGCCTTATCTTGCCTTGCTTTGCCCATTGGCCTTGCCTTTCCATGCCTTGCTTTGCCTTTTTGCCTTTCCTTGCCTTGACTTGCTTTGTCTTTTTGCCTTGCCTTGCTTTGCCTTGCCTTGCCTTGCTTTGCCCTGCCTTGCCTTGCTTTGCCCTTTTACCTTGCCTTGCCTTGCCTTGCTTTGCTCTTTTGCCTTTCCTTGCCTTGCTTTGCCCTTTTGCCCTTCCTTGTATTGCCCTTTTGCCTTACCTTGCCTTCCCTTGCTTTGCCCTTTTGCCTTGCCTTGCCTTGTTTTGCCTTGCTTTGCCCTTTTGCCTTGCCATTTATTTTCCTTGCCTTGCCCTTTTGCATTTCCTTGCCTTGCTTTGCTTTGTGCCCTTTTGGCTTGCCTTGCCTTGCCTTGCTATGCCTTTTTGCCTTGCCTTGCTTTCCCCTTTTGCCTTGCCTTGCCTTGCCTTGCTTTGCATTTTTGTCTTGCTTTGCCTTGCCTTGTTTTGCCTTTTGAATTGCCTTGTCTTGCTTTGCCCTTTTGCCTTGCCTTGCCTTGCCTTGCTATGCCTTTTTGTCTTGCCTTACTTTGCCTTACTTTCCCCTTTTGCCTTGCCGTGCCTTGGTTTTCTCTTTTGAATTTCCTTGCCGTGCCTTGCTTTGCCCTTTTGCCTTGCCTTGCCTTGCTTTCCTTTGCCCTATTGACTTGATTTGCCTTGCCTTTCTTTTGCCCTTTAGCCTTGCCTTGGCTTGCTTTGCTCCTTTGCCTTGCCTTGCCTTGCTTTTCCCTTTTGCCTTGCCTTGACTTGCCTTGCTTTGCCCATTTGCCTTGCCTTGCCTTGCCTTACTTTGCCCTTTTGCCTTGCCTTGCTTTGGCCTTCTGCATTGTCTTTCCTTTTGCTTTGCCCTTTTCATTTGCCTCGCATTGCATTACTTTGACATTTTGCCATGCCTTACCTTGCCTTGTTTTCCCCTTTTGCCTTTCCTTTCCTTGACTTGCTTTGTCCTTTTGCCTTGCCTTGCTTTGCCCCTTTGCCTTGCCTTGCCCCTTTGCCTTGCTTTGCCCTTTTGCCTGTCCTTGTATTGCCCTTTTGCCTTACCTTACCTTCCCTTGCTTTGCCCTTTTGCCTTGCCATTTCTTTTCCTTGCCTTGCCCTTTCGCGTTTCCTTGCCTTGCTTTGCTTTGCCCTTTTGCCTTGCCTTGCTATGCCTTTTTGTCTTGCCTTACCTTTCCTTGCACTGCCCTTTTGTCTTGCGTTACCTTGCCTTGCTTTCCCCTGTTGCCTTGCCGTGCCTTGGTTTTCTCTTTTGAATTTCCTTGCCGTGCCTTGCTTTGCCCTTTTTCCTTACCTTGCCTTGCTTTCCTTTGCCCTTTTGACTTGATTTGCCTTGCCTTTCTTTTGCCCTTTTGCCTTGCCTTGCCTTGCTTTGCTCCTTTGCCTTGCCTTGCCTTGCCCTTTTGCCTTGCCTTGCGTTGCCTTGCTTTGTCCTTTTGCCTTGCCTTGCCTTGCTTTGCCCTTTTGCCTTCCCTTGCCTTGACTTGCTTTGCCCTTTTGCCTTGCCTTGCTTTGCCCTTCTGCCTTGCATTGCCTTGCTTTGCCCTCTGGATTTGCCTTGCCTTTCCTTGTTTTGCCCTTTTCCCTTGCCTCGCCCTGCCTTGCTTTGCCTTTTTGCCTTGCATTGCCCTTTTGCCTTACCTTTCCTTGCCTTGCTTTGCCCTTTTGCCTTTCCTTGCATTGCCCTTTTGCCTTACCTTGCCTTGCCTTGCTTTGCCCTTTTGCCTTGCCTTGCCTTGCTTTGCCGTTTTGCCTTTCTGTTCCTTTCCTTGCCTTGCCTGCTTGCCTTTCCTTGCCTTGCTTTTCTTTGCCCTTTTACCTTGCCTTGCCTTTCCTTGCTTTGCCCTTTTGTCTTGCCTTACCTTGCCTTGCTTTGCCTTGTTTTGCCTCTTTGCCTTGTCTTGCCTTGCTTTGTCCTTTTGCCTTGATTTGCCTTGCCTTTCTTTCGCCCTTTTGCCTTCCTTGCATTGCCTTGCTTTGCCCCATTGCCTTGCATTTCCTTGCTTTGCCCTTTTGCCTTGCCTTGCCTTGCCTTCCTTTCCATTTTGCCTTTCTTTGCCTTGAGTTGCTTTGCCCTTTTGCCTTGCCTTGCATTTCCTTGCTTTGCCCTTTTGCCATTCCTTACCTTGCCTTGCTATGCCTTTCTGCCTTGCCTTACCTTGCCTTGCTTTGCCCTTTTGCTTTGCCTTGCCTTGCCTTGTTTTGCCTCTTTGCCTTGTCTTGCCTTGCCTTGCATTTCTTTGCCCTTTTTCCTTGACTTGTCTTGCCTTGGTTTGCCCTTTTTTCTTGCCTTGCCTTGCCTTGCTTTGCCCATTTGCCTTGCCTTGCTTTGCCCATTTGCCTTGCCTTGCCTTCCTTTGCCCTTTTGTCTTTCCTTGCCTTGCCTTGGTTTGCCATTTGGCTTTCCTTGCCTTGCTTGCTTTGCCCTTTTGCATTGCCTTGCCTTGCTTTCCCTATTGTCTTCAATTGTCTTGCCTTTCTTTACCCATAAGCCTTTCGTTGCCTTGCCTTTCCATGTCTTGCTTTGCCCTTTCGCCTTGCCTTGCTTTGGCCTTTTGCCTTTGCTTGCCTTGCTTTACCTCTTTCTCTCCTTTTATCGAGTCGTTTATAGAATCCGCTAAGCTTGTTATCTGCAAGTTAGCTACCGCGAACCATGCCGGAATGAAAATATAGCAACAGATCCTCGGTTCACATATGGTTTCTAGTATATGCTTGAACGCAAGTACGTTCATGCTGCGGTGGCATTAGGGACGTCCGTCAGAAGATGTGATTGCGCATACCAGTGCTAATGCTTTTTTATACATTCAGTCCTGGTGTGCAGGGGTTTCAGATCTGGGACTGTGTTGTCACCTGCGGAGATGCCGCTGTCGGAACACGCACACTCGATTGTTTACCAAAATCTCGGCAGACGCGTTTTACCATGTAGTTTAGTACGCAGAGAGGTACGTCTGTTCCAAATTGACAAAGGAATAGCGTGTACACGCACAGGAGAAAAACCCGACCATATGCCTTTGTGTGAGCATGAAACAGCCGCCTATACACTCGCAGACACGGGAACGGTGGAATGTGCATCAGTGCAGCCACATAGCCTCCGTCTTTTGAGTGCAGGCTCTGCTGGTTTTCGCACTTTTCAGGCACACTCTTGAAAGCCGCGCACACTGCTGTTCATTCGCTAAATGCCGTCTTCGGAAGCATTTCTCCGGTCGATCTGCAGCTCAGCTTTCTTCTCGTGTTACTGAGAAATGTCAGCGCAGGGAATCCGTCTCTGTCGAGCACACGTCAATCCCTATTCGGTTTTCCTTTGTTGCCTCTGCCCAGATGATTTCCCTTTTCTCTCTTCGCTGGAGCAGTCATTGCTGTGCTGTGTTGCACACAGGCACAGCCAACGCACACCAGGTGTCAACAGACCTACTCCGCTGAGCTCAACACTAGCGCAGATGCACATGTACGGCGAAATCAACACATGTGCTTGTGGAGAGAAAGACATCGACTCTCACGCGTGTGGAGCAGGCGCTAACGAACACAGACTGACTTACAGGCACACTGGCCCCACACCAACAGGGACCGCTCTGCAGGTATCCTAGACGTTGATTATCGAACCAACCACACCGAGCTGCGCAAAACTCCCAGACACTTCCAGGCAAGACACGTTCTCTCCGACAAGCACACAAGTGTTTGCCCTCAGCTATAGATCAGGGACAAGCTTGTGCAGAGACGCCCTGTTGCTCTTTCGCGTTAAGGCGTGATCTGTTTCGTTTCTCTTGCAGATCGAGCGCTGACCGCCTTTCCTCGGGCCACAGTGAAGCATTTGCTATAGGTGCTCGGAGCAGCATTCAGTACTGCCGTCGACTATCGCTGCTAATTTATATCAGAGCTCCTTGCATCTGTCCGCGTGAGAAATGCGGGACGGGGCAAGGACGTACAACACGCGGAAATTTGCCAAGAAACGGAAGGCAAAGAAACTAGGTTCCAAACCTGAAAATGCAAGTTTTGTGACCCTGTCTCTTTCTATCCCTACACCGAGTCTTTCATAGAAACCGCTAAGAACTAGAAGCTTGCCAGAGAGTGCAAATACAAGCAGACAGAGAAAAGGAAAAAGGGGAAGGCAAGGCAAGGCAAAAAGGCAAAACAAGGCAAGGTAAGGCAAGGCAAAACGGCAAATCAAGGGAAGGTAAGGAAAGGCAAAAGGGCAAAGCAAGGTTATGCAAGACAAGGAAAAAGGGCAAAGCAAGGCAAGGCAAGTCAAAAGGAGAAAGCAAGTCAAGGCAAAAGGGCAAAGCAATGCAAGGTAAAGTAAGGCAAAAGGGCAAAGCAAAGCAAGGCAAGGAAAGGCAAAAGGGCAAAGCAAGGTAAGGCAAGGCAAGGCAAAAGTGCAAAGCAAGGCAAGGCAAGGCACAGCAAAAGGGCAAAGCAAGGCAAGGCAAAAGTGCAAAGCAAGGCAAGGAAAGGGAAGGTAAAATGGCAAAGCAAGGCAAGGTAAGGCAAGGCAAAAGAGTAAACCAAGGTAAAGCAAGTCAAGGCAAAAGGGCAAGGCAAGGCAAGGCAAATGGGCAAAACAAGGCAAGGCAATGCAAGACAAAAGAGCAAAGCAAGGCAAGGCAAGGCAAAAGAGCAAAGCAAGACAAGGCAAGGGAAGGCAAAAAGGAAAAGCAAGTCAAGGCAAAAGGGCAAAGCAAGGCAAGGCAAGGCAAAAAAGCAAAGCAAAGGTAGGCAAGGCAAAAGGGCAAAGTAAGGCAAGGCAAGGCAAGGCAAGGCAAAAGGGCAAATCAAGGCAAAAGGGAAAAGCAAGGCAATGAATGGCAAGGGAAAAGGGCAAAGCAAGGCGAGGCAAGGCAAGGCAAAAGGGCAAACCAAGGCAAGGCAAGTAAAGGCAAAAGGGCAAAGCAAGGCAAGGCAAGGCAAGGCAAAATGGCAAACCAAGGCAAGGAAGTCAAGGAAAAAGGGCAAAGAAATGCAAGGCAAGGCAAGGCAAAAGGGCAAAGCAAGGCAAGGGAAAGCAAAAAAGCAAAGCAACGCAAGGCAAAAGGGCAAACCAAGGCATGGCAAAGCAACGCAAAAGGGCAAAGCAAGGAAAGGCAAGGCAAAAGGGCAAAGCAAGACAAGGCAAGGAAAGGCAAAAGAGAAAGGCAAGGCAAGGCAAGGCAAGGAAAAAGGGCAAAACAAGGCAAGGCAAGGCAAGGCAAGAGGGCAAAGCAAGGCAAGGCAGGACAAGGCAAAAGGGCAAAGTAAGGCAATGCAAGGGAAGGCAAAAGAGCAAAGCAAGGCAATGCAAGTCAAAAGGGCAAAGCAAGGCAAGGCAAGGCAAGGCAAAATGGCAAAGCAAAGCAAAGCAAAGCAAGGCAAAAGGGAAAGCCAAGTCAAGGCAAGTCAAGGCAAAAGGTAAAGCAAGGCAATTCAAGTAAAGGAAAAAAAGGAAAGCAAAGCAAAGCAAGACAAGGCAAAAGGGCAAAGCAAGACAAGGCAAGGCAAAAGGGCAATGCAAGGAAAGGCAAAGCAATGCAACTGGGTAAAGCAGGGCAAGGCAAAGCAAGACAATAGGGAAAGGAACGCAAGGCAAGGTAAAAGGGCAAAGCAATGCAAGGCAAGTACAGGGAAAAGGGCAAACAAAGGCATGGCAAGGCAAGGCAAAAGGGCAAAGAAAGGCAAGGCAAGGCAAGGAAAAAGGGCAAAGCAAGGCTATGCAAGGCACGGCAAAAGGGCAAAGCAAGGCAAGGCATTGCAAAAGGGCAAAGCACGGCCAGGCAGGGCAAGGCAAAATGGCAAAGCAACGAAAGGCAAGGCAACGCAAAAGGGCAAACCTAACGCAAGGCAAGTCAAGGCAAAAGAGCAAAGCAAGGCAAGGCATGGCAAGGCAAGGCAAAATGGCAAAGCAAGGCAAGGCAAGTCAACAGGGAAAGAAAGACAAGGCCAGGCAAAGTAAAAGGGCAAAGCAAGGCACGGTAAGGCAAGGCAAAAGGGCAAAGTAAGGCAATGCAAGGGAAGGCAAAAAGGGAAATCAAGGCAATGCAAGGCAAAAGGGTAAAGCAAGGCAAGGCATGGCAAAAGGTCAAAGCAAGGCAAGGCAATGCAAGGTAAAAGGGCAAAGCAAGGCAAGGCAAACGGACAAAGCAAGGTAATCAAATGCAAAAGGGCAAAGCAAGGAAAAGCAAGGCAAGGCAAAAGAGCAAAACAAGGCAAGGTAAGGCAAGTCAAAAGGACAAGGCAAGGCAAGACAATGCAAAAGGACAAATCAAGGTAATCAAATGCAAAAGGGCAAAGCAAGGAAAAGCAAGGCAAGGCAAAAGAGCAAAACAAGGCAAGGTAAGGCAAGTCAAAAGGACAAGGCAAGGCAAGGCATGGCAAAAGGGCAAAGCAAAGAAGGCAAGTAAAAAGGGAAAGCAAGACAAGGCAAGGCAAGGGAAAAGGGCACACCAAGGCAAGGCAGGAAGAGGTAAAAGGGCAAAGCAAGGCAATGCAAGGCAAATGAAAAGGGCAAAGCAAGGCAAGGGAAGGCAAAAGAGCAAAGCAAGGTAATGAAAGGCAAGGGAAAAGGGCATAGCAAGGCAAGGCAAGGCAAAAGGGCAATTCAAGGCAAGGCAAAAAGGCGAAGTAGGCAAGGCAAAAGGGCAAAGCAAGACAAGGCAAGTCAAGGCAAATGGGCAAAGAAAGGCAAGGCAATACAAGAGAAAAGGGCATAGAAAGGCAAGGCAGGTCAAAAGGGCAAAGCATGGAAAGGCAAGGCAAGGCAAAAGGGCAAAGCAAGACAAGGCAAGGCAAGGTAAAAAGGGAAAGCAAGGCAAGGCAAAAGGGCAAATCAAGGCTATGCAAGGCAAGGGAAAAGGGTAAAGGAAGGCAAGGCAAGGCAAGGCAAAAGGGCAAAGCAAGGCAAGGCAAGGCAAGGCAAAAGGGCAAACCACGGTAAGGCAAGTCAAGGCAAAAGGGCAAGGCAAGGCAAGGCAAGTCAAGGCAAATGGGTAAAGCAAGGCAAGGCAATGCAAGAGAAAAGGGCATAGAAAGGCAAGGCAAGTCAAAAGGGCAAAACAAGACAAGGCAAGGCAAGGCAAAATGGCAAAGCAAGGAGAGGCAAAAGTGTAAAGCAAGGCAATGAAAGGCAAGGCAAAAGGGCAAAGCAAGGCAAGGTAAGGCAAAAGGGCAAAGCAAGGCATGGGAAGGCAAGGGAAAATGGCAAAGCAAGGAGAGGCGAAAGGATAAAGCAAGGCAATGAAAAACAAGCTAAAAGGGCAAAGCAAGGCAAGGCAAGGCAAAAGGGCAAAGCAAGGCATGGGAAGGCAAGGCAAAAGGGCAGAGCAAGGCATGAGAAGGCAAGGCAAAATGGCAAAGCAAGGCAAGTCAAGGCAAAAGGGCAAAGCAAGGCAAGGCAAGGAAAGGCAAAAAGGCAAAGCAAGGCAAGGCAAGTAAAGGGAAAAGAGAAAAACAATGCACGGCAAGGCGAGGCAAAATGGCAAAGCAAGGGAAGGCAAGGCAAGGCAAGAGGGCAAAGCAAAGCGAGGAAAGGAAAGGCAAAAGGGCAAAGCAATGCAAGGCAAGGAAAGTCAAAAGAGAAAACCAAGGCACCGCAAGGCAAGGCAAAAGGGCAAAGCGAAGCAAGGCAAGGCAAAATGGCAAAGCAAGGCAAGGCAATGCAAGAGTGCAAAGCAAGGCAAGGCAAGACAAAAGGGCAAAGCAAGGCAAGGCAAGGCAAAAGAGAAAAACAAAGCAAGGCAAGGCTAAAGGGCAAAGCAAGCCAAGGCAAGGGAAGGCAAAAGGGCAAAGCAAGGAAATGCAAGGCAAGGCAAAATGGCAAAGCAAGGCAAGGCAAGAAAAGCAAAATGGCAAGGCAAGGCAAGGAAAGGCAAGGCAAAAGGCAAAGTAAGGCACGGCAAGGCAAAAGGGCAAAGCAAGTGAAGGCAAAAGGGCAAAGCAAGGCAAGGCAAGGTAAGGGAAAAGGGCAATGCAAGGCAAGGCAAAAGGGTAAAGCAAGGCAGTGCAAGGCAATAGGGCAAAGCAAGGCAAGGCAAGGTAAGGCAAGGCAAAAAGGAAGAGCAAGGCAAGGCAAAAGGGCAAAGCAAGGCAAGGCAAGACAATGCAAAAGAGCAAAGCAAGGCAAGGCAAGGCAAAAGTGCAAAGCAAGGCAAGGCAAAAGGGCAAAGAAAGACAAAACAAGGCAAGGCAAAAGGGCAAGGCAAGGCAAAAGGGCAAATCAAGGCAAGGAAAGGCAAGGCAAGATGGCAAAGCAAGGTGAGGCAAAAGGGTAAAGCAAGGCAATGAAAGGCAAGGGAAAAGGGCAAAGCAAGGCAAGGCAAGGCAAAATGGCAAACCAAGGCATGGGAAGGCAAGGCAAAATGGCAAAGCAAGGCAAGGCAAGTCAAGGCAAAAGGGCAAAGCAAGGCAAGGCAAGGAAAGGAAAAAAGGCAAAGGAAGGCAAGGCAAGTAATGGGAAAAGAGAAAATCAATGCACGGCAAGGCAAGGCAAAATGGCAAAGCAAAGCAAGGCAAGGCAAGGCAAGAGGGCAAAGCAAGGCAAGGCAAGGCAAGGCAAAAGGGCAAAGCAATGCAAGGCAAGGCAAGGCAAAAGGGCAAAGCAAGGCAAGGCAAGGAAAGTGAAAAGAGAAAACCAAGGCACCGCAAGGCAAGTCAAAAGGGCAAAGCAAAGGAAGGCAAGACAAGGCAAAATGACAAAGCAAGGCAAGTCAAGGAGAGGCAAAAGTGCAACGCAAGGCAAGGCAAGACAAAAGGTCAAAGCAAGACAAGGTAAGGCAATGCAACTGGGCATAGAATAGCAAGGCAAGGCAAGGCAAAATGGGAAAGCAAGGCAAGGCAAGGCAAAAGAGAAAACAAAGGTAAGGCAAGTCAAGGCAAAAGGGCAAAGTAAGGCAATGCAAGGGAAGGCAAAAGGGGAAATCAAGGCAATGCAAGGCAAAAGGGTAAAGCAAGGCAAGGCAAACGGACAAAGCAAGGCAAGGCAAGACAAAGCAAAAGGACAAATCAAGGTAATCAAATGCAAAAGGGCAAAGCAAGGAAAAGCAAGGCAAGGCAAAAGAGCAAAACAAGGCAAGGTAAGGCAAGTCAAAAGGACAAGGCAAGGCAAGGCATGGCAAAAGGGCAAAGCAAAGAAGGCAAGTAAAAAGGGAAAGCAAGACAAGGCAAGGCAAGGGAAAAGGGCACACCAAGGCAAGGCAGGAAGAGGTAAAAGGGCAAGGCAAGGCAATGCAAGGCAAATGAAAAGGGCAAAGCAAGGCAAGGGAAGGCAAAAGAGCAAAGCAAGGTAATGAAAGGCAAGGGAAAAGGGCATAGCAAGGCAAGGCAAGGCAAAAGGGCAATTCAAGGCAAGGCAAAAGGGCGAAGTAGGCAAGGCAAAAGGGAAAAGCAATGTAAGGGAAGGCAAGGAAAAAGGGCAAAGGAAGGCAAGGCACGGAAAGTCAAAATAGAAAACCAAGGCACCGCAATGCACGGCAAAAGGGCAAAGCAAGGCAAGTGAAGGCAAAAGGGCAAAGCAAGGCAAGGCAAAAGGACAAAGAAAGGCAAGGCAAGGCAAGGCAAAAAAGAAAACAAAGGTAAGGCAAGTCAAGGCAAAAGGGCAAAGCAAGGCAAGGCAAGGCTAGGCAAATGGGCATAGAAAGGCAAGGAAAGTCAAAAGGGCTAAGCAAGACAAGGCAAGGCAAGGCAAAAGGGCAAAGCAAGACAAGGCAAGGCAAGGCAAAAAAGCAAAGCAAGGCAAGGCAAAATGGCAAAGCAAGGCAATTAAAGGCAAGGTAAAAGGGCAAAGCAAGGCAAAGCAAGGCAAGGCAAAAGGGCAAACCAAGGCAAGGCAAGTCAACGGAAAAGGACAATGCAAGGCACGGCAAGGCAAGTCAAAAGGGCAGAGCAAGGCAAGGCTGCACAAGCCAAAAGGGCAAAGTAAGGCAATGCAAGCGAAGGCAAAATGGCAAAGCAAGGCAATGCAAGGCAAAAGGGCAAAGCAAGACAATGCAAGGCAAAAGGGCAAAGGAAGACAATGCAAGGTAAAAGGGCAAAGCAAGACAATGCAAGGTAAAAGGGCAAAACAAGGCAAGGCAAAACGGCAAAGCAAGGCATGGAAAGCTAAGTCAAAAAGGCAAAGCAAGGCAAGGCAAGGTGAGGCAGAAGGGCAAAGCAAGGCAAGGAAATTCAAGGGAAAAGGGCAAAGCAAGGCAAGGCAAGGCAAGACAAAAGGGCACACCAAGGCAAGGCAAGGCAAGGCAAAAGGCAAAGCAAGGCAATGTAAGGCAAATCAAAAGGGCAAAGAAAGGCAAGACAAGGCAAGAGGGCAAAGCAAGGCAATACAAGGCAAGGGAAAAGGGCATAGCAAGGCAAGGCAAGGCAAGGCAAAATGGCAAAGCAAGGTAAGGCAAGGCAAGGCAAAAAGGCAAAGCAAGGCAAGGCAAGTAAAGGGAAAAGAGAAAATCAATGCAAGGCAAGGCAAGGCAAAATGGCAAAGCAAGGCAAGGCAAGGCAAGGCAAGAGGGCAAAGCAAGGCAAGGCAAGGAGAGCCAAAATTGCAAATAGAGGCAAGGCAAGACAAAAGGGCAAAGCAAGACAAGGCAAGGCAAAAGGGCAAAAGAAGGCAAGGCAAGGCAAAAGGGCAAAACAAGGCAAGGCAAAAGGGCAAAGCAAGCCAAGGCAAGGGAAGGCAAAAGGGTAAAGCAAGGCAAGGCAAGGCAAAAGGGGAAAGCAAGGCAAGGCAAGAAAAGCAAAATGGCAAGGCAAGGCAAGGAAAGGCAAGGCAAAAGGCAAAGCAAGGCAAGGCAAGGCAAAAGGGCAAAGCAAGGCAAGGCAAAAGGGCAAAGCAAGGCAAGGCAACGCAATGCAAAAGGGCAAAGCAAGGCAAGGCAAGGTAAGGGAAAGGGCAAGGCAAGGTAAGGGAAAGGGCAATGCAAGGCAAGGGAAAAGGGCAAAGCAAGGCATGGAAACCTAAAGTCAAAAGGGCAAAGCAGGGCAAGGCAAGACAAGGCAAAAGCTCAAAGCAAGACAAGGCAATGCAAGGGAAACGGGCAAAGCAGAGGAAGGCAAGTCAAAATGGAATGCAATACAAGGCCAGGCACGGCAAAAGGGCAAAGCAAGGCAAGGTAAGGCAAGGCAAAAGGGCAAAGCAAGGCAAGGCACTGCAAGGCAAAAGGGCAAAGCAAGGCAAGGCAAAAGGACATAGCAAGTGCAGGCAAGACAAGGCAAAAGGGCAAAGCAAGGCATGGAAAATCAAGGGAAAAGGGCAAAGCAAGGCAAGGCAAGGCAAGACAAAATGGCAAAGCAAAGGAAGGCAAGTTAAAAGGGAAAGCAAGACAAGGCAAGGCAATGCAAAAGGGCACACCAAGGCAAGGTAAAGCAAGGCAAGGCAAAAGGCAAAGCAAGGCAAGGTAAGGCAAGGCAAAAGGGCAAAGCAAGGCAAGGCAAGGTAAGGCAAAATGGCAAAGCAAGGCAAGGCAGAAGGACAAAGAATTTCAAGGAAGGACAAGGCAATAGGGCAAAACAAGGCAATGCAAGGCAAATCAAAAGGGCAAAGTAAGGTAAGGCAAGGCAAAAGGGCAAAGCAAGGCAACTGAAATCAAGGGAAAAGGGCATATAAAGGCAAGGCAAGGCAAATGGGCAATTCAAGGCAAGGCAAAAGGGCAAAGCAAGGCTATGCAAGGCAAGGCAAAAGGGCAAAGGAAACAAGGCAAGTCAGGGCAAAAGGGCAAAGCAAGGCAAGGCAAAAGGGCAAAGAAAGGCAAGGCAAGGCAAGGCAAAAAAGAAAACAAAGGTAAGGCAATTCAAGGCAAAAGGGCAAAGCAAGGCAAGGCAAGGCTAGGCAAATGGGCAAAGCAAGACAAGGCAAGGCAAGGCAAAAAAGCAAAGCAAGGCAAGGCAAAATGGCAAAGCAAGGCAATGAAAGGCAAGGGAAAAGGGCAAAGCAAGGCAAGGCAAGGCAAGGCAAAAGGGCAAACCAAGACAAGGCAAGTCAACGGAAAAGGACAATGCAAGGCACGGCAAGGCAAGTCAAAAGGGCAGAGCAAGGCAAGGCTGCACAAGCCAAAAGGGCAAAGTAAGGCAATGCAAGCGAAGGCAAAAGGGCAAAGCAAGGCAATGCAAGGCAAAAGGGCAAAGCAAGACAATGCAAGGTAAAAGGGCAAAGCAAGACAATGCAAGGTAAAAGGGCAAAGCAAGGCAAGGAAAGGCAAGGCAAAAGGGCAAACAAAGGCAAGGCAATTCAAGGTAAAAGTACAATGCAAGGCAAGGCAAAGCAAGGCAAAAGGGCAAAGCAAAGCGAGGCTAGTAAAAAGGGGAAGCAAGTCAAGGCAAGGCAAGGCAAAAGGGCAAGCCTAGACAAGGCAAGTCAAGGCAAAATGTAAAGGAAGGCAATGCAAGGCAAATTAAAAGGGCAAAGCAAAGCAGGACAAGGCAAAAGGGTAAAGCAAGGCAAGGCAAGGCATGGCAAAAGAGCAAAGCAAGGCAAGGCAAGGCCAAAGGGCAATGCAAGGCAAGGCAAGGCAATGCAACTGGGCAAAGCAGGGCAAGGCAGTTAAAGGCAAAAGGGTAAAACAAGGCAAGGCAATGCAAGACAATACGGAAAGGAAGGAAAGGCAAGGTAAAAGGGCAAACCAAGGCAAGGCAAGGCAAGGGAAAAGGGCAAAGCAAGGCTATGCAAGGCAAGGCAAAAGGGCAAAGCAAAGCAAGGAAAGGCAAGGCAAAATGGCAAAGCAAGGCAAGGCAAGGAGAGGCAAAAGTGCAAAGCAAGGCAAGGCAAGACAAAAGGGCAAAGCAAGACAAGGCAAGGCAAAGTGGCAAAACAAGGCAAGGCAAGGCAAAAGGGCAAAGCAAGGCAAGGCAAGGGAAGGCAAAATGGCAAAGCAAGGCAAGGAAAGGCAAAAGTGCAAAGGAAGGCAAGGCAAGGCAAAAGGGCAAAACAAGGCAAGGCAAGGCAAAAGGGCAAAACAAGGCAAGGCAAGGCAAAAGGGCAAAGCAAAGCAAGGCAAGGGAAGGCAAAATGGCAAAGCAAGGCAAGGCAAGGCAAGGCAAAAGAGCAAAGCAAGGCAAGGCAAAGAAAGCAAAATGGCAAGGCAAGGCAAGGAAAGGTAAGGTAAAAGGCAAAGCAAGGCAATTCAAGGCAAAAGGGCAAAGCAAGGCAAGGCAAAAGGGCAAAGCAAGGCAAGGCAACGCAATGCAAAAGGACAAAGCACGGCAAGGCAAGATAAGGGAAAAGGGCAATGCAAGGCAAGGGAAAAGGGCAATGCAAGGCAAGGCAAAAGGGCAAAGCAAGGTAAGCTAAGGCAAGGCAAGAGGGCAAAGCAAGGCAAGGCAAGGAAAGGCAAAAGGACAAACAATGCAAGGCAAGGCATGATAAAAGGGAAAGCAAGGCAAGGTAAGGAAAGTCAAAGCAGAAAACCAAGGCACCGCAAGGCAAAGCAAAAGGGCAAAGGAAAGTAAGGCAAGGCAAGGCAAAATGGCAAAGCAAGGTAAGGCAAGACAAAAGGGCAAAGCAAGACAAGGCAAGGCAAAAGGGCAAAACAAGGCAAGGCAAGGCAAAAGGGCAAAACAAGGCAAGGCAAAAGGGCAAAGCAAGGCAAGGCAAGGGAAGGCAAAAGGGCAAAGCAAGGCAAGGCAAGCAAAATGGCAAGGCAAGGCAAGGAAAGGCAAGGCAAAAGGCAAAGGAAGGCAAGGCAGGGCAGAAGGGCAAAGCAAGGCAAGGCAAGGAAAGCAAAATGGCAAGGCAAGGCAAGGAAAGGCAAGGCAAAAGGCAAAGCAAGGCAAGGCAGGGCAAAAGGGCAAAGCAAGGCAAGGCAACGCAATGCAAAAGGGCAAAGCAAGGAAGGCAACGCAATGCAAAAGGGCAAAGCAAGGCAAGGCAAGGTAAGGGAAAGGGCAATGCAAGGCAAGGCAAAAGGGCAAAGCAAGGAAGGCAAGGCAATGCAAAAGGGCAAAGGAAGGCAAGTCAAAAGGACAAAGCAAGTCAAGGCAAGGAAAGGCAAAAGGGCAAAGCAAGGCATGGAAAGCTAAGTCAAAAGGGCAAAGCAAGGCAAGGCAAGACAAGGCAAAAGCTCAAAGCAAGACAAGGCAAGGCAAGGGAAAAGGGCAAAGCAGAGGAAGGCAAGTCAAAATGGAATGCAAGACAAGGCCAGGTACGGCAAAAGGGCAAAGGAAGGCAAGGTAAGGCAAGGCAAAAGGGCAAAGCAAGGCAAGGCATTGCAAGGCAAAAGGGCAAAGCAAGGCAAGGCAAAAGGACATAGCAAGTCAAGGCAAGACAAGGCAAAAGGGCAAAGCAAGGCATGGAAAATCAAGGGAAAAGGGCAAAGCAAGGCAAGGGAAGGCCAGACAAAAGGGCAAAACAAGGCAAGGGAAGGCAAGGCAAAATGGCAAAGCAAAGGAAGGCAAGTCAAAAGGGAAAGCAAGACAAGGCAAGGCAAGGCAAAAGGGCACACCAAGGCAAGGCAAGGCAAGGCAAGGCAAAAGGCAAAGCAAGGCAATGCAAGGCAAATCAAAAGGGCAAAGAAAGGCAAGAAAAGGCAAAAGGGCAAAGCAAGGAAAGGCAAGGCAAGGGAAAAGGGCATAGCAAGGCAAGGCAAGGCAAGGCAAAATGGCAAAGCAAGGCAAGGCAAGTCAAGGCGAAAGGGCAAAGCAAGGCAAGGCAAGGAAACGTAAAAAGGCAAAGCAAGACAAGGGAAGTAAAGGGAAAAGAGAAAATCAATGCACGGCAAGGCAAGGCAAAATGGCAAAGCAAGGCAAGGCAAGGCAAGGCAAGAGGGCAAAGCAAGGCAAGGCAAGGAAAGGCAAAAGGACAAACAATGCAAGGCAAGGCATGATAAAAGGGCAAAGCAAGGCAAAGCAAGGAAAGTCAAAAGAGAAAACCAAGGCACCGCAAGGCAAGGCAAAAGGGTAAAGCAAAGTAAGGCAAGGCAAGGCAAAATGGCAAAGCAAGGCAAGGTAAGGCAAGGCAAAATGGCAAAGCAAGGCAAGGCAAGGAGAGGCAAAAGTGCAAAGCAAGGCAAGGCAAGACAAAAGGGCAAAGCAAGACAAGGCAAGGCAAAAGGGCAAAACAAGGCAAGGCAAGGCAAAAGGGTAAAAAAAGGCAAGGCAAAAGGGCAAAGCAAGCCAAGGCAAAGGAAGGCAAAAGGGCAAAGCAAGGCAAGGCAAGGCAAGGCAAAAGGGCAAAGCAAGGCAAGGCAAGGAAAGCAAAATGGCAAGGCAAGGCAAGGAAAGGCAAGGCAAAAGGCAAAGCAGGGCAAGGCAGGGCAAAAGGGCAAAGCAAGGCAAGGCAAAAGGGCAAAGCAAGGCAAGGCAACGCAATGCAAAAGGGCAAAGCAAGGCAAGGCAACGCAATGCAAAAGGGCAAAGCAAGGCAAGGCAAGGTAAGGGAAAGGGCAATGCAAGGCAAGGCAAAAGGGCAAAGCAAGGACGGCAAGGCAATGCAAAAGGGCAAAGGAAGGCAAGTCAAAAGGACAAAGCAAGTCAAGGCAAGGAAAGGCAAAAGGGCACACCAAGGCAAGGCAAGGCAAGGCAAAAGACAAAGCAAGGCAATGCAAGGCAAATCAAAAGGGCAAAGAAAGGCAAGACAAGGCAAGAGGGCAAAGCAAGGCAAGGCAAGGAGAGGCAAAAGTGCAAAGCAAGGCAAGGCAAGACAAAAGGGCAAAGCAAGACAAGGCAAGGCAAAAGGGCAAAAGAAGGCAAGGCAAGGCAAAAGGGCAAAACAAGGCAAGGCAAAAGGGCAAAGCAAGCCAAGGCAAGGGAAGGCAAAAGGGCAAAGGAAGTCAAGGGAAGGCAAGGCAAAAGGGCAAAGCAAGGCAAGGCAAGAAAAGCAAAATGGCAAGGCAAGGCAAGGAAAGGCAAGGCAAAAGGCAAAGCAAGGCAAGGCAAGGCAAAAGGGCAAAGCAAGGCAAGGCAACGCAATGCAAAAGGGCAAAGCAAGGCAAGGCAACGCAATGCAAAAGGGCAAAGCAAGGCAAGGCAAGGTAAGGGAAAGGGCAATGCAAGGCAAGGCAAAAGGGCAAAGCAAGGAAGGCAAGGCAATGCAAAAGGGCAAAGGAAGGCAAGTCAAAAGGACAAAGCAAGTCAAGGCAAGGAAAGGCAAAAGGGCAAAGCAAGGCATGGAAAGCTAAGTCAAAAGGGCAAAGCAAGGCAAGGCAAGACAAGGCAAAAGCTCAAAGCAAGACAAGGCAAGGCAAGGGAAAAGGGCAAAGCAGAGGAAGGCAAGTCAAAATGGAATGCAAGACAAGGCCAGGTACGGCAAAAGGGCAAAGCAAGGCAAGGTAAGGCAAGGCAAAAGGGCAAAGCAAGGCAAGGCATTGCAAGGCAAAAGGGCAAAGCAAGGCAAGGCAAAAGGACATAGCAAGTCAAGGCAAGACAAGGCAAAAGGGCAAAGCAAGGCATGGAAAATCAAGGGAAAAGGGCAAAGCAAGGCAAGGGAAGGCCAGACAAAAGGGCAAAACAAGGCAAGGGAAGGCAAGGCAAAATGGCAAAGCAAAGGAAGGCAAGTCAAAAGGGAAAGCAAGACAAGGCAAGGCAAGGCAAAAGGGCACACCAAGGCAAGGCAAGGCAAGACAAGGCAAAAGGCAAAAGGCAAAGCAAGGCAATGCAAGGCAAATCAAAAGGGCAAAGAAAGGCAAGAAAAGGCAAAAGGGCAAAGCAAGGCAATGCAAGGCAAGGGAAAAGGGCATAGCAAGGCAAGGCAAGGCAAGGCAAAATGGCAAAGCAAGGCAAGGCAAGTCAAGGCGAAAGGGCAAAGCAAGGCAAGGCAAGGAAACGTAAAAAGGCAAAGCAAGACAAGGGAAGTAAAGGGAAAAGAGAAAATCAATGCACGGCAAGGCAAGGCAAAATGGCAAAGCAAGGCAAGGCAAGGCAAGGCAAGAGGGCAAAGCAAGGCAAGGCAAGGCAAGGCAAAAGGACAAACAATGCAAGGCAAGGCATGATAAAAGGGCAAAGCAAGGCAAAGCAAGGAAAGTCAAAAGAGAAAACCAAGGCACCGCAAGGCAAGGCAAAAGGGTAAAGCAAAGTAAGGCAAGGCAAGGCAAAATGGCAAAGCAAGGCAAGGTAAGGCAAGGCAAAATGGCAAAGCAAGGCAAGGCAAGGAGAGGCAAAAGTGCAAAGCAAGGCAAGGCAAGACAAAAGGGCAAAGCAAGACAAGGCAAGGCAAAAGGGCAAAACAAGGCAAGGCAAGGCAAAAGGGTAAAAAAAGGCAAGGCAAAAGGGCAAAGCAAGCCAAGGCAAAGGAAGGCAAAAGGGCAAAGCAAGGCAAGGCAAGGCAAGGCAAAAGGGCAAAGCAAGGCAAGGCAAGGAAAGCAAAATGGCAAGGCAAGGCAAGGAAAGGCAAGGCAAAAGGCAAAGCAGGGCAAGGCAGGGCAAAAGGGCAAAGCAAGGCAAGGCAAAAGGGCAAAGCAAGGCAAGGCAACGCAATGCAAAAGGGCAAAGCAAGGCAAGGCAACGCAATGCAAAAGGGCAAAGCAAGGCAAGGCAAGGTAAGGGAAAGGGCAATGCAAGGCAAGGCAAAAGGGCAAAGCAAGGACGGCAAGGCAATGCAAAAGGGCAAAGGAAGGCAAGTCAAAAGGACAAAGCAAGTCAAGGCAAGGAAAGGCAAAAGGGCACACCAAGGCAAGGCAAGGCAAGGCAAAAGGCAAAGCAAGGCAATGCAAGGCAAATCAAAAGGGCAAAGAAAGGCAAGACAAGGCAAGAGGGCAAAGCAAGGCAAGGCAAGGAGAGGCAAAAGTGCAAAGCAAGGCAAGGCAAGACAAAAGGGCAAAGCAAGACAAGGCAAGGCAAAAGGGCAAAAGAAGGCAAGGCAAGGCAAAAGGGCAAAACAAGGCAAGGCAAAAGGGCAAAGCAAGCCAAGGCAAGGGAAGGCAAAAGGGCAAAGGAAGTCAAGGGAAGGCAAGGCAAAAGGGCAAAGCAAGGCAAGGCAAGAAAAGAAAAATGGCAAGGCAAGGCAAGGAAAGGCAAGGCAAAAGGCAAAGCAAGGCAAGGCAAGGCAAAAGGGCAAAGCAAGGCAAGGCAACGCAATGCAAAAGGGCAAAGCAAGGCAAGGCAAGGTAAGGGAAAGGGCAATGCAAGGCAAGGCAAAAGGGCAAAGCAAGGAAGGCAAGGCAATGCAAAAGGGCAAAGGAAGGCAAGTCAAAAGGACAAAGCAAGTCAAGGCAAGGAAAGGCAAAAGGGCAAAGCAAGGCATGGAAATCTAAGTCAAAAGGGCAAAGCAAGGCAAGGCAAGACAAGGCAAAAGCTCAAAGCAAGACAAGGCAAGGCAAGGGAAAATGGCAAAGCAGAGGAAGGCAAGTCAAAATGGAATGCAAGATAAGGCCAGGCACGGCAAAAGGGCAAAGCAAGGCAAGGTAAGGCAAGGCAAAAGGGCAAAGCAAGGCAAGGCATTGCAAGGCAAAAGGGCAAAGCAAGGCAAGGCAAAAGGACATAGCAAGTCAAGGCAAGACAAGGCAAAAGGGCAAAGCAAGGCATGGAAAATCAAGGGAAAAGGGCAAAGCAAGGCAAGGGAAGGCCAGACAAAAGGGCAAAACAAGGCAAGGGAAGGCAAGGCAAAATGGCAAAGCAAAGGAAGGCAAGTCAAAAGGGAAAGCAAGACAAGGCAAGGCAAGGCAAAAGGGCACACCAAGGCAAGGCAAGGCAAGGCAAGGCAAAAGGCAAAGCAAGGCAATGCAAGGCAAATCAAAAGGGCAAAGAAAGGCAAGAAAAGGCAAAAGGGCAAAGCAAGGCAATGCAAGGCAAGGGAAAAGGGCATAGCAAGGCAAGGCAAGGCAAGGCAAAATGGCAAAGCAAGGCAAGGCAAGTCAAGGCGAAAGGGCAAAGCAAGGCAAGGCAAGGAAACGTAAAAAGGCAAAGCAAGACAAGGGAAGTAAAGGGAAAAGAGAAAATCAATGCACGGCAAGGCAAGGCAAAATGGCAAAGCAAGGCAAGGCAAGGCAAGGCAAGAGGGCAAAGCAAGGCAAGGCAAGGAAAGGCAAAAGGACAAACAATGCAAGGCAAGGCATGATAAAAGGGCAAAGCAAGGCAAAGCAAGGAAAGTCATAAGAGAAAACCAAGGCACCGCAAGGCAAGGCAAAAGGGTAAAGCAAAGTAAGGCAAGGCAAGGCAAAATGGCAAAGCAAGGCAAGGTAAGGCAAGGCAAAATGGCAAAGCAAGGCAAGGCAAGGAGAGGCAAAAGTGCAAAGCAAGGCAAGGCAAGACAAAAGGGCAAAGCAAGACAAGGCAAGGCAAACGGGCAAAACAAGGCAAGGCAAGGCAAAAGGGTAAAAAAAGGCAAGGCAAAAGGGCAAAGCAAGCCAAGGCAAAGGAAGGCAAAAGGGCAAAGCAAGGCAAGGCAAGGCAAGGCAAAAGGGCAAAGCAAGGCAAGGCAAGGAAAGCAAAATGACAAGGCAAGGCAAGGAAAGGCAAGGCAAAAGGCAAAGCAGGGCAAGGCAGGGCAAAAGGGCAAAGCAAGGCAAGGCAAAAGGGCAAAGCAAGGCAAGGCAACGCAATGCAAAAGGGCAAAGCAAGGCAAGGCAACGCAATGCAAAAGGGCAAAGCAAGGCAAGGCAAGGTAAGGGAAAGGGCAATGCAAGGCAAGGCAAAAGGGCAAAGCAAGGACGGCAAGGCAATGCAAAAGGGCAAAGGAAGGCAAGTCAAAAGGACAAAGCAAGTCAAGGCAAGGAAAGGCAAAAGGGCACACCAAGGCAAGGCAAGGCAAGGCAAAAGGCAAAGCAAGGCAATGCAAGGCAAATCAAAAGGGCAAAGAAAGGCAAGACAAGGCAAGAGGGCAAAGCAAGGCAAGGCAAGGAGAGGCAAAAGTGCAAAGCAAGGCAAGGCAAGACAAAAGGGCAAAGCAAGACAAGGCAAGGCAAAAGGGCAAAAGAAGGCAAGGCAAGGCAAAAGGGCAAAACAAGGCAAGGCAAAAGGGCAAAGCAAGCCAAGGCAAGGGAAGGCAAAAGGGCAAAGGAAGTCAAGGGAAGGCAAGGCAAAAGGGCAAAGCAAGGCAAGGCAAGAAAAGAAAAATGGCAAGGCAAGGCAAGGAAAGGCAAGGCAAAAGGCAAAGCAAGGCAAGGCAAGGCAAAAGGGCAAAGCAAGGCAAGGCAACGCAATGCAAAAGAGCAAAGCAAGGCAAGGCAAGGTAAGGGAAAGGGCAATGCAAGGCAAGGCAAAAGGGCAAAGCAAGGAAGGCAAGGCAATGCAAAAGGGCAAAGGAAGGCAAGTCAAAAGGACAAAGCAAGTCAAGGCAAGGAAGGGCAAAAGGGCAAAGCAAGGCATGGAAAGCTAAGTCAAAAGGGCAAAGCAAGGCAAGGCAAGACAAGGCAAAAGCTCAAAGCAAGACAAGGCAAGGCAAGGGAAAAGGGCAAAGCAGAGGAAGGCAAGTCAAAATGGAATGCAAGATAAGGCCAGGCACGGCAAAAGGGCAAAGCAAGGCAAGGTAAGGCAAGGCAAAAGGGCAAAGCAAGGCAAGGCATTGCAAGGCAAAAGGGCAAAGCAAGGCAAGGCAAAAGGACATAGCAAGTCAAGGCAAGACAAGGCAAAAGGGCAAAGCAAGGCATGGAAAATCAAGGGAAAAGGGCAAAGCAAGGCAAGGGAAGGCCAGACAAAAGGGCAAAACAAGGCAAGGGAAGGCAAGGCAAAATGGCAAAGCAAAGGAAGGCAAGTCAAAAGGGAAAGCAAGACAAGGCAAGGCAAGGCAAAAGGGCACACCAAGGCAAGGCAAGGCAAGGCAAGGCAAAAGGCAAAGCAAGGCAATGCAAGGCAAATCAAAAGGGCAAAGAAAGGCAAGAAAAGGCAAAAGGGCAAAGCAAGGAAAGGCAAGGCAAGGGAAAAGGGCATAGCAAGGCAAGGCAAGGCAAGGCAAAATGGCAAAGCAAGGCAAGGCAAGTCAAGGCGAAAGGGCAAAGCAAGGCAAGGCAAGGAAACGTAAAAAGGCAAAGCAAGACAAGGGAAGTAAAGGGAAAAGAGAAAATCAATGCACGGCAAGGCAAGGCAAAATGGCAAAGCAAGGCAAGGCAAGGCAAGAGGGCAAAGCAAGGCAAGGCAAGGAAAGGCAAAAGGACAAACAATGCAAGGCAAGGCATGATAAAAGGGCAAAGCAAGGCAAAGCAAGGAAAGTCAAAAGAGAAAACCAAGGCACCGCAAGGCAAGGCAAAAGGGTAAAGCAAAGTAAGGCAAGGCAAGGCAAAATGGCAAAGCAAGGCAAGGTAAGGCAAGGCAAAATGGCAAAGCAAGGCAAGGCAAGGAGAGGCAAAAGTGCAAAGCAAGGCAAGGCAAGACAAAAGGGCAAAGCAAGACAAGGCAAGGCAAAAGGGCAAAACAAGGCAAGGCAAGGCAAAAGGGTAAAAAAAGGCAAGGCAAAAGGGCAAAGCAAGCCAAGGCAAAGGAAGGCAAAAGGGCAAAGCAAGGCAAGGCAATGCAAGGTAAAAGGGCAAAGCAAGGCAAGGCAAGGAAAGCAAAATGGCAAGGCAAGGCAAGGAAAGGCAAGGCAAAAGGCAAAGCAGGGCAAGGCAGGGCAAAAGGGCAAAGCAAGGCAAGGCAAAAGGGCAAAGCAAGGCAAGGCAACGCAATGCAAAAGGGCAAAGCAAGGCAAGGCAATGCAATGCAAAAGGGCAAAGCAAGGCAAGGCAAGGTAAGGGAAAGGGCAATGCAAGGCAAGGCAAAATGGCAAAGCAAGGACGGCAAGGCAATGCAAAAGGGCAAAGGAAGGCAAGGAGAAGGACAAAGCAAGTCAAGGCAAGGAAAGGCAAAAGGGCACACCAAGGCAAGGCAAGGCAAGGCAAAAGGCAAAGCAAGGCAATGCAAGGCAAATCAAAAGGGCAAAGAAAGGCAAGGCAAGAAAAGCAAAATGGCAAGGCAAGGCAAGGAAAGGAAAGGCAAGGCAAAAGGCAAAGCAAGGCAAGGCAAGGCAAAAGGGCAAAGCAAGGCAAGGCAAAAGGGCAAAGCAAGGCAAGGCAACGCAATGCAAAAGGGCAATGCAAGGCAAGGCAAAAGGGCAAAGCAAGGCAAGGCAACGCAATGCAAAAGGGCAAAGCAAGGCAAGGCAAGGTAAGGGAAAGGGCAATGCAAGGCAAGGCAAAAGGGCAAAGCAAGGAAGACAAGGCAATGCAAAAGGGCAAAGGAAGGCAAGTCAAAAGGACAAAGCAAGTCAAGGCAAGGAAAGGCAAAAGGGCAAAGCAAGGCATGGAAAGCTAAGTCAAAAGGGCAAAGCAAGGCAAGGCAAGACAAGGCAAAAGCTCAAAGCAAGACAAGGCAAGGCAAGGGAAAAGGGCAAAGCAGAGGAAGGCAAGTCAAAATGGAATGCAAGATAAGGCCAGGCACGGCAAAAGGGCAAAGCAAGGCAAGGTAAGGCAAGGCAAAAGGGCAAAGCAAGGCAAGGCATTGCAAGGCAAAAGGGCAAAGCAAGGCAAGGCAAAAGGACATAGCAAGTCAAGGCAAGACAAGGCAAAAGGGCAAAGCAAGGCATGGAAAATCAAGGGAAAAGGGCAAAGCAAGGCAAGGCAAGGCAAGACAAAAGGGCAAAACAAGGCAAGGGAAGGCAAGGCAAAATGGCAAAGCAAAGGAAGGCAAGTCAAAAGGGAAAGCAAGACAAGGCAAGGCAAGGCAAAAGGGTACACCAAGGCAAGGCAAGGCAAGGCAAGGCAAAATGGCAAAGCAAGGCAATGCAAGGCAAATCAGAAGGGCAAAGAAAGGCAAGAAAAGGCAAGAGGGCAAAGCAAGGCAATGCAAGGCAAGGGAAAAGGGCATAGCAAGGCAAGGCAAGGCAAGGCAAAATGGCAAAGCAAGGCAAGGCAAGGCAAGGCAAAATGGCAAAGCAAGGCAAGGCAAGTCAAGGCGAAAGGGCAAAGCAAGGCAAGGCAAGGCAAGGCAAAAAGGCAAAGCAAGGCAAGGCAAGTAAAGGGAAAAGAGAAAATCAATGCACGGCAAGACAAGGCAAAATGGCAAAGCAAGGTAAGGCAAGGCAAGGCAAGAGGGCAAAGCAAGGCAAGGTAAGGAAAGGCAAAAGGACAAACAATGCAAGGCAAGGCATGATAAAAGGGCAAAGCAAGGCAAGGTAAGGAAAGTCAAAAGAGAAAACCAAGGCACCGCAAGGCAAAGCAAAAGGGCAAAGCAAAGTAAGGCAAGGCAAGGCAAAATGGCAAAGCAAGACAAGGCAAGACAAAAGGGCAAAGCAAGACAAGGCAAGGCAAAAGGGCAAAGCAAGGCAAGGCAAGGCAAGGCAAGCAAAATGGCAAGGCAAGGCAAGGAAAGGGAAGGCAAAAGGGAAAAGCAAGGCAAGGCAAGGCAAGCAAAATGGCAAGGCAAGGCAAGGAAAGGCAAGGCAAAAGGCAAAGCAAGGCAAGGCAGGGCAGAAGGGCAAAGCAAGGCAAGGCAAGGAAAGCAAAATGGCAAGGCAAGGCAAGGAAAGGCAAGGCAAAAGGCAAAGCAAGGCAAGGCAGGGCAAAAGGGCAAATCAAGGCAAGGCAAAAGGGCAAAGCAAGGCAAGGGAACGCAATGCAAAAGGGCAAAGCAAGGCAAGGCAACGCAATGCAAAAGGGCAAAGCAAGGCAAGGCAAGGTAAGGGAAAGGGCAATGCAAGGCAAGGCAAAAGGGCAAAGCAGAGGAAGGCAAGGCAATGCAAAAGGGCAAAGGATGGCAAGTCAAAAGGACAAAGCAAGTCAAGGCAAGGAAAGGCAAAAGGGCAAAGCAAGGCATGGAAAGCTAAGTCAAAAGGGCAAAGCAAGGCAAGGCAAGAAAAGGCAAAAGCTCAAAGCAAGACAAGGCAAGGCAAGGGAAAAGGGCAAAGCAGAGGAAGGCAAGTCAAAATGGAATGCAAGACAAGGCCAGGTACGGCAAAAGGGCAAAGCAAGGCAAGGTAAGGCAAGGCAAAAGGGCAAAGCAAGGCAAGGCATTGCAAGGCAAAAGGGCAAAGCAAGGCAAGGAAAATCAAGGGAAAAGGGCAAAGCAAGGCAAGGCAAGGCAAGACAAAACGGCAAAACAAGGCAAGGGAAGGCAAGGCAAAAAGGCAAAGCAAAGGAAGGCAAGTCAAAAGGGAAAGCAAGACAAGGCAAGGCAAGGCAAAAGGGCACACCAAAGCAAGGCAAGGCAAGGCAAGACAAAACGGCAAAACAAGGCAAGGGAAGGCAAGGCAAACTGGCAAAGCAAAGGAAGGCAAGTCAAAAGGGAAAGCAAGACAAGGCAAGGCAAGGCAAAAGGGCACACCAAGGCAAGGCAAGGCAAGGCAAGGCAAAAGGCAAAGCAAGGCAATGCAAGGCAAATCAAAAGGGCAAAGTAAGGCAAGAAAAGGCAAGAGGGCAAAGCAAGGCATTACAAGGCAAGGCAAAAGGGCATAGCAAGGCAAGGCAAGGCAAGGCAAAATGGCAAAGCAAGGCAAGGCAAGTCAAGGTGAAAGGGCAAAGCAAGGCAAGGCAAGGAAAGGGAAAAAGGCAAAGCAAGGCAAGGCAAGGGAAGGCAAGAGGGCAAAGCAAGGCAAGGCAAGAGGGCAAAGCAAGGCAAGGCAAGGCAAAGGGGCAAAACAAGGCAAGGCAAAAGGGCAAAGCAAGCCAAGGCAAGGGAAGGCAAAAGGGCAAAGCAAGGCAAGGAAAGGCAAGGCAAAAAGGCAAAGCAAGGCAAGGCAAGGAAAGCAAAATGGGAAGGCAAGGCAAGGAAAGGCAAGGCAAAAGTGCAAAGCAAGGCAAGGCAAGGCAAAAGGGCAAAGGAAGGCAAGGCAAGGCAAGGCAAAAGGGCAAAGCAAGGCAAGGCAAGGAAAGCAAAATGGGAAGGCAAGGCAAGGAAAGGCAAGGCAAAAGGCAAAGCAAGGCAAGGCAAGGCAAAAGGGCAAAGCAAAGCAAGGCAAAAGGGCAAAGCAAGGCAAGGCAACGCAATGCAAAAGGGCAAAGCAAGGCAAGGCGAGGTAAGGGAAAGGGCAATGCAAGGCAATGCAAAAGGGCAAAGCAGGGACGGCAAGGCAATGCAAAAGGGCAAAGGAAGGCAAGTCAAAAGAACAAAGCAAGTCAAGGCAAGGAAAGGCAAATGGGCACACCAAGGCAAGGCAAGGCAAGGCAAAAGGCAAAGCAAGGCAATGCAAGGCAAATCAAAAGGGCAAAGAAAGGCAAGACAAGGCAAGAGGGTAAAGCAAGGCAAGGCAAGGAGAGGCAAAATTGAAAGGCAAGGCAAGGAGAGGCAAAAGTGCAAATCAAGGCAAGGCAAGACAAAAGGGCAAAGCAAGACAAGGCAAGGCAAAAGGGCAAAAGAAGGCAAGGCAAGGCAAAAGGGAAAAACAAGGCAAGGCAAAAGGGCAAAGCAAGCCAAGGCAAGGGAAGGCAAAAGGGCAAAGGAAGTCAAGGCAAGGCAAGGCAAAAGGGCAAAGCAAGGCAAGGCAAGAAAAGCAAAATGGCAAGGGAAGGCAAGGAAAGGGAAGGCAAAAGGCAAAGCAAGGCAAGGCAAGGCAAAAGGGCAAAGCAAGGCAAGGCAACGCAATGCAAAAGGGCAAAGCAAGGCAAGGCAAGGTAAGGCAAAATGGCAAAGCAAAGGAAGGCAAGTCAAAAGGGAAAGCAAGACAAGGCAAGGCAAGGCAAAAGGGTACACCAAGGCAAGGCAAGGCAAGGCAAGGCAAGGCAAAAGGCAAAGCAAGGCAATGCAAGGCAAATCAGAAGGGCAAAGAAAGGCAAGACAAGGCAAGAGGGCAAAGCAAGGCAATGCAAGGCAAGGGAAAAGGGCATAGCAAGGCAAGGCAAGGCAAGGCAAAATGGCAAAGCAAGGCAAGGCAAGGCAAGGCAAAATGGCAAAGCAAGGCAAGGCAAGTCAATGCGAAAGGGCAAAGCAAGGCAAGGCAAGGCAAGGCAAAAAGGCAAAGCAAGGCAAGGCAAGTAATGGGAAAAGAGAAAATCAATGCACGGCAAGACAAGGCAAAATGGCAAAGCAAGGTAAGGCAAGGCAAGGCAAGAGGGCAAAGCAAGGCAAGGCAAGGAAAGGCAAAAGGACAAACAATGCAAGGCAAGGCATGATAAAAGGGCAAAGCAAGGCAAGGTAAGGAAAGTCAAAAGAGAAAACCAAGGCACCGCAAGGCAAAGCAAAAGGGCAAAGCAAAGTAAGGCAAGGCAAGGCAAAATGGCAAAGCAAGACAAGGCAAGACAAAAGGGCAAAGCAAGACAAGGCAAGGCAAAAGGGCAAAACAAGGCAAGGCAAGGCAAGCAAAATGGCAAGGCAAGGCAAGGAAAGGGAAGGCAAAAGGACAAAGCAAGGCAAGGCAAGCAAAATGGCAAGGCAAGGCAAGGAAAGGCAAGGCAAAAGGCAAAGCAAGGCAAGGCAGGGCAGAAGGGCAAAGCAAGGCAAGGCAAGGAAAGCAAAATGGCAAGGCAAGGCAAGGAAATGCAAGGCAAAAGGCAAAGCAAGGCAAGGCAGGGCAAACGGGCAAATCAAGGCAAGGCAAAAGGGCAAAGCAAGGCAAGGCAACGCAATGCAAAAGGGCAAAGCAAGGCAAGGCAACGCAATGCAAAAGGGCAAAGCAAGGCAAGGCAAGGTAAGGGAAAGGGCAATGCAAGGCAAGGCAAAAGGGCAAAGCAAGGAAGGCAAGGCAATGCAAAAGGGCAAAGGAAGGCAAGTCAAAAGGACAAAGCAAGTCAAGGCAAGGAAAGGCAAAAGGGCAAAGCAAGGCATGGAAAGCTAAGTCAAAAGGGCAAAGCAAGGCAAGGCAAGACAAGGCAAAAGCTCAAAGCAAGACAAGGCAAGGCAAGGGAAAAGGGCAAAGCAGAGGAAGGCAAGTCAAAATGGAATGCAAGATAAGGCCAGGCACGGCAAAAGGGCAAAGCAAGGCAAGGTAAGGCAAGGCAAAAGGGCAAAGCAAGGCAAGGCATTGCAAGGCAAAAGGGCAAAGCAAGGCAAGGCAAAAGGACATAGCAAGTCAATGCAAGACAAGGCAAAAGGGTAAAGCAAGGCATGGAAAATCAAGGGAAAAGGGCAAAGGAAGGCAAGGCAAGGCAAGGGAAAAGGGCAAAACAAGGCAAGGGAAGGCAAGGCAAAATGGCAAAGCAAAGGAAGGCAAGTCAAAAGGGAAAGCAAGACAAGGCAAGGCAAGGCAAAAGGGTACACCAAGGCAAGGGAAGGCAAGGCAAAAGGCAAAGCAAGGCAATGCAAGGCAAATCAGAAGAGCAAAGAAAGGCAAGAAAAGGCAAGAGGGAAAAGCAAGGCAATGCAAGGCAAGGGAAAAGGGCATAGCAAGGCAAGGCAAGGCAAGGCAAAATGGCAAAGCAAGGCAAGGCAAGGCAAGGCAAAATGGCAAAGCAAGGCAAGGCAAGTCAAGGCGAAAGGGCAAAGCAAGGCAAGGCAAGGCAAGGCAAAAAGGCAAAGCAAGGCAAGGCAAGTAATGGGAAAAGAGAAAATCAATGCACGGCAAGACAAGGCAAAATGGCAAAGCAAGGTAAGGCAAGGCAAGGCAAGAGGGCAAAGCAAGGCAAGGCAAGGAAAGGCAAAAGGAGAAACAATGCAAGGCAAGGCATGATAAAAGGGCAAAGCAAGGCAAGGTAAGGAAAGTCAAAAGAGAAAACCAAGGCACCGCAAGGCAAAGCAAAGGGGCAAAGCAAAGTAAGGCAAGGCAAGGCAAAATGGCAAAGTAAGGCAAGGCAAGACAAAAGGGCAAAGCAAGACAAGGCAAGGCAAAAGGGCAAAACAAGGCAAGGCAAGGCAAGCAAAATGGCAAGGCAAGGCAAGGAAAGGCAAGGCAAAAGGCAAAGCAAGGCAAGGCAGGGCAAAAGGGCAAAGCAAGGCAAGGCAACGCAATGCAAAAGGGCAAAGCAAGGCAAGGCAACGCAATGCAAAAGGGCAAAGCAAGGCAAGGCAAGGTAAGGGAAAGGGCGATGCAAGACAAGGCAAAAGGGCAAAGCAAGGAAGGCAAGGCAATGCAAAAGGGCAAAGGAAGGCAAGTCAAAAGGACAAAGCAAGTCAAGGCAAGGAAAGGCAAAAGGGCAAAGCAAGGCATGGAAAGCTAAGTCAAAAGGGCAAAGCAAGGCAAGGCAAGACAAGGCAAAAGCTCAAAGCAAGACAAGGCAAGGCAAGGGAAAAGGGCAAAGCAGAGGAAGGCAAGTCAAAATGGAATGCAAGACAAGGCCAGGTACGGCAAAAGGGCAAAGCAAGGCAAGGTAAGGCAAGGCAAAAGGGCAAAGCAAGGCAAGGCATTGCAAGGCAAAAGGGCAAAGCAAGGCAAGGAATTGCAAGGCAAAAGGGCAAAGCAAGGCAAGGCAAAAGGACATAGCAAGTCAAGGCAAGAGAAGGCAAAAGGGCAAAGCAAGGCATGGAAAATCAAGGGAAAAGGGCAAAGCAAGGCAAGGCAAGGCAAGACAAAACGGCAAAACAAGGCAATTGAAGGCAAGGCAAACTGGCAAAGCAAAGGAAGGCAAGTCAAAAGGGAAAGCAAGACAAGGCAAGGCAAGGCAAAAGGGCACACCAAAGCAAGGCAAGGCAAGGCAAGGCAAAAGGCAAAGCAAGGCAATGCAAGGCAAATCAAAAGGGCAAAGGAAGGCAAGAAAAGGCAAGAGGGCAAAGCAAGGCATTGCAAGGCAAGGGAAAAGGGCATAGCAAGGCAAGGCAAGGCAAGGCAAAATGGCAAAGCAAGGCAAGGCAAGTCAAGGTGAAAGGGCAAAGCAAGGCAAGGCAAGGGAAGGCAAGAGGGCAAAGCAAGGCAAGGCAAGAGGGCAAAGCAAGGCAAGGCAAGGAAAAGCAAAAGGACAAACAATGCAAGGCAAGGCATGATAAAAGGGCAAAGCAAGGCAAAGCAAGGAAAGTCAAAAGAGAAAACCAAGGCACCGCAAGGCAAGGCAAAAGGGCAAAGCAAAGTAAGGCAAGGCAAGGCAAAATGGCAAAGCAAGGCAAGGCAAGGAGAGGCAAAAGTGAAAAGCAAGGCAAGGCAAGACAAAAGGGCAAAGCAAGACAAGGCAAGGCAAAAGGGCAAAACAAGGCAAGGCAAGGCAAAGGGGCAAAACAAGGCAAGGCAAAAGGGCAAAGCAAGCCAAGGCAAGGGAAGGCAAAAGGGCAAAGCAAGGCAAGGCAAGGCAAGGCAAAAGGGCAAAGCAAGGCAAGGCAAGGAAAGCAAAATGGGAAGGCAAGGCAAGGAAAGGAAGGGCAAAAGTGCAAAGCAAGGTAAGGCAAGGCAAAAGGGCAAAGGAAGGCAAGGCAAGGCAAGGCAAAAGGGCAAAGCAAGGCAAGGCAAGGAAAGCAAAATGGGAAGGCAAGGCAAGGAAAGGCAAGGCAAAAGGCAAAGCAAGGCAAGGCAAGGCAAAAGGGCAAAGCAAAGCAAGGCAAAAGGGCAAAGCAAGGCAAGGCAACGCAATGCAAAAGGGCAAAGCAAGGCAAGGCGAGGTAAGGGAAAGGGCAATGCAAGGCAATGCAAAAGGGCAAAGCAAGGACGGCAAGGCAATGCAAAAGGGCAAAGGAAGGCAAGTCAAAAGGACAAAGCAAGTCAAGGCAAGGAAAGGCAAAAGGGCACACCAAGGCAAGGCAAGGCAAGGCAAAAGGCAAAGCAAGGCAATGCAAGGCAAATCAAAAGGGCAAAGAAAGGCAAGACAAGGCAAGAGGGCAAAGCAAGGCAAGGCAAGGAGAGGCAAAAGTGCAAGGCAAGGCAAGGAGAGGCAAAAGTGCAAATCAAGGCAAGGCAAGACAAAAGGGCAAAGCAAGACAAGGCAAGGCAAAAGGGCAAAAGAAGGCAAGGCATGGCAAAAGGGCAAAACAAGGCAAGGCAAAAGGGCAAAGCAAGCCAAGGCAAGGGAAGGCAAAAGGGCAAAGGAAGTCAAGGCAAGGCAAGGCAAAAGGGCAAAGCAAGGCAAGGCAAGAAAAGCAAAATGGCAAGGCAAGGCAAGGAAAGGCAAGGCAAAAGGCAAAGCAAGGCAAGGCAAGGCAAAAGGGCAAAGCAAGGCAAGGCAAAAGGGCAAAGCAAGGCAAGGCAAGGTAAGGGAAAGGGCAATGCAAGGCAAGGCAAAAGGGCAAAGCAAGGCAGGCAAGGCAAGGCAAAAGGGCAAAGCAAGGCATGGAAAGCTAAGTCAAAAGGGCAAAGCAAGGCAAGGCAAGACAAGGCAAAAGCTCAAAGCAAGACAAGGCAAGGCAAGGGAAAAGGGCAAAGCAGAGGAAGGCAAGTCAAAATGGAATGCAAGACAAGGCCAGGCACGGCATAAGGGCAAAGCAAGGCAAGGCATTGCAAGGCAAAAGGGCAAAGCAAGGCAAGGCAAAAGGACATAGCAAGTCAAGGCAAGACAAGGCAAAAGGGTAAAGCAAGGCATGGAAAATCAAGGGAAAAGGGCAAAGCAAGGCAAGGCAAGGCAAGACAAAAGGGCAAAACAAGGCAAGGGAAGGCAAGGCAAAATGGCAAAGCAAAGGAAGGCAAGTCAAAAGGGAAAGCAAGACAAGGCAAGGCAAGGCAAAAGGGTACACCAAGGCAAGGCAAGGCAAGGCAAGGCAAAAGGCAAAGCAAGGCAATGCAAGGCAAATCAGAAGGGCAAAGAAAGGCAAGACAAGGCAAGAGGGCTAAGCAAGGCAATGCAAGGCAAGGGAAAAGGGCATATCAAGGCAAGGCAAGGCAAGGCAAAATGGCAAAGCAGGCAAGGCAAGGCAAGGCAAAATGGCAAAGCAAGGCAAGGCAAGTCAAGGCGAAAGGGCAAAGCAAGGCAAGGCAAGGCAAGGCAAAAAGGCAAAGCAAGGCAAGGCAAGTAAAGGGAAAAGAGAAAATCAATGCACGGCAAGACAAGGCAAAATGGCAAAGCAAGGTAAGGCAAGGCAAGGCAAGAGGGCAAAGCAAGGCAAGGCAAGGAAAGGCAAAAGGAGAAACAATGCAAGGCAAGGCATGATAAAAGGGCAAAGCAAGGCAAGGTAAGGAAAGTCAAAAGAGAAAACCAAGGCACCGCAAGGCAAAGCAAAAGGGCAAAGCAAAGTAAGGCAAGGCAAGGCAAAATGGCAAAGCAAGGCAAGGCAAGACAAAAGGGCAAAGCAAGACAAGGCAAGGCAAAAGGGCAAAACAAGGCAAGGCAAGGCAAGCGAAATGGCAAGGCAAGGCAAGGAAAGGGAAGGCAAAAGGGCAAAGCAAGGCAAGGCAAGGCAAGCAAAATGGCAAGGCAAGGCAAGGAAAGGCAAGGCAAAAGGCAAAGCAAGGCAAGGCAGGGCAGAAGGGCAAAGCAAAGCAAGGCAAGGAAAGCAAAATGGCAAGGCAAGGCAAGGAAAGGCAAGGCAAAAGGCAAAGCAAGGCAAGGCAGGGCAAAATGGCAAATCAAGGCAAGGCAAAAGGGCAAAGCAAGGCAAGGCAACGCAATGCAAAAGGGCAAAGCAAGGCAAGGCAAGGTAAGGGAAAGGGCAATGCAAGGCAAGGCAAAAGGGCAAAGCAAGGAAGGCAAAGCAATGCAAAAGGGCAAAGGAAGGCAAGTCAAAAGGACAAAGCAAGTCAAGGCAAGGAAAGGCAAAAGGGCAAAGCAAGGCATGGAAAGCTAAGTCAAAAGGGCAAAGCAAGGCAAGGCAAGACAAGGCAAAAGCTCAAAGCAAGACAAGGCAAGGCAAGGGAAAAGGGCAAAGCAGAGGAAGGCAAGTCAAAATGGAATGCAAGACAAGGCCAGGCACGGCAAAAGGGCAAAGCAAGGCAAGGTAAGGCAAGGCAAAATGGCAAAGCAAGTCAAGGCAAGGCATGGCAAAAGTGCAAAGCAAGGCAAGGCAAGACAAAAGGGCAAAGGAAGACAAGGCAAGGCAAAGTGGCAAAACAAGGCAAGGCAAGGCAAAAGGGCAAAGCAAGTCAAGGCAAGGGAAGGCAAAATGGCAAAGCAAGGCAAGGAAAGGCAAAAGTGCAAAGGAAGGCAAGGCAAGGCAAAAGGGCAAAACAAGGCAAGGCAAGGCAAAAGGGCAAAACAAGGCAAGGCAAGGCAAAAGGGCAAAGCAAAGCAAGGCAAGGGAAGGCAAAATGGCAAAGCAAGGCAAGGCAAGGAGAGGCAAAAGTGCAAAGCAAGGCAAGGCAAGACAAAAGGGCAAAGCAAGACAAGGCAAGGCAAAGTGGCAAAACAAGGCAAGGCAAGGCAAAAGGGCAAAGCAAGGCAAGGCAAGGGAAGGCAAAATGGCAAAGCAAGGCAAGGAAAGGCAAAAGTGCAAAGGAAGGCAAGGCAAGGCAAAAGGGCAAAACAAGGCAAGGCAAGGCAAAAGGGCAAAACAAGGCAAGGCAAGGCAAAAGGGCAAAGCAAAGCAAGGCAAGGGAAGGCAAAATGGCAAAGCAAGGCAAGGCAAGGCAAGGCAAAAGAGCAAAGCAAGGCAAGGCAAGGAAAGCAAAATGGCAAGGCAAGGCAAGGAAAGGTAAGGCAAAAGGCAAAGCAAGGCAATTCAAGGCAAAAGGGCAAAGCAAGGCAAGGCAAAAGGGCAAAGCAAGGCAAGGCAACGCAATGCAAAAGGACAAAGCACGGCAAGGCAAGATAAGGGAAAAGGGCAATGCAAGGCAAGGGAAAAGGGCAATGCAAGGCAAGGCAAAAGGGCAAAGCAAGGTAAGCTAAGGCAAGGCAAGAGGGCAAAGCAAGGCAAGGGAAGGAAAGGCAAAAGGACAAACAATGCAAGGCAAGGCATGATAAAAGGGAAAGCAAGGCAAGGTAAGGAAAGTCAAAACAGAAAACCAAGGCACCGCAAGGCAAAGCAAAAGGGCAAAGCAAAGTAAGGCAAGGAAAGGCAAAATGGCAAAGCAAGGTAAGGCAAGACAAAAGGGAAAAGCAAGAGAAGGCAAGGCAAAAGGGCAAAACAAGGCAAGGCAAGGCAAAAGGGCAAAACAAGGCAAGGCAAAAGGGCAAAGCAAGGCAAGGCAAGGGAAGGCAAAAGGGCAAAGCAAGGCAAGGCAAGCAAAATGGCAAGGCAAGGCAAGGAAAGGCAAGGCAAAAGGCAAAGGAAGGCAAGGCAGGGCAGAAGGGCAAAGCAAGGCAAGGCAAGGAAAGCAAAATGGCAAGGCAAGGCAAGGAAAGGCAAGGCAAAAGGCAAAGCAAGGCAAGGCAGGGCAAAAGGGCAAAGCAAGGCAAGGCAACGCAATGCAAAAGGGCAAAGCAAGGCAAGGCAACGCAATGCAAAAGGGCAAAGCAAGGCAAGGCAAGGTAAGGGAAAGGGCAATGCAAGGCAAGGCAAAAGGGCAAAGCAAGGAAGGCAAGGCAATGCAAAAGGGCAAAGGAAGGCAAGTCAAAAGGACAAAGCAAGTCAAGGCAAGGAAAGGCAAAAGGGCAAAGCAAGGCATGGAAAGCTAAGTCAAAAGGGCAAAGCAAGGCAAGGCAAGACAAGGCAAAAGCTCAAAGCAAGACAAGGCAAGGCAAGGGAAAAGGGCAAAGCAGAGGAAGGCAAGTCAAAATGGAATGCAAGACAAGGCCAGGTACGGCAAAAGGGCAAAGCAAGGCAAGGTAAGGCAAGGCAAAAGGGCAAAGCAAGGCAAGGCATTGCAAGGCAAAAGGGCAAAGCAAGGCAAGGCAAAAGGACATAGCAAGTCAAGGCAAGACAAGGCAAAAGGGCAAAGCAAGGCATGGAAAATCAAGGGAAAAGGCCAAAGCAAGGCAAGGCAAGGCAAGACAAAACGGCAAAACAAGGAAAGGGAAAGCAAGGCAAACTGGCAAAGCAAAGGAAGGCAAGTCAAAAGGGAAAGCAAGACAAGGCAAGGCAAGGCAAAAGGGCACACCAAGGCAAGGCAAGGCAAGGCAAGGCAAGGCAAAAGGCAAAGCAAGGCAATGCAAGGCAAATCAAAAGGGCAAAGTAAGGCAATAAAAGTCAAGAGGGCAAAGCAAGGCATTGCAAGGCAAGCGAAAAGGGCATAGCAAGGCAAGGCAAGGCAAGGCAAAATGGCAAAGCAAGGCAAGGCAAGTCAAGGTGAAAGGGCAAAGCAAGGCAAGGCAAGGAAAGGCAAAAAGGCAAAGCAAGGCAAGGCAAGTAAAGGGAAAAGAGAAAATCAATGCACGGCAAGGCAAGGCAAAATGGCAAAGCAAGGCAAGGCAAGGGAAGGCAAGAGGGCAAAGCAAGGCAAGGCAAGAGGGCAAAGCAAGGCAAGGCAAGGGAAAGCAAAAGGACAAACAATGCAAGGCAAGGCATGATAAAAGGGCAAAGCAAGGCAAAGCAAGGAAAGTCAAAAGAGAAAACCAAGGCACCGCAAGGCAAGGCAAAAGGGCAAAGCAAAGTAAGGCAAGGCAAGGCAAAATGGCAAAGCAAGGCAAGGCAAGGAGAGGCAAAAGTGAAAAGCAAGGCAAGGCAAGACAAAAGGGCAAAGCAAGACAAGGCAAGGCAAAAGGGCAAAACAAGGCAAGGCAAGGCAAAGGGGCAAAACAAGGCAAGGCAAAAGGGCAAAGCAAGCCAAGGCAAGGGAAGGCAAAAGGGCAAAGCAAGGCAAGGAAAGGCAAGGCAAAAGGGCAAAGCAAGGCAAGGCAAGGAAAGCAAAATGGGAAGGCAAGGCAAGGAAAGGCTAGGCAAAAGTGCAAAGCAAGGCAAGGCAAGGCAAAAGGGCAAAGGAAGGCAAGGCAAGGCAAGGCAAAAGGGCAAAGCAAGGCAAGGCAAGGAAAGCAAAATGGGAAGGCAAGGCAAGGAAAGGCAAGGCAAAAGGCAAAGCAAGGCAAGGCAAGGCAAAAGGGCAAAGCAAAGCAAGGCAAAAGGGCAAAGCAAGGCAAGGCAACGCAATGCAAAAGGGCAAAGCAAGGCAAGGCGAGGTAAGGGAAAGGGCAATGCAAGGCAAGGCAAAAGGGCAAAGCAAGACACGGCAAGTCAAGGCAAAAGGGCAAAGCAAGGCAAGGCAAGGAAAGGCAAAAAGGCAAACCAAGGCAAGGCAAGTAAAGGAAAAAGAGAAAATCTATGCACTGCAAGGCAAGGCAAAATGGCAAAGCAAGGCAAGGCAAGGCAATGCAACTGGGCATAGAAGGGCAAGGCAAAGCAAGGCAAAATGGCAAAGCAAGGCAAGGCAAGGCAAGGCAAAAGTGCAAAGCAAGGCAAGGCAAGGCAAGGCCAAAGGGAAAGGCAATGTTAGGCAAGGCAAGGCAAAAGGGCAAAGCAAGGAAGGCAAGGCAATGCAAAAGGGCAAAGGAAGGCAAGTCTAAAAAAGGACAAAGCAAGTCAAGGCAAGGAAAGGCAAAAGGGTAAAGCAAGGCATGGAAAACTAAGTCAAAAGTGCAAAGCAAGGCAAGGCAAGACAAGGCAAAAGCTCAAAGCAAGACAAGGCAAGGCAAGGGAAAAGGGCAAAGCAGAGGGAGGCAAGTCAATATGGAATGCAAGACAAGGCCAGGCACGGCAAAAGGGCAAAGCAAGGCAAGGCATTGCAAGGCAAAAGGGCAAAGCAAGGCAAGGCAAAAGGACGTAGCAAGTCAAGGCAAGACAAGGCAAAAGGGCAAAGCAAGGCATGGAAAATCAAGTCAAAAGGGAAAGCAAGACAAGGCAAGGCAAGGCAAAAGGGCACACCAAGGCAAGGCAAGGCAAGGCAAGGCAAAAGGGCAAAGAAAGGCAAGATAAGGCAAGAAAAATAGGCATAGCAAGGCAAGGCAAGGCAAGGCAAGGCAAAAGGGCAAAGCAAGGCACGGCAAGTCAAGGCAAAAGGGTAGACCAAGGCAAGGCAAGGAAAGGCAAAAAGGCAAACCAAGGCAAGGCAAGGCAATGCAACTGGGCATAGAATTGCAAGGCAAAGCAAGGCAAAATGGCAAAGCAAGGCAAGGCAAGGTAAAAGGGCAAAGCAAGGCAAGGCAAGGCAAGGCCAAAGGGAAAGGCAATGTAAGGCAAGGCAAGGCAAAAGGGCAAAGCAAGGCAAGGAAAGGAAATTCAAAAGAGAAAACGAAGGCACCGCAAGGCAAGGCAAAAGGGCAAAGCAAGGCAAGGCAAGGCAAAATGTCAAAGTAAGGCAGGGCAAGGGAAGGCAAGGCAAGGCAAGGCAAAAAGGAATAGCAAGGGAAGGCAAGGCAAAGCAAAAGGGCAAAGCAAGGCAAGGTAATGCAAGGCAAAAGGACAAAGCAAGGAAAGGCAAGGAAAGGCAAAATGGAAGGCAAGGCAAGGAAAGGCAAGGGAAAAGGCAAAGCAAGGCAAGGCAAAAGGGCAGAGCAAGGCAAGGCAACACAATGCAAAAGGTCAAAGCAAGGCAAGGCAAGGTAAAGGCGAAAGGGCAATGCAAGGCAAGGCAAATGGGCAAAGCAAGGCAATGCAAGGCAAAAGGGCAAAGCAAGGCAAGGCAAGGCAAGGCAAAAGGGCAAAGGAAGGCAAGTCAAAAAGACAAAGGAAGTCAAGGCAAGGAAAGGCAAAAGGGCAAAGCAAGGCATGGAAAGCTAAGTCAAAAGGGCAAAGCAAGGCAAGGCAAGACAAGGCAAAAGAGCAAAGCAAGGCAAGGCAAGGCAAAATGGCAAAGCAAAGCAAGTCAAGTCAAAAGGGAAAGCAAGAAAAGGCCAGGCAAGGCAAAAGGGCAAAGCAAGGCAATGCAAGGCAAATCAAAAGGGCAAAGCAAGGCAAGGAAAGGTAAAAGGGCAAAGCAAGGCAATTGAATGCAAGGGAAAAGGGCATATAAAGGCAAGGCAAGGCAAATGGGCAATTCAAGGCAAGGCAAAAGGGCAAAGCAAGGCTATGCAAGGCAAGGGAAAAGGGCAAAGGAAACAAGGCAAGTCAGGGCAAAAGGGCAAAGCAAGGCAAGGCAAGGCAAGGCAAAAGAGAAAACAAAGGTAAGGCAAGTCAAGGCAAAAGGGCAAAGCAAGGCAAGGCAAGGCAAGGCAAATGGGCAAAGCAAGGCAAGGAAAGTCAAAAGGGCTAAGCAAGATAAGGCAAGGCAACGCGAAAGGGCAAAGCAAGACAAGGCAAGGCAAGGCAAAAGAGAAAAGCAAGGCAAGGCAAAATGGCAAAGCAAGGCAATGCAAGGGAAGGCAAAAGGGCAAAGCAAGGCAATGCAGGGCAAAAGGGCAAGGCAAGACAATGCAAGGTAAAAGGGCAAAGCAAGGCAAGGAAAGGCAAGGCAAAAGGGCAAAGCAAGGAAAGGCAAGGAAAGGCAAAATGGAAGGCAAGGCAAGGAAAGGCAAGGGAAAAGGCAAAGCAAGTCAAGGCAAAAGGGCAGAGCAAGGCAAGGCAACACAATGCAAAAGGTCAAAGCAAGGCAAGGCAAGGTAAAGGCGAAAGGGCAATGCAAGGCAAGGCAAATGGGCAAAGCAAGGCAATGCAAGGCAAAAGGGCAAAGCAAGGCAAGGCAAGGCAAGGCAAAAGGGCAAAGGAAGGCAAGTCAAAAAGACAAAGGAAGTCAAGGCAAGGAAAGGCAAAAGGGCAAAGCAAGGCATGGAAAGCTAAGTCAAAAGGGCAAAGCAAGGCAAGGCAAGACAAGGCAAAAGAGCAAAGCAAGGCAAGGCAAGGCAAAATGGCAAAGCAAAGCAAGGCAAGTCAAAAGGGAAAGCAAGAAAAGGCCAGGCAAGGCAAAAGGGCAAAGCAAGGCAATGCAAGGCAAATCAAAAGGGCAAAGCAAGGCAAGGCAAGGTAAAAGGGCAAAGCAAGGCAATTGAATGCAAGGGAAAAGGGCATATAAAGGCAAGGCAAGGCAAATGGGCAATTCAAGGCAAGGCAAAAGGGCAAAGCAAGGCTATGCAAGGCAAGGGAAAAGGGCAAAGGAAACAAGGCAAGTCAGGGCAAAAGGGCAAAGTAAGGCAAGGAAAAAGGGCAAAGAAAGGCAAGGCAAGGCAAGGCAAAAGAGAAAACAAAGGTAAGGCAAGTCAAGGCAAAAGGGCAAAGCAAGGCAAGGCAAGGCAAGGCAAATGGGCAAAGCAAGGCAAGGCAAGTCAAAAGGGCTAAGCAAGACAAGGCAAGGCAACGCGAAAGGGCAAAGCAAGACAAGGCAAGGCAAGGCAAAAGAGAAAAGCAAGGCAAGGCAAAATGGCAAAGCAAGGCAATGTAAGGGAAGGCAAAAGGGCAAAGCAAGGCAATGCAGGGCAAAAGAGCAAGGCAATGCAGGGCAAAAGGGCAAGGCAAGACAATGCAAGGTAAAAGGGCAAAGCAAGGCAAGGAAAGGCAAGGCAAAAGGGCAAACAAAGGCAAGGCAATTCAAGGCAAAAGGACAATGCAAGGCAAGGCAAGGCAAAAGGGCAAAGCAAAGCAAGGCTAGGCAAAATGTAAAGCAAGGCAATGCAAGGCAAATTAAAAGGGCAAAGCAAAGCAGGGCAAGGCAAAAGGGTAAAGCAAGGCAAGGCAAAATGTCAAAGTAAGGCAGGGCAAGGGAAGGCGAAAGGGCAAAGCAAGGCAAGGCAAGGCATGGTAAAAGAGCAAAGCAAGGCAAGGCAAGGCAAAAGGGCAATGCAAGGCAAGGCAAGGCAATGAACTGGGCAAAGCAGGGCAAGGCAATTAAAGGCAATGGGTAAAACAAGGCAAGGCAATGCAAGACAATAGGGAAAGGAAGGCAAGGCAAGGTAAAAAGGCAAACCAAGGCAAGGCAAGGCAAGGGAAAAGGGCAAAGCAAGGCTATGCAAGTCAAGGCAAAAGGGCAAAGCAAAGCAAGGAAAGGCAAGGCAAAATGGCAAAGCAAGGCAAGGCAAGGAGAGGCAAAAGTGCAAAGCAAGGCAAGGCAAGACAAAAGGGCAAAGCAAGACAAGGCAAGGCAAAGTGGCAAAACAAGGCAAGGCAAGGCAAAAGGGCAAAGCAAGGCAAGGCAAGGGAAGGCAAAATGGCAAAGCAAGGCAAGGCAAGGCAAGGCAAAAGAGCAAAGCAAGGCAAGGCAAGGAAAGCAAAATGGCAAGGCAAGGAAGGAAAGGTAAGTCAAAAGGCAAAGCAAGGCAAGGCAAGGCAAAAGGGCAAAGCAAGGCAAGGCAAAAGGGCAAAGCAAGGCAAGGCAACGCAATGCAAAAGGGCAAAGCAAGGCAATGCAAGGCAAAAGGGCAAAGCAAGTTAAGGCAAGGAAAGGGAAAAGGGAAAAGCAAGGCATGGAAAGCTAAGTCAAAAAGGCAAAGCAAGGCAAGGCAAGACAAGGCAAAAGCTCAAAGCAAGAAAAGGCCAGGCACGGCAAAAGGGCAAAGCAAGGCAAGGTAAGGCAAGGCAAAAGGACAAAGCAAGGCAAGGCAAGGAAAGGGAAAAGGGCATAGCAAGGCAAGGCAAGGCAAGGCAAAATGGCAAAGCAAGGCAAGGCAAGTCAAGGCAAAAGGGCAAAGCAAGGCAAGGCAAGGAAAGGCAAAAAGGCAAAGCAAGGCAAGGCAAGGCAAGGCAAAATGGCAAAGGAAGGCAAGGCAAGTAAAGGGAAAAGAGAAAATCAATGCACGGCAAGGAAAGGCAAAAGTGCAAAGCAAGGCAAGGCAAGACAAAAGGGCAAAGAAAGACAAGGCAAGGGAAAAGGGCAAAAGAAGGCAAGGCAAGGCAAAAGGGCAAAACAAGGCAAGGCAAAAGGGCAAAGCAAGGCAAGGCAAGGGAATGCAAAAGGGCAAAGCAAGGCAAGGCAAGGAAAGGCAAAAAGGCAAAGCAAGGCAAGGCAAGGCAAGGCAAAATGGCAAAGCAAGGCAAGGCAAGTAAAGGGAAAAGAGAAAATCAATGCACGGCAAGGAAAGGCAAAAGTGCAAAGCAAGGCAAGGCAAGACAAAAGGGCAAAGCAAGACAAGGCAAGGGAAAAGGGCAAAAGAAGGCAAGGCAAGGCAAAAGGGCAAAACAAGGCAAGGCAAAAGGGCAAAGCAAGGCAAGGCAAGGGAATGCAAAAGGGCAAAGCAAGGCAAGGCAAGGCAAGACAAAAGGGCAAAGCAAGGCAAGGCAAGGAAAGCAAAATGGCAAGGCAAGGCAAGGAAAGGCAAGTCAAGGCAAAGCAAGGCAAGGCAAGGCGAAAGGGCAAAGCAAGGCAAGGCAACGCAATGCAAAAGGGCAAAGCAAGGCAAGGCAAGGTAAGGGAAAGGGCAATGCAAGGCAATGCAAAAGGGCAAAGGAAGGCAAGTCAAAAGGGCAAAGAAAAGGAAGGCAAGGAAAGGCAAAAGGGCAAAGCAAGGCATGGAAAGCTAAGTCAAAAGGGCAAAGCAAGGCAAGGCAAGACAAGGCAAAAGCTCAAAGCAAGACAAGGCAAGGCAAGGGAAAAGGGCAAAGCAGAGGAAGGCAAGGCAAAATGGAATGCAAGACAAGGCCAGGCACGGCATAAGGGCAAAGCAAGGCAAGGTAAGGCAAGGCAAAAGGACATAGCAAGTCAAGGCAAGACAAGGCAAAAGGGCAAAGCAAGGCATGGAAAATCAAGGGAAAAGGGCAAAGCAAGGCAAGGCAAGACAAAAGGGCAAAACAAGGCAAGGGAAGGCAGGGCAAAATGGCAAAGCAAAGGAAGGCAAGTCAAAAGGGAAAGCAAGACAAGGCAAGGCAAGGCAAAAGGGCACACCAAGGCAAGGCAAGGCTAGGCAAGGCAAAAGGCAAAACAAGGCAATGCAAGGCAAATCAAAAGGGCAAAGAAAGGCAAGATAAGGCAAGAGGGCAAAGGAAGGTAAGGCAAAAGGGCAAAGCAAGCCAAGGCAAGGGAAGGCAAAAGGGCAAAGCAAGGCAATGAAAGGCAAGGCAAAAGGCAAGGGAAGGCAAGGCAAGGCAAAAGGGCAAAGCAAGGCAAGGCAAAAGGGCAAAGCAAGGCAAGGCAACGCAATGCAACAGGGAAAAGCAACGTAAGGCAAGGTAAGGGAAAGGGCAATGCAAGGCAAGGCAAAAGGGCAAAGCAAGGAAGGCAAGGCAATGCAAAAGCGCAAAGGAAGGCAAGTCAAAAGGACAAAGCAAGTCAAGGCAAGGAAAGGCAAAAGGGCAAAGCAAGGCATGGAAAGCTAAGTCAAAAGGGCAAAGCAAGGCAAGGCAAGACAAGGCAAAATCTCAAAGCAAGACAAGGGAAAAGCTCGAAGCAAGACAAGGCAAGGCAAGGGAAAAGGGCAAAGCAGAGGAAGGCAAGTCAAAATGGAATGCAAGACAAGGCCAGGTACGGCAAAAGGGCAAAGGAAGGCAAGGTAAGGCAAGGCAAAAGGGCAAAGCAAGGCAAGGCATTGCAAGGCAAAAGGGCAAAGCAAGGCAAGGCAAAAGGACATAGCAAGTCAAGGCAAGACAAGGCAAAAGGGCAAAGCAAGGCATGGAAAATCAAGTCAAAAGGGAAAGCAAGACAAGGCAAGGCAAGGCAAAAGGGCACACCAAGGCAAGGAAAGGCTAGGCAAGGCAAAAGGGCAAAGCAAGGCAATGCAAGGCAAATCAAAAGGTCAAAGAAAGGCAAGACAAGGCAAAAGGGCAAAGCAAGGCTATGCAAGGCAAGGCAAAAGGACAAATCAAGGCAAGGCAATGCAAGGCAAGATGGCAAAGCAAGAAGAGGCAAAAGGGTAAAGCAAGGCAATGAAAGGCAAGGGAAAAGGGCAAAGCAAGGCAATGCAAGGCAAAAGGGCAAAGCAAGGCATGGGAAGGCAAGGCAAAATGGCAAAGCAAGGCAAGGCAAGTCAAGGCAAAAGGGCAAAGCAAGGCAAGGCAAGGAAAGACAAAAGGCAAAGCAAGGCAAGGCAAGTAAAGGGAAAAGAGAAAATCAAGGCACGGCAAGGCAAGGCAAAATGGCAAAGGAAGGCAAGGCAAGGCAAGGAAAGGCAAAAGGGAAAAGCAATGTAAGGCAAGGCAAGGCAAAAGGGCAAAGCAAGGCAAGGCACGGAAAGTCAAAAGAGAAAACCAAGGCACCGCAAGGCAAGGCAAAAGGGCAAAGCAAGGCAAGTGAAGGCAAAAGGGTAAAGCAAGGTAATGCAAGGCAAGGGAAAAGGGCATAGCAAGGCAAGGCAAAAGGGCAATTCAAGGCAAGGCAAAAGGGCAAAGCAAGGCAAGGCAAGGCAAGGCAAAAGAGCAAAGCAAGGCAAGGCAAAAGGACAAAGCAAGGCAAGGCAAGACAAGGCAAAAGGGCAAATCAAGGCAATCAAATGCAAAAGGGCAAAGCAAGGAAAGGCAAGGCAAGGCAAAAGATCAAAACAAGGCAAGTTAAGGCAAGGCAAAAGGGTACAACAAGGCAAGGCAAGGAGAGGCAAAAGGGCAAAGCAAGGCAATGCAAGGCAAATCAAAAGGGCAAAGCAAGGTAAGTGAAGGCAAAAGGGCAAAGCAAGGTAATGCAAGGCAAGGGAAAAGGGCACAGCAAGGCAAGGCAAGGAAAAAGGGCAATTCAAGGCAAGGCAAAAGGGCAAAGCAAGGCTATGCAAGGCAAGGGAAAAGAGTAAAGGAAGGCAAGGCAAGGCAAGGCAAAAGGGCAAATCAAGGCAAGGCAAGGCAAGGCAAGATGTCAAAGGAAGGAGAGGCAAAATGGTAAAGCAAGGCAATGAAAAGCAAGGGAAAAGGGCAAAGCAAGGCAAGGCAAGGCAAAAGGGCAAAGCAAGCCATGGGAAGGCAAGGCTAAATGGGAAAGCAAGTCAAGGCAAGGCAAGGCAAAAGGGCAAAGCAAGGCAAGGCAAGGAAAGCAAAATGGGAAGGCAAGGCAAGGAAAGGCAAGGCAAAAGGCAAAGCAAGGCAAGGCAAGGCAAAAGGGCAAAGCAAAGCAAGGCAAAAGGGCAAAGCATGGCAAGGCAACGCAATGCAAAAGGGCAAAGCAAGGCAAGGCGAGGTAAGGGAAAGGGCAATGCAAGGCAAGGCAAAAGGGCAAAGCAAGACACGGCAAGTCAAGGCAAAAGGGCAAAGCAAGGCAAGGCAAGGAAAGGCAAAAAGGCAAACCAAGGCAAGGCAAGTAAAGGAAAAAGAGAAAATCTATGCACTGCAAGGCAAGGCAAAATGGCAAAGCAAGGCAAGGCAAGGCAATGCAACTGGGCATAGAAGGGCAAGGCAAAGCAAGGCAAAATGGCAAAGCAAGGCAAGGCAAGGCAAGGCAAAATGTCAAAGTAAGGCAGGGCAAGGGAAGGCGAAAGGGCAAAGCAAGGCAAGGCAAGGCATGGTAAAAGAGCAAAGCAAGGCAAGGCAAGGCAAAAGGGCAATGCAAGGCAAGGCAAGGCAATGAACTGGGCAAAGCAGGGCAAGGCAATTAAAGGCAATGGGTAAAACAAGGCAAGGCAATGCAAGACAATAGGGAAAGGAAGGCAAGGCAAGGTAAAAAGGCAAACCAAGGCAAGGCAAGGCAAGGGAAAAGGGCAAAGCAAGGCTATGCAAGTCAAGGCAAAAGGGCAAAGCAAAGCAAGGAAAGGCAAGGCAAAATGGCAAAGCAAGGCAAGGCAAGGAGAGGCAAAAGTGCAAAGCAAGGCAAGGCAAGACAAAAGGGCAAAGCAAGACAAGGCAAGGCAAAGTGGCAAAACAAGGCAAGGCAAGGCAAAAGGGCAAAGCAAGGCAAGGCAAGGGAAGGCAAAATGGCAAAGCAAGGCAAGGCAAGGCAAGGCAAAAGAGCAAAGCAAGGCAAGGCAAGGAAAGCAAAATGGCAAGGCAAGGAAGGAAAGGTAAGTCAAAAGGCAAAGCAAGGCAAGGCAAGGCAAAAGGGCAAAGCAAGGCAAGGCAAAAGGGCAAAGCAAGGCAAGGCAACGCAATGCAAAAGGGCAAAGCAAGGCAATGCAAGGCAAAAGGGCAAAGCAAGTCAAGGCAAGGAAAGGGAAAAGGGAAAAGCAAGGCATGGAAAGCTAAGTCAAAAAGGCAAAGCAAGGCAAGGCAAGACAAGGCAAAAGCTCAAAGCAAGAAAAGGCCAGGCACGGCAAAAGGGCAAAGCAAGGCAAGGTAAGGCAAGGCAAAAGGACAAAGCAAGGCAAGGCAAGGAAAGGGAAAAGGGCATAGCAAGGCAAGGCAAGGCAAGGCAAAATGGCAAAGCAAGGCAAGGCAAGTCAAGGCAAAAGGGCAAAGCAAGGCAAGGCAAGGAAAGGCAAAAAGGCAAAGCAAGGCAAGGCAAGGCAAGGCAAAATGGCAAAGGAAGGCAAGGCAAGTAAAGGGAAAAGAGAAAATCAATGCACGGCAAGGAAAGGCAAAAGTGCAAAGCAAGGCAAGGCAAGACAAAAGGGCAAAGAAAGACAAGGCAAGGGAAAAGGGCAAAAGAAGGCAAGGCAAGGCAAAAGGGCAAAACAAGGCAAGGCAAAAGGGCAAAGCAAGGCAAGGCAAGGGAATGCAAAAGGGCAAAGCAAGGCAAGGCAAGGAAAGGCAAAAAGGCAAAGCAAGGCAAGGCAAGGCAAGGCAAAATGGCAAAGCAAGGCAAGGCAAGTAAAGGGAAAAGAGAAAATCAATGCACGGCAAGGAAAGGCAAAAGTGCAAAGCAAGGCAAGGCAAGACAAAAGGGCAAAGCAAGACAAGGCAAGGGAAAAGGGCAAAAGAAGGCAAGGCAAGGCAAAAGGGCAAAACAAGGCAAGGCAAAAGGGCAAAGCAAGGCAAGGCAAGGGAATGCAAAAGGGCAAAGCAAGGCAAGGCAAGGCAAGACAAAAGGGCAAAGCAAGGCAAGGCAAGGAAAGCAAAATGGCAAGGCAAGGCAAGGAAAGGCAAGGCAAAAGGCAAAGCAAGGCAAGGCAAGGCGAAAGGGCAAAGCAAGGCAAGGCAACGCAATGCAAAAGGGCAAAGCAAGGCAAGGCAAGGTAAGGGAAAGGGCAATGCAAGGCAATGCAAAAGGGCAAAGGAAGGCAAGTCAAAAGGACAAAGCAAGTCAAGGCAAGGAAAGGCAAAAGGGCAAAGCAAGGCATGGAAAGCTAAGTCAAAAGGGCAAAGCAAGGCAAGGCAAGACAAGGCAAAAGCTCAAAGAAAGACAAGGCAAGGCAAGGGAAAAGGGCAAAGCAGAGGAAGGCAAGGCAAAATGGAATGCAAGACAAGGCCAGGCACGGCATAAGGGCAAAGCAAGGCAAGGTAAGGCAAGGCAAAAGGACATAGCAAGTCAAGGCAAGACAAGGCAAAAGGGCAAAGCAAGGCATGGAAAATCAAGGGAAAAGGGCAAAGCAAGGCAAGGCAAGACAAAAGGGCAAAACAAGGCAAGGGAAGGCAGGGCAAAATGGCAAAGCAAAGGAAGGCAAGTCAAAAGGGAAAGCAAGACAAGGCAAGGCAAGGCAAAAGGGCACACCAAGGCAAGGCAAGGCTAGGCAAGGCAAAAGGCAAAACAAGGCAATGCAAGGCAAATCAAAAGGGCAAAGAAAGGCAAGATAAGGCAAGAGGGCAAAGGAAGGTAAGGCAAAAGGGCAAAGCAAGCCAAGGCAAGGGAAGGCAAAAGGGCAAAGCAAGGCAATGAAAGGCAAGGCAAAAGGCAAGGGAAGGCAAGGCAAGGCAAAAGGGCAAAGCAAGGCAAGGCAAAAGGGCAAAGCAAGGCAAGGCAACGCAATGCAACAGGGAAAAGCAACGTAAGGCAAGGTAAGGGAAAGGGCAATGCAAGGCAAGGCAAAAGGGCAAAGCAAGGAAGGCAAGGCAATGCAAAAGCGCAAAGGAAGGCAAGTCAAAAGGACAAAGCAAGTCAAGGCAAGGAAAGGCAAAAGGGCAAAGCAAGGCATGGAAAGCTAAGTCAAAAGGGCAAAGCAAGGCAAGGCAAGACAAGGCAAAATCTCAAAGCAAGACAAGGGAAAAGCTCGAAGCAAGACAAGGCAAGGCAAGGGAAAAGGGCAAAGCAGAGGAAGGCAAGTCAAAATGGAATGCAAGACAAGGCCAGGTACGGCAAAAGGGCAAAGGAAGGCAAGGTAAGGCAAGGCAAAAGGGCAAAGCAAGGCAAGGCATTGCAAGGCAAAAGGGCAAAGCAAGGCAAGGCAAAAGGACATAGCAAGTCAAGGCAAGACAAGGCAAAAGGGCAAAGCAAGGCATGGAAAATCAAGTCAAAAGGGAAAGCAAGACAAGGCAAGGCAAGGCAAAAGGGCACACCAAGGCAAGGAAAGGCTAGGCAAGGCAAAAGGGCAAAGCAAGGCAATGCAAGGCAAATCAAAAGGTCAAAGAAAGGCAAGACAAGGCAACAGGGCAAAGCAAGGCAATGCAAGGCAAGGGAAAAGGGCATAGCAAGGCAATGCAAGGCAAAAGGGCAATTGAAGGCAAGGCAAAAGGGCAAAGCAAGGCTATGCAAGGCAAGGCAAAAGGACAAATCAAGGCAAGGCAATGCAAGGCAAGATGGCAAAGCAAGAAGAGGCAAAAGGGTAAAGCAAGGCAATGAAAGGCAAGGGAAAAGGGCAAAGCAAGGCAATGCAAGGCAAAAGGGCAAAGCAAGGCATGGGAAGGCAAGGCAAAATGGCAAAGCAAGGCAAGGCAAGTCAAGGCAAAAGGGCAAAGCAAGGCAAGGCAAGGAAAGACAAAAGGCAAAGCAAGGCAAGGCAAGTAAAGGGAAAAGAGAAAATCAAGGCACGGCAAGGCAAGGCAAAATGGCAAAGGAAGGCAAGGCAAGGCAAGGAAAGGCAAAAGGGAAAAGCAATGTAAGGCAAGGCAAGGCAAAAGGGCAAAGCAAGGCAAGGCACGGAAAGTCAAAAGAGAAAACCAAGGCACCGCAAGGCAAGGCAAAAGGGCAAAGCAAGGCAAGTGAAGGCAAAAGGGTAAAGCAAGGTAATGCAAGGCAAGGGAAAAGGGCATAGCAAGGCAAGGCAAAAGGGCAATTCAAGGCAAGGCAAGGCAAGGCAAAAGGGCAAAGGAAGGCAAGTCAAAAAGACAAAGGAAGTCAAGGCAAGGAAAGGCAAAAGGGCAAAGCAAGGCATGGAAAGCTAAGTCAAAAGGGCAAAGCAAGGCAAGGCAAGACAAGGCAAAAGAGCAAAGCAAGGCAAGGCAAGGCAAAATGGCAAAGCAAAGCAAGGCAAGTCAAAAGGGAAAGCAAGAAAAGGCCAGGCAAGGCAAAAGGGCAAAGCAAGGCAATGCAAGGCAAATCAAAAGGGCAAAGCAAGGCAAGGCAAGGTAAAAGGGCAAAGCAAGGCAATTGAATGCAAGGGAAAAGGGCATATAAAGGCAAGGCAAGGCAAATGGGCAATTCAAGGCAAAGCAAAAGGGCAAAGCAAGGCTATGCAAGGCAAGGGAAAAGGGCAAAGTAAGGCAAGGAAAAAGGGCAAAGTAAGGCAAGGAAAAAGGGCAAAGAAAGGCAAGGCAAGGCAAGGCAAAAGAGAAAACAAAGGTAAGGCAAGTCAAGGCAAAAGGGCAAAGCAAGGCAAGGCAAGGCAAGGCAAATGGGCAAAGCAAGGCAAGGCAAGTCAAAAGGGCTAAGCAAGACAAGGCAAGGCAACGCGAAAGGGCAAAGCAAGACAAGGCAAGGCAAGGCAAAAGAGAAAAGCAAGGCAAGGCAAAATGGCAAAGCAAGGCAATGTAAGGGAAGGCAAAAGGGCAAAGCAAGGCAATGCAGGGCAAAAGAGCAAGGCAATGCAGGGCAAAAGGGCAAGGCAAGACAATGCAAGGTAAAAGGGCAAAGCAAGGCAAGGAAAGGCAAGGCAAAAGGGCAAACAAAGGCAAGGCAATTCAAGGCAAAAGGACAATGCAAGGCAAGGCAAGGCAAAAGGGCAAAGCAAAGCAAGGCTAGGCAAAATGTAAAGCAAGGCAATGCAAGGCAAATTAAAAGGGCAAAGCAAAGCAGGGCAAGGCAAAAGGGTAAAGCAAGGCAAGGCAAAATGTCAAAGTAAGGCAGGGCAAGGGAAGGCGAAAGGGCAAAGCAAGGCAAGGCAAGGCATGGTAAAAGAGCAAAGCAAGGCAAGGCAAGGCAAAAGGGCAATGCAAGGCAAGGCAAGGCAATGAACTGGGCAAAGCAGGGCAAGGCAATTAAAGGCAATGGGTAAAACAAGGCAAGGCAATGCAAGACAATAGGGAAAGGAAGGCAAGGCAAGGTAAAAAGGCAAACCAAGGCAAGGCAAGGCAAGGGAAAAGGGCAAAGCAAGGCTATGCAAGTCAAGGCAAAAGGGCAAAGCAAAGCAAGGAAAGGCAAGGCAAAATGGCAAACCAAGGCAAGGCAAGGAGAGGCAAAAGTGCAAAGCAAGGCAAGGCAAGACAAAAGGGCAAAGCAAGACAAGGCAAGGCAAAGTGGCAAAACAAGGCAAGGCAAGGCAAAAGGGCAAAGCAAGGCAAGGCAAAAGGGCAAAGCAAGGCAAGGCAAGGGAAGGCAAAATGGCAAAGCAAGGCAAGGCAAGGCAAGGCAAAAGAGCAAAGCAAGGCAAGGCAAGGAAAGCAAAATGGCAAGGCAAGGAAGGAAAGGTAAGTCAAAAGGCAAAGCAAGGCAAGGCAAGGCAAAAGGGCAAAGCAAGGCAAGGCAAAAGGGCAAAGCAAGGCAAGGCAACGCAATGCAAAAGGGCAAAGCAAGGCAATGCAAGGCAAAAGGGCAAAGCAAGTCAAGGCAAGGAAAGGGAAAAGGGAAAAGCAAGGCATGGAAAGCTAAGTCAAAAAGGCAAAGCAAGGCAAGGCAAGACAAGGCAAAAGCTCAAAGCAAGAAAAGGCCAGGCACGGCAAAAGGGCAAAGCAAGGCAAGGTAAGGCAAGGCAAAAGGACAAAGCAAGGCAAGGCAAGGAAAGGGAAAAGGGCGTAGCAAGGCAAGGCAAGGCAAAATGGCAAAGCAAGGCAAGGCAAGTCAAGGCAAAAGGGCAAAGCAAGGCAAGGCAAGGAAAGGCAAAAAGGCAAAGCAAGGCAAGGCAAGGCAAGGCAAAATGGCAAAGGAAGGCAAGGCAAGTAAAGGGAAAAGAGAAAATCAATGCACGGCAAGGAAAGGCAAAAGTGCAAAGCAAGGCAAGGCAAGACAAAAGGGCAAAGCAAGACAAGGCAAGGGAAAAGGGCAAAAGAAGGCAAGGCAAGGCAAAAGGGCAAAACAAGGCAAGGCAAAAGGGCAAAGCAAGGCAAGGCAAGGGAATGCAAAAGGGCAAAGCAAGGCAAGGCAAGGAAAGGCAAAAAGGCAAAGCAAGGCAAGGCAAGGCAAGGCAAAATGGCAAAGCAAGGCAAGGCAAGTAAAGGGAAAAGAGAAAATCAATGCACGGCAAGGAAAGGCAAAAGTGCAAAGCAAGGCAAGGCAAGACAAAAGGGCAAAGCAAGACAAGGCAAGGGAAAAGGGCAAAAGAAGGCAAGGCAAGGCAAAAGGGCAAAACAAGGCAAGGCAAAAGGGCAAAGCAAGGCAAGGCAAGGGAATGCAAAAGGGCAAAGCAAGGCAAGGCAAGGCAAGACAAAAGGGCAAAGCAAGGCAAGGCAAGGAAAGCAAAATGGCAAGGCAAGGCAAGGAAAGGCAAGGCAAAAGGCAAAGCAAGGCAAAGCAAGGCGAAAGGGCAAAGCAAGGCAAGGCAACGCAATGCAAAAGGGCAAAGCAAGGCAAGGCAAGGTAAGGGAAAGGGCAATGCAAGGCAAGGCAAAAGGGCAAAGCAAGGAAGGCAAGGCAATGCAAAAGGGCAAAGGAAGGCAAGTCAAAAGGACAAAGCAAGTCAAGGCAAGGAAAGGCAAAAGGGCAAAGCAAGGCATGGAAAGCTAAGTCAAAAGGGCAAAGCAAGGCAAGGCAAGACAAGGCAAAAGCTCAAAGCAAGACAAGGCAAGGCAAGGGAAAAGGGCAAAGCAGAGGAAGGCAAGGCAAAATGGAATGCAAGACAAGGCCAGGCACGGCATAAGGGCAAAGCAAGGCAAGGTAAGGCAAGGCAAAAGGACATAGCAAGTCAAGGCAAGACAAGGCAAAATGGCAAAGCAAGGCAATGAAAGGCAAGGGAAAAGGGCAAAGCAAGGCAAGGCAAGACAAAAGGGCAAAACAAGGCAAGGGAAGGCAGGGCAAAATGGCAAAGCAAAGGAAGGCAAGTCAAAAGGGAAAGCAAGACAAGGCAAGGCAAGGCAAAAGGGCACACCAAGGCAAGGCAAGGCTAGGCAAGGCAAAAGGCAAAGCAAGGCAATGCAAGGCAAATCAAAAGGGCAAAGAAAGGCAAGATAAGGCAAGAGGGCAAAGGAAGGTAAGGCAAAAGGGCAAAGCAAGCCAAGGCAAGGGAAGGCAAAAGGGCAAAGCAAGGCAATGAAAGGCAAGGCAAAAGGCAAGGGAAGGCAAGGCAAGGCAAAAGGGCAAAGCAAGGCAAGGCAAAAGGGCAAAGCAAGGCAAGGCAACGCAATGCAACAGGGAAAAGCAACGTAAGGCAAGGTAAGGGAAAGGGCAATGCAAGGCAAGGCAAAAGGGCAAAGCAAGGAAGGCAAGGCAATGCAAAAGCGCAAAGGAAGGCAAGTCAAAAGGACAAAGCAAGTCAAGGCAAGGAAAGGCAAAAGGGCAAAGCAAGGCATGGAAAGCTAAGTCAAAAGGGCAAAGCAAGGCAAGGCAAGACAAGGCAAAATCTCAAAGCAAGACAAGGGAAAAGCTCGAAGCAAGACAAGGCAAGGCAAGGGAAAAGGGCAAAGCAGAGGAAGGCAAGTCAAAATGGAATGCAAGACAAGGCCAGGTACGGCAAAAGGGCAAAGGAAGGCAAGGTAAGGCAAGGCAAAAGGGCAAAGCAAGGCAAGGCATTGCAAGGCAAAAGGGCAAAGCAAGGCAAGGCAAAAGGACATAGCAAGTCAAGGCAAGACAAGGCAAAAGGGCAAAGCAAGGCATGGAAAATCAAGTCAAAAGGGAAAGCAAGACAAGGCAAGGCAAGGCAAAAGGGCACACCAAGGCAAGGCAAGGCAAGGCAAGGCAAAAGGGCAAAGAAAGGCAAGATAAGGCAAGAAAAATGGGCATAGCAAGGCAAGGCAAGGCAAGGCAAGGCAAAAGGGCAAAGCAAGGCACGGCAAGTCAAGGCAAAAGGGTAGAGCAAGGCAAGGCAAGGAAAGGCAAAAAGGCAAACCAAGGCAAGGCAAGGCAATGCAACTGGGCATAGAATTGCAAGGCAAAGCAAGGCAAAATGGCAAAGCAAGGCAAGGCAAGGTAAAAGGGCAAAGCAAGGCAAGGCAAGGCAAGGCCAAAGGGAAAGGCAATGTAAGGCAAGGCAAGGCAAAAGGGCAAAGCAAGGCAAGGAAAGGAAATTCAAAAGAGAAAACGAAGGCACCGCAAGGCAAGGCAAAAGGGCAAAGCAAGGCAAGGCAAGGCAAAATGTCAAAGTAAGGCAGGGCAAGGGAAGGCGAAAGGGCAAAGGAAAGCAAGGCAAGGCAAGGCAAAAAGGAATAGCAAGGGAAGGCAAGGCAAAGCAAAAGGGCAAAGCAAGGCAAGGTAATGCAAGGCAAAAGGGCAAAGCAAGGAAAGGCAAGGAAAGGCAAAATGGAAGGCAAGGCAAGGAAAGGCAAGGGAAAAGGCAAAGCAAGGCAAGGCAAAAGGGCAGAGCAAGGCAAGGCAACACAATGCAAAAGGTCAAAGCAAGGCAAGGCAAGGTAAAGGCGAAAGGGCAATGCAAGGCAAGGCAAATGGGCAAAGCAAGGCAATGCAAGGCAAAAGGGCAAAGCAAGGCAAGGCAAGGCAAGGCAAAAGGGCAAAGGAAGGCAAGTCAAAAAGACAAAGGAAGTCAAGGCAAGGAAAGGCAAAAGGGCAAAGCAAGGCATGGAAAGCTAAGTCAAAAGGGCAAAGCAAGGCAAGGCAAGACAAGGCAAAAGAGCAAAGCAAGGCAAGGCAAGGCAAAATGGCAAAGCAAAGCAAGGCAAGTCAAAAGGGAAAGCAAGAAAAGGCCAGGCAAGGCAAAAGGGCAAAGCAAGGCAATGCAAGGCAAATCAAAAGGGCAAAGCAAGGCAAGGAAAGGTAAAAGGGCAAAGCAAGGCAATTGAATGCAAGGGAAAAGGGCATATAAAGGCAAGGCAAGGCAAATGGGCAATTCAAGGCAAGGCAAAAGGGCAAAGCAAGGCTATGCAAGGCAAGGGAAAAGGGCAAAGGAAACAAGGCAAGTCAGGGCAAAAGGGCAAAGCAAGGCAAGGCAAGGCAAGGCAAAAGAGAAAACAAAGGTAAGGCAAGTCAAGGCAAAAGGGCAAAGCAAGGCAAGGCAAGGCAAGGCAAATGGGCAAAGCAAGGCAAGGAAAGTCAAAAGGGCTAAGCAAGATAAGGCAAGGCAACGCGAAAGGGCAAAGCAAGACAAGGCAAGGCAAGGCAAAAGAGAAAAGCAAGGCAAGGCAAAATGGCAAAGCAAGGCAATGCAAGGGAAGGCAAAAGGGCAAAGCAAGGCAATGCAGGGCAAAAGGGCAAGGCAAGACAATGCAAGGTAAAAGGGCAAAGCAAGGCAAGGAAAGGCAAGGCAAAAGGGCAAAGCAAGGAAAGGCAAGGAAAGGCAAAATGGAAGGCAAGGCAAGGAAAGGCAAGGGAAAAGGCAAAGCAAGGCAAGGCAAAAGGGCAGAGCAAGGCAAGGCAACACAATGCAAAAGGTCAAAGCAAGGCAAGGCAAGGTAAAGGCGAAAGGGCAATGCAAGGCAAGGCAAATGGGCAAAGCAAGGCAATGCAAGGCAAAAGGGCAAAGCAAGGCAAGGCAAGGCAAGGCAAAAGGGCAAAGGAAGGCAAGTCAAAAAGACAAAGGAAGTCAAGGCAAGGAAAGGCAAAAGGGCAAAGCAAGGCATGGAAAGCTAAGTCAAAAGGGCAAAGCAAGGCAAGGCAAGACAAGGCAAAAGAGCAAAGCAAGGCAAGGCAAGGCAAAATGGCAAAGCAAAGCAAGGCAAGTCAAAAGGGAAAGCAAGAAAAGGCCAGGCAAGGCAAAAGGGCAAAGCAAGGCAATGCAAGGCAAATCAAAAGGGCAAAGCAAGGCAAGGCAAGGTAAAAGGGCAAAGCAAGGCAATTGAATGCAAGGGAAAAGGGCATATAAAGGCAAGGCAAGGCAAATGGGCAATTCAAGGCAAAGCAAAAGGGCAAAGCAAGGCTATGCAAGGCAAGGGAAAAGGGCAAAGTAAGGCAAGGAAAAAGGGCAAAGTAAGGCAAGGAAAAAGGGCAAAGAAAGGCAAGGCAAGGCAAGGCAAAAGAGAAAACAAAGGTAAGGCAAGTCAAGGCAAAAGGGCAAAGCAAGGCAAGGCAAGGCAAGGCAAATGGGCAAAGCAAGGCAAGGCAAGTCAAAAGGGCTAAGCAAGACAAGGCAAGGCAACGCGAAAGGGCAAAGCAAGACAAGGCAAGGCAAGGCAAAAGAGAAAAGCAAGGCAAGGCAAAATGGCAAAGCAAGGCAATGTAAGGGAAGGCAAAAGGGCAAAGCAAGGCAATGCAGGGCAAAAGAGCAAGGCAATGCAGGGCAAAAGGGCAAGGCAAGACAATGCAAGGTAAAAGGGCAAAGCAAGGCAAGGAAAGGCAAGGCAAAAGGGCAAACAAAGGCAAGGCAATTCAAGGCAAAAGGACAATGCAAGGCAAGGCAAGGCAAAAGGGCAAAGCAAAGCAAGGCTAGGCAAAATGGAAAGCAAGTCAAGGCAAGGGAAGGCAAAAGGGCAAGCCTAGGCAAGGAAAGTCAAGGCAAAATGTAAAGCAAGGCAATGCAAGGCAAATTAAAAGGGCAAAGCAAAGCAGGGCAAGGCAAAAGGGTAAAGCAAGGCAAGGCAAAATGTCAAAGTAAGGCAGGGCAAGGGAAGGCGAAAGGGCAAAGCAAGGCAAGGCAAGGCATGGTAAAAGAGCAAAGCAAGGCAAGGCAAGGCAAAAGGGCAATGCAAGGCAAGGCAAGGCAATGAACTGGGCAAAGCAGGGCAAGGCAATTAAAGGCAATGGGTAAAACAAGGCAAGGCAATGCAAGACAATAGGGAAAGGAAGGCAAGGCAAGGTAAAAAGGCAAACCAAGGCAAGGCAAGGCAAGGGAAAAGGGCAAAGCAAGGCTATGCAAGTCAAGGCAAAAGGGCAAAGCAAAGCAAGGAAAGGCAAGGCAAAATGGCAAAGCAAGGCAAGGCAAGGAGAGGCAAAAGTGCAAAGCAAGGCAAGGCAAGACAAAAGGGCAAAGCAAGACAAGGCAAGGCAAAGTGGCAAAACAAGGCAAGGCAAGGCAAAAGGGCAAAGCAAGGCAAGGCAAGGGAAGGCAAAATGGCAAAGCAAGGCAAGGCAAGGCAAGGCAAAAGAGCAAAGCAAGGCAAGGCAAGGAAAGCAAAATGGCAAGGCAAGGAAGGAAAGGTAAGTCAAAAGGCAAAGCAAGGCAAGGCAAGGCAAAAGGGCAAAGCAAGGCAAGGCAAAAGGGCAAAGCAAGGCAAGGCAACGCAATGCAAAAGGGCAAAGCAAGGCAATGCAAGGCAAAAGGGCAAAGCAAGTCAAGGCAAGGAAAGGGAAAAGGGAAAAGCAAGGCATGGAAAGCTAAGTCAAAAAGGCAAAGCAAGGCAAGGCAAGACAAGGCAAAAGCTCAAAGCAAGAAAAGGCCAGGCACGGCAAAAGGGCAAAGCAAGGCAAGGTAAGGCAAGGCAAAAGGACAAAGCAAGGCAAGGCAAGGAAAGGGAAAAGGGCGTAGCAAGGCAAGGCAAGGCAAAATGGCAAAGCAAGGCAAGGCAAGTCAAGGCAAAAGGGCAAAGCAAGGCAAGGCAAGGAAAGGCAAAAAGGCAAAGCAAGGCAAGGCAAGGCAAGGCAAAATGGCAAAGGAAGGCAAGGCAAGTAAAGGGAAAAGAGAAAATCAATGCACGGCAAGGAAAGGCAAAAGTGCAAAGCAAGGCAAGGCAAGACAAAAGGGCAAAGCAAGACAAGGCAAGGGAAAAGGGCAAAAGAAGGCAAGGCAAGGCAAAAGGGCAAAACAAGGCAAGGCAAAAGGGCAAAGCAAGGCAAGGCAAGGGAATGCAAAAGGGCAAAGCAAGGCAAGGCAAGGAAAGGCAAAAAGGCAAAGCAAGGCAAGGCAAGGCAAGGCAAAATGGCAAAGCAAGGCAAGGCAAGTAAAGGGAAAAGAGAAAATCAATGCACGGCAAGGAAAGGCAAAAGTGCAAAGCAAGGCAAGGCAAGACAAAAGGGCAAAGCAAGACAAGGCAAGGGAAAAGGGCAAAAGAAGGCAAGGCAAGGCAAAAGGGCAAAACAAGGCAAGGCAAAAGGGCAAAGCAAGGCAAGGCAAGGGAATGCAAAAGGGCAAAGCAAGGCAAGGCAAGGCAAGACAAAAGGGCAAAGCAAGGCAAGGCAAGGAAAGCAAAATGGCAAGGCAAGGCAAGGAAAGGCAAGGCAAAAGGCAAAGCAAGGCAAAGCAAGGCGAAAGGGCAAAGCAAGGCAAGGCAACGCAATGCAAAAGGGCAAAGCAAGGCAAGGCAAGGTAAGGGAAAGGGCAATGCAAGGCAAGGCAAAAGGGCAAAGCAAGGAAGGCAAGGCAATGCAAAAGGGCAAAGGAAGGCAAGTCAAAAGGACAAAGCAAGTCAAGGCAAGGAAAGGCAAAAGGGCAAAGCAAGGCATGGAAAGCTAAGTCAAAAGGGCAAAGCAAGGCAAGGCAAGACAAGGCAAAAGCTCAAAGCAAGACAAGGCAAGGCAAGGGAAAAGGGCAAAGCAGAGGAAGGCAAGGCAAAATGGAATGCAAGACAAGGCCAGGCACGGCATAAGGGCAAAGCAAGGCAAGGTAAGGCAAGGCAAAAGGACATAGCAAGTCAAGGCAAGACAAGGCAAAAGGGCAAAGCAAGGCATGGAAAATCAAGGGAAAAGGGCAAAGCAAGGCAAGGCAAGACAAAAGGGCAAAACAAGGCAAGGGAAGGCAGGGCAAAATGGCAAAGCAAAGGAAGGCAAGTCAAAAGGGAAAGCAAGACAAGGCAAGGCAAGGCAAAAGGGCACACCAAGGCAAGGCAAGGCTAGGCAAGGCAAAAGGCAAAGCAAGGCAATGCAAGGCAAATCAAAAGGGCAAAGAAAGGCAAGATAAGGCAAGAGGGCAAAGGAAGGTAAGGCAAAAGGGCAAAGCAAGCCAAGGCAAGGGAAGGCAAAAGGGCAAAGCAAGGCAATGAAAGGCAAGGCAAAAGGCAAGGGAAGGCAAGGCAAGGCAAAAGGGCAAAGCAAGGCAAGGCAAAAGGGCAAAGCAAGGCAAGGCAACGCAATGCAACAGGGAAAAGCAACGTAAGGCAAGGTAAGGGAAAGGGCAATGCAAGGCAAGGCAAAAGGGCAAAGCAAGGAAGGCAAGGCAATGCAAAAGCGCAAAGGAAGGCAAGTCAAAAGGACAAAGCAAGTCAAGGCAAGGAAAGGCAAAAGGGCAAAGCAAGGCATGGAAAGCTAAGTCAAAAGGGCAAAGCAAGGCAAGGCAAGACAAGGCAAAATCTCAAAGCAAGACAAGGGAAAAGCTCGAAGCAAGACAAGGCAAGGCAAGGGAAAAGGGCAAAGCAGAGGAAGGCAAGTCAAAATGGAATGCAAGACAAGGCCAGGTACGGCAAAAGGGCAAAGGAAGGCAAGGTAAGGCAAGGCAAAAGGGCAAAGCAAGGCAAGGCATTGCAAGGCAAAAGGGCAAAGCAAGGCAAGGCAAAAGGACATAGCAAGTCAAGGCAAGACAAGGCAAAAGGGCAAAGCAAGGCATGGAAAATCAAGTCAAAAGGGAAAGCAAGACAAGGCAAGGCAAGGCAAAAGGGCACACCAAGGCAAGGAAAGGCTAGGCAAGGCAAAAGGGCAAAGCAAGGCAATGCAAGGCAAATCAAAAGGTCAAAGAAAGGCAAGACAAGGCAACAGGGCAAAGCAAGGCAATGCAAGGCAAGGGAAAAGGGCATAGCAAGGCAATGCAAGGCAAAAGGGCAATTGAAGGCAAGGCAAAAGGGCAAAGCAAGGCTATGCAAGGCAAGGCAAAAGGACAAATCAAGGCAAGGCAATGCAAGGCAAGATGGCAAAGCAAGAAGAGGCAAAAGGGTAAAGCAAGGCAATGAAAGGCAAGGGAAAAGGGCAAAGCAAGGCAATGCAAGGCAAAAGGGCAAAGCAAGGCATGGGAAGGCAAGGCAAAATGGCAAAGCAAGGCAAGGCAAGTCAAGGCAAAAGGGCAAAGCAAGGCAAGGCAAGGAAAGACAAAAGGCAAAGCAAGGCAAGGCAAGTAAAGGGAAAAGAGAAAATCAAGGCACGGCAAGGCAAGGCAAAATGGCAAAGGAAGGCAAGGCAAGGCAAGGAAAGGCAAAAGGGAAAAGCAATGTAAGGCAAGGCAAGGCAAAAGGGCAAAGCAAGGCAAGGCACGGAAAGTCAAAAGAGAAAACCAAGGCACCGCAAGGCAAGGCAAAAGGGCAAAGCAAGGCAAGTGAAGGCAAAAGGGTAAAGCAAGGTAATGCAAGGCAAGGGAAAAGGGCATAGCAAGGCAAGGCAAAAGGGCAATTCAAGGCAAGGCAAAAGGGCAAAGCAAGGCAAGGCAAGGCAAGGCAAAAGAGCAAAGCAAGGCAAGGCAAAAGGACAAAGCAAGGCAAGGCAAGACAAGGCAAAAGGGCAAATCAAGGCAATCAAATGCAAAAGGGCAAAGCAAGGAAAGGCAAGGCAAGGCAAAAGATCAAAACAAGGCAAGTTAAGGCAAGGCAAAAGGGCACAACAAGGCAAGGCAAGGAGAGGCAAAAGGGCAAAGCAAGGCAATGCAAGGCAAATCAAAAGGGCAAAGCAAGGTAAGTGAAGGCAAAAGGGCAAAGCAAGGTAATGCAAGGCAAGGGAAAAGGGCACAGCAAGGCAAGGCAAGGAAAAAGGGCAATTCAAGGCAAGGCAAAAGGGCAAAGCAAGGCTATGCAAGGCAAGGGAAAAGAGTAAAGGAAGGCAAGGCAAGGCAAGGCAAAAGGGCAAATCAAGGCAAGGCAAGGCAAGGCAAGATGTCAAAGGAAGGAGAGGCAAAATGGTAAAGCAAGGCAATGAAAAGCAAGGGAAAAGGGCAAAGCAAGGCAAGGCAAGGCAAAAGGGCAAAGCAAGGCATGGGAAGGCAAGGCTAAATGGGAAAGCAAGTCAAGGCAAGGCAAGGCAAAAGGGCAAAGCAAGGCAAGGCAAGGAAAGGCAAAAAGGCAAAGCAAGGCAAGGCAAGTAAACGGAAAAGAGAAAATCAATGCACGGCAAGGCAAGGCAAAATGGCAAAGCAAGGCAAGGCAAGTCAAGAGGGCAAAGCAAGGCAAAGCAAGGAAAGGCAAAAGGGCAAAGCAATGCAAGGCAAGGCAAGGCAAAAGGGCAAAGCAAGGCAAGGCAAGGAAAGTCAAAACAGAAAACCAAGGCACCGCAAGGCAAGGGAAAAGGGCAAAGCAAAGGAAGGCAAGGCAAGGCAAAATGGCAAAGCAAGGCAAGGCAAGGAGAGACAAAAGTGCAAAGCAAGGCAAGGCAAGGCAATGCAACTGGGCATAGAAGGGCAAGGCAAGGCAAGGCAAAATGGCAAATCAAGGCAAGGCAAGGCAAGGCAAAAGGGCAAAGCAAGGCAAGGCAAGGCAATGCAAATGTGCAAAACAAGGCAAGGCAAGGCAATAGGGCAAAACAAGGCAAGGAAAGGCAAAAGGGCAAAACAAGGCAAGGCAAGGCAAAAGAGCAAAAAAGTCAAGGCAAGGGAAGGCAAAAGCGCAAAGCAAGGCAAGGCAAGGCAAGGCAAAAATGCAAAGCAAGGCAAGTCAAGGCAAGGCAAGTAAAGGCAAAAGAGAAAATCAAGGCACGGCAAGGCAGGGCAAAATGGCAAAGGAAGGCAAGGCAAGGCAAGGCAAGAGGGCAAAGGAAGGCAAGGCAAAGAGAGGCAAAAGGGAAAAGCAATGTAAGGCAAGGCAAGGCAAAAGCAAAAGGGCAAAGCAAGTCAAGGAAAGGAAAGTCAAAAGAGAAAACAAAGGCACCGCAAGGCAAGGCAAAAGGGCAAAGAAAGGCAAGGCAAGACAATGCAAAAGAGCAAAGCAAGGCAAGGGAAGGCAAAAGTGCAAAGCAAGGCAAGGCAAAAGGGCAAAGAAAGACAAAACAAGGCAAGGCAAAAGGGCAAGGCAAGGCAAAAGGGCAAAGCAAGGCATGGGAAGGGAAGGCAAAATGGCAAAGCAAGGCAAGGCAAGGCAAGGCAAAAGGGCAAAGCAAGGCAAGGCAAGGAAAGGCAAAAAGGCAAAGCAAGGCAAGGCAGGTAAAGGGAAAACAGAAAATCAATGCACGTCCAGGCAAGGCAAAATGGCAAAGCAAAGCAAGGCAAGGCAAGGCAAGAGGGCAAAGCAAGGCAAGGCAAGGAAAGGCAAAAGGGCAAAGCAATGCAAGGCAAGGCAAAAGGGCAAAGCAAGGCAAGGCAAGGAAAGTGAAAAGAGAAAACCAAGGCACCGCAAGGCAAGTCAAAAGGGCAAAGAAAAGGAAGGCAAGGCAAGGCAAAATGGCAAAGCAAGGCAAGGCAAGGAGAGGCAAAAGTGCAAAGCAAGGCAAGGCAAGACAAAAGGTCAAAGCAAGACAAGGTAAGGCAATGCAACTGGGCATAGAATAGCAAGGCAAGGCAAAGCAAAATGGGAAAGCAAGGCAAGGCAAGGCAAAAGTGCAAAGCAAGGCAAGGCAAGGCAAAAGGGCAAAACAAGGCAAGGCAAGACAAAAGGGCAAAGCAAGTCAAGGCAAGGGAATGCAAAAGGGCAAAGCAAGACAATGCAAGGGAAGGCAAAAGGGCAAAACAAGGCAAGGCAAGACAAAAGGGCAAAGCAAGTCAAGGCAAGGGAATGCAAAAGGGCAAAGCAAGACAATGCAAGGGAAGGCAAAAGGGCTAAGCAAGGCAAGTCAAGGCAAGGCAAGTAAAGGCAAAAGAGAAAAACAAGGCACTGCAAGGCAAGGCAAAAGGGCAAAGCAAGGCAAGTGAAGGCAAAAGGGCAAAGCAAGGTAATGCAAGGCAAGGGAAAAGGGCATAGCAAGGCAAGGCAAGGCAAAAGGGCAATTCAAGGCAAGGCAAAAGGGCAAAGCAAGGCAAGACAAGGCAATGCAAAAGAGCAAAGCAAGGCAAGGCAAGGCAAAAGGGCAAAGCCAGGCAAGGTAAAAGGACAAAGCAAGGCAAGGCAAGACAATGCAAAAGGACAAATCAAGGCAATCAAATGCAAAAGGGCAAAGCGTGGAAAAGCAAGGCAAGGCAAAAGATCAAAACAAGGCAAGGTTAAGCAAGGCAAAAGGGCACACAAAGGCATGGGAAGGAGAGGCAAAAGGACAAAGCAAGGCAATGCAAGGCAAATCAAAAGGGCAAAGCAAGGCAAGTGAAGGCAAAATGGCAAAGCAAGGTAATGCAAGGCAAGGGAAAAGGGCATAGCAAGGTAAGGCAAGGCAAAAGGGCAATTCAAGACAAGGCAAAAGGGCAAAGCAAGGCTATGCAAGGCAAGGGAAAATGGTAAAGGAAGGCAAGGCAAGGCAAGGCAAAAGGGCAAAGCAAGGCAAGGCAAGGCAAGGCAAAAGGGGAAACCACGGTAAGGCAAGTCAAGGCAAAAAAGCAAAGCAAGGCAAGGCAAGTCAAGGCAAATGAGTAAAGCAAGTCAAGGCACTGCATGAGAAAAGGGCATAGAAAGGCAAGGCAAGTCAAAAGGGCAAAACAAGACAAGGCAAGGCAAGGCAAAATGGCAAAGCAAGGAGAGGCAAAAGGGTAAAGCAAGGCAATGAAAGGCAAGGCAAAAGGGCAAAGCAAGGCAAGGGAAGGCAAAAGGGCAAAGCAAGGCATGGGAAGGCAAGGCAAAATGTCAAAGCAAGGAGAGGCAAAAGGGTAAAGCAAGGCAATGAAAGGCAAGGGAAAAGGGCAAAGCAAGGCAAGGCAAAAGGGCAAAGCAAGGCATGGGAAGGTAAGGCAAAATGGCAAAGCAAGGCAAGGCAAGTCAAGGCAAAAGGGCAAAGCAAGGCAAGGCAAGGGAAGGCAAAAAGGCAAAGCAAGGCAAGGCAAGTAAAGGGAAAAGAGAAAACCAAGGCACCGCAAGGCAAGGCAAAAGGGCAAAGCAAAGGAAGGAAAGGCAAGGCAAAATGGCAAAGCAAGGTAAGCCAAGGAGAGGCAAAAGTGCAAAGCAAGGCAAGGCAATGCAACTGGGCATAGAAGGGCAAGGCAAGGCAAGGCAAAATGGCAAAGCAAGGCAAGGCAAGGCAAGGCAAAAGGGCAAAGCAAGGCAAGGCAAGGCAAGGCAAAAGGAAAAAGCAATGTAAGGCAAGGCAAGGCAAAAGGGCAAAGCAAGGCAAGGAAAGGAAAGTCAAAAAAGAAAACCAAGGCACCGCAAGGCAAGGCAAAAAGGCAAAGCAAGGCAAGGCAAGGCAAGGCGAAATGGCAAAACAAGGCAAGGCAAGGCAAGCAAAAGTGAAAAGCAAGGCAAGGCAAGACACAAGGGCAAAGCAAGGAAAGGCAAGGCAAAAGGGCAAAGCAAGGCAAGGCAAGGCAAGGCGAAAGGGCAAAGCAAGGCAAGGCAAGGCAAGGAAAGGCAAAATGGAAGGCAAGGCAAGGAAAGGAAAGGGAAAAGGCAAAGCAAGGCAAGGCAAAAGGGCAGAGCAAGGCAAGGCAACACAATGCAAAAGGGCAAATCAAGGCAAGGCAAGGTAAAGGCGAAAGGGCAATGCAAGACAAGGCAAATGGGCAAAGCAAAGCAAGGCAAGTCTAAAGGGAAAGCAAGAAAAGGCCAGGCAAGGCAAAAGGACAAAGCAAGGCAAGGTAAGGCAAGGCAAAAGGGCAAAGCAAGGCAAGGCAAGGCAAGGCAAAATGGCAAGGCAAGGCAAGGCAGAAGGACAAAGAATTTCAAGGAAAGACAAGGCAATAGGGCAAAGCAAGGCAAGGCAGAAGGACAAAGAATTTCAAGGAAAGACAAGGCAATAGGGCAAAGCAAGGCAATGCAAGGCAAATCAAAAGGGCAAAGCAAGGCAAGGCAAGGCAAAAGAGAAAACAAAGGTAAGGCAAGTCAAGGCAAAAGGGCAAAGCAAGGCAAGGCAAGGCAAGGCAAATGGGCAAAGCAAGGCAAGGAAAGTCAAAAGGGCTAAGCAAGACAAGGCAAGGCAAGGCAAAAGGGCAAAGCAAGACAAGGCAAGGCAAGGCAAAAGAGAAAAGCAAGGCAAGGCAAAATGGCAAAGCAAGACAACGCAAGGCAAGGCAAAATGGCAAAACAAGGCAAGGCAAGGCAAGGCAAAATGGCACAGCAAGGAAAGGCAAAATGGCAAAGCAAGGCAATGAAAGGCAAGGGAAAAGGGCAAAGCAAGGCAAGGCAAGGCAAAAGGGCAAACCAAGGCAAGGCAAGTCAAGGGAAAAGGACAATGCAAGGCACGGCAAGGCAAGTCAAAAGGGCAGAGCAAGGCAAGGCTGCACAAGGCAAAAGGGCAAAGTAAGGCAATGCAAGGGAAGGCAAAAGGGCAAAGCAAGGCAATGCAAGGCAAATCAAAAGGGCAAAGCAAGGCAATTGAATGCAAGGAAAAAGGGCATATAAAGGCAAGGCAAGGCAAACAATCAATTCAAGGCAAGGCAAAAGGACAAAGCAAGGCTATGCAAGGCAAGGCAAAAGGGCAAAGGAAACAAGGCAAGTCAGGGCAAAAGGGCAAAGCAAGGCAAGGCAAAAGGGCAAAGAAAGGCAAGGCAAGGCAAAAGAGAAAACAAAGGTAAGGCAAGTCAAGGCAAAAGGGCAAAGCAAGGCAAGGCAAGGCAAGGCAAATGGGCAAAGCAAGGCAAGGAAAGTCAAAAGGGCTAAGCAAGACAAGGCAAGGCAAGGCAAAAGGGCAAAGCAAGACAAGGTAAGGCAAGGCAAAAGAGCAAAGCAAGGCAAGGCAAAATGGCAAAACAAGACAACGCAAGGCAAGGCAAAATGGCAAAGCAAGGCAAGGGAAGGCAAGGCAAAAGGGCAAACCAAGGCAAGGCAAGTCAAGGGAAAAGGACAATGCAAGGCACGGCAAGGCAAGTCAAAAGGGCAGAGCAAGGCAAGGCTGCACAAGGCAAAAGGGCAAAGTAAGGCAATGCAAGGGAAGGCAAAAGGGCAAAGCAAGGCAATGCAAGGCAAAAGGGCAAAGCAAGACAATGCAAGGTAAAAGGGTAAAGCAAGGCAAGGAAAGGCAAGGCAAAAGGGCAAACAAAGGCAAGGCAATTCAAGGCAAAAGGACAATGCAAGGCAAGGCAAGGCAAGGAAAAAGGGAAAAGCAAAGCAAGGCTAGGCAAAAGGGAAAGCAAGTCAAGGCGAGGCAAGGCAAAAGGGCAAGCCTAGGCAACGCAAGTCAAGGCAAAATGTAAAGCAAGGCAATGCAAGGCAAATTAAAAGGGCAAAGCAAAGCAGGGCAAGGCAAAATGGTAAAGCAAGGCAAGGCAAAATGACAAAGTAAGGCAGGGCAAGGGAAGGCGAAAGGGCAAAGCAAGGCAAGGCAAGGCATGGCAAAAGAGCAAAGCAAGGCAAGGCAAGGCAAAAGGGCAAAGCAAGGCAAGGAAAGGAAAGTCAAAAGAGAAAACCAAGGCACCGCAAGGCAAGGCAAAAGGGCAAAGAAAGGCAAGGCAAGGCAAGGCGAAATGGCAAAACAAGGCAAGATAAGGCAAGGCAAGGCAAAAGTGAAAAGCAAGGCAAGGCAAGACAAAAGGGCAAAGCAAGGAAAAGCAAGGCAAAAGGGCAAAGGAAGACAAGGCAAGGCAAGGCAAAAAGGAATAGCAAGGGAAGGCAAGGCAAAGCAAAAGGGCAAAGCAAGGCAAGGCAAGGCAAGGAGAAAGGGCAAAGCAAGGGAAGGCAAGGAAAGGCAAAATGGAAGGCAAGGCAAGGAAAGGCAAGGGAAAAGGCAAAGCAATGCAAGGCAAAAGGGCAGAGCAAGGCAAGGCAACACAATGCAAAAGGGCAAAGCAAGGCAAGGCAAGGTAAAGGCGAAAGGGCAATGTAAGGCAAGGCAAATGGGCAAAGCAAGGCAATGCAAGGCAAAAGGGCAAAGCAAGGCAAGGCAAGGCAAGGCAAAAGGGCAAAGGAAGGCAAGTCAAAAAGACAAAGCAAGTCAAGGCAAGGAAAGGCAAAAGGGCAAAGCAAGGCATGGAAAGCTAAGTCAAAAGGGCAAAGGAAGGCAAGGCAAGAGAAGGCAAAAGAGCAAAGCAAGGCAAGGCAAGGCAAAATGGCAAAGCAAAGCAAGGCAAGTCTAAAGGGAAAGCAAGAAAAGGCCAGGCAAGGCAAAAGGGCAAAGCAAGGCATGGTAAGGCAAGGCAAAAGGGCAAAGCAAGGCAAGGCAAGGCAAGGAAAAATAGCAAAGCAAGGCAAGGCAGAAGGACAAAGAATTTCAAGGAAAGACAAGGCAATAGGGCAAAGCAAGGCAATGCAAGGCAAATCAAAAGGGCAAAGCAAGGCAAGGCAAGGCAAAAGGGCAAAGCAAGGCAACTGAATGCAAGGGAAGAGGGCATATAAAGGCAAGGCAAGGCAAACAGGCAATTCAAGGCAAGGCAAAAGGGCAAAGCAAGGCTATGCAAGGCAAGGCAAAAGGGCAAAGGAAACAAGGCAAGTCAGGGCAAAAGGGCAAAGCAAGTCAAGGCAAAAGGGCAAAGCAAGGCAAGGCAAGGCAAGGCAAATGGGCAAAGCAAGGCAAGGAAAGTCAAAAGGGCTAAGCAAGACAAGGCAAGGCAAGGCAAAAGGGCAAAGCAAGACAAGGCAAGGCAAGGCAAAAGAGCAAAGCAAGGCAAGGCAAAAGAGCAAAGCAAGGCAAGGCAAAATGACAAAGCAAGGCAACGCAAGGCAAGGGAAAAGGGCAAAGCAAGGCAACGCAAGGCAAGGGAAAAGGGCAAAGCAAGGCAACGCAAGGCAAGGCAAAAGGGCAAACCAAGGCAAGGCAAGTCAAGGGAAAAGGACAATGCAAGGCACGGGAAGGCAAGTCAAAAGGGCAGAGCAAGGCAAGGCTGCAAAAGGCAAAAGGGCAAAGTAAGGCAATGCAAGGGAAGGCAAAAGGGCAAAGCAAGGCAATGCAAGGCAAAAGGGCAAAGCAAGACAATGCAAGGTAAAAGGGCAAAGCAAGGCAAGGAAAGGCAAGGCAAAAGGGCAAACAAAGCCAAGGCAATTCAAGGCAAAAGGACAATGCAAGGCAAGGCAAGGCAAGGCAAAATGGCAAAGCAAAGCAAGGCTAGGCAAAAGGGCAAAGCAAGGCAAGGCAAGGGAAGGCAAAATGGCAAAGCAAGGCAAAGCAAGGCAAGACAAAATAGCAAAGCAAGGCAAGGCAAGGAAAGCAAAATGGCAACGCAAGGCAAGGAAAGGTAAGGCAAAAGGCAAAGCAAGGCAAGGCAAGGCAAAAGGGCAAAGCAAGGCAAGGCAAAAGGGCAAAGCAAGGCAAGGCAACGCAATGCAAAAGGGCAAAGCAAGGCAATGCAAGATAACGGAAAAGGGCAATGCAAGGCAAGGCAAAAGGGCAAAGCAAGGCAATGCAAGGCAAAAGGGCAAAGCAAGTCAAGGCAAGGCATGGCAAAAGGGCAAAGGAAGGTAAGTCAAAAGGACAAAGCAAGTCAAGGCAAGGAAAGGCAAAAGGGCAAAGCAAGGTATGGAAAGCTAAGTCAAAAAGGCAAAGCAAGGCAAGGCAAGACAAGGCAAAAGCTCAAAGCAAGACAAGGCCAGGCACGGCAAAAGGGCAAAGCAAGGCAAGGTAAGGCAAGGCAATAGGGCAAAGCAAGGCAAGGCAAAAGGACATAGCAAGTCAAGGCAAGACAAGGCAAAAGGGCAAAGCAAGGCATGGAAAATCAAGGGAAAAGGGCACAGCAAGGCAAGGCAAGACAAAAGGGCAAAACAAGGCAAGGGAAGGCAAGGCAAAATGGCAAAGCAAAGCAAGGCAAGTCAAAAGGGAAAGCAAGACAAGGCAAGGCAAGGCAAAAGGGCACACCAAGGCAAGGCAAGGCAAGGCAAAAGGCAAAGCAAGGCAATGCAAGGCAAATCAAAAGGGCAAAGAAAGGCAAGACAAGGCAAGAGGGCAAAGCGAGGCAATGCAAGGCAAGGCAAAAGGGCAAAGCAAGGCAAGGCAAGGCAAGGCAAAAGGGCAAAGCAAGACAAGGCAAGGCAAGGCAAAAGGGCAAAGCAAGGCAACGCAAGGCAAGGGAAAAGGACAATGCAAGGCACGGGAAGGCAAGTCAAAAGGGCAGAGCAAGGCAAGGCTGCACAAGGCAAAAGGGCAAAGTAAGGCAATGCAAGGCAAGGCAAAAGGGCAAAGCAAGGCAATGCAAGGCAAAAGGGCAAAGCAAGACAATGCAAGGTAAAAGGGCAAAGCAAGGCAAGGAAAGGCAAGGCAAAAGGGCAAACAAAGGCAAGGCAATTCAAGGCAAAAGGACAATGCAAGGCAAGGCAAGGCAAAATGGCAAAGCAAAGCAAGGCTAGGCAAAAGGGCAAAGCAAGGCAAGGCAAGGCAAGGCAAAATGGCAAAGCAAGGCAAAGCAAGGCAAGACAAAATAGCAAAGCAAGGCAAGGCAAGGAAAGCAAAATGGCAACGCAAGGCAAGGAAAGGTAAGGCAAAAGGCAAAGCAAGGCAAGGCAAGGCAAAAGGGCAAAGCAAGGCAAGGCAAAAGGGCAAAGCAAGGCAAGGCAACGCAATGCAAAAGGGCAATGCAAGGCATGGAAAGCTAAGTCAAAAGGGCAAAGGAAGGCAAGGCAAGAGAAGGCAAAAGAGCAAAGCAAGGCAAGGCAAGGCAAAATGGCAAAGCAAAGCAAGGCAAGTCTAAAGGGAAAGCAAGAAAAGGCCAGGCAAGGCAAAAGGGCAAAGCAAGGCAATGCAAGTCAAGGCAAAAGGGCAAAGCAAAGCAAGGCAAGGCAAGGCAAAATGGCAAAGCAAGGCAAGGCAGAAGGACAAAGAATTTCAAGGAAAGACAAGGCAATAGGGCAAAGCAAGGCAATGCAAGGCAAATCAAAAGGGCAAAGCAAGGCAAGGCAAGGCAAAAGGGCAAAGCAAGGCAACTGAATGCAAGGGAAGAGGGCATATAAAGGCAAGGCAAGGCAAACAGGCAATTCAAGGCAAGGCAAAAGGGCAAAGCAAGGCTATGCAAGGCAAGGCAAAAGGGCAAAGGAAACAAGGCAAGTCAGGGCAAAAGGGCAAAGCAAGGCAAGGCAAAAGGGCAAAGAAAGGCAAGGGAAGGCAAAAGAGAAAACAAAGGTAAGGCAAGTCAAGGCAAAAGGGCAAAGCAAGGCAAGGCAAGGCAAGGCAAATGGGCAAAGCAAGGCAAGGAAAGTCAAAAGGGCTAAGCAAGACAAGGCAAGGCAAGGCAAAAGGGCAAAGCAAGACAAGGCAAGGCAAGGCAAAAGAGCAAAGCAAGGCAAGGCAAAAGAGCAAAGCAAGGCAAGGCAAAATGAGAAAGCAAGGCAACGCAAGGCAAAGGAAAAGGGCAAAGCAAGGCAACGCAAGGCAAGGGAAAAGGGCAAAGCAAGGCAACGCAAGGCAAGGCAAAAGGGCAAACCAAGGCAAGGCAAGTCAAGGGAAAAGGACAATGCAAGGCACGGGAAGGCAAGTCAAAAGGGCAGAGCAAGGCAAGGCTGCAAAAGGCAAAAGGGCAAAGTAAGGCAATGCAAGGGAAGGCAAAAGGGCAAAGCAAGGCAATGCAAGGCAAAAGGGCAAAGCAAGACAATGCAAGGTAAAAGGGCAAAGCAAGGCAAGGAAAGGCAAGGCAAAAGGGCAAACAAAGGCAAGGCAATTCAAGGCAAAAGGACAATGCAAGGCAAGGCAAGGCAAGGCAAAATGGCAAAGCAAAGCAAGGCTAGGCAAAAGGGCAAAGCAAGGCAAGGCAAGGGAAGGCAAAATGGCAAAGCAAGGCAAAGCAAGGCAAGACAAAATAGCAAAGCAAGGCAAGGCAAGGAAAGCAAAATGGCAACGCAAGGCAAGGAAAGGTAAGGCAAAAGGCAAAGCAAGGCAAGGCAAGGCAAAAGGGCAAAGCAAGGCAAGGCAAAAGGGCAAAGCAAGGCAAGGCAACGCAATGCAAAAGGGCAAAGCAAGGCAATGCAAGATAACGGAAAAGGGCAATGCAAGGCAAGGCAAAAGGGCAAAGCAAGGCAATGCAAGGCAAAAGGGCAAAGCAAGTCAAGGCAAGGCATGGCAAAAGGGCAAAGGAAGGTAAGTCAAAAGGACAAAGCAAGTCAAGGCAAGGAAAGGCAAAAGGGCAAAGCAAGGTATGGAAAGCTAAGTCAAAAAGGCAAAGCAAGGCAAGGCAAGACAAGGCAAAAGCTCAAAGCAAGACAAGGCCAGGCACGGCAAAAGGGCAAAGCAAGGCAAGGCAAGACAAGGCAAAAGGGCAAAGCAAGGCATGGAAAATCAAGGGAAAAGGGCACAGCAAGGCAAGGCAAGACAAAAGGGCAAAACAAGGCAAGGGAAGGCAAGGCAAAATGGCAAAGCAAAGGAAGGCAAGTCAAAAGGGAAAGCAAGACAAGGCAAGGCAAGGCAAAAGGGCACACCAAGGCAAGGCAAGGCAAGGCAAAAGGCAAAGCAAGGCAATGCAAGGCAAATCAAAAGGGCAAAGAAAGGCAAGACAAGGCAAGAGGGCAAAGCAAGGCAATGCAAGGCAAGGGAAAAGGGCATAGAAGGCAAGGCAAGGCAAGGCAAAATGGCAAAGCAAGGCAAGACAAGTCAAGGCAAAAGGGCAAAGCAAGGCAAGGCAAGGCAAGGCAAAAAGGCAAAGCAAGGCAAGGCAAGTAAAGAGAAAAGAGAAAATCAATGCACGGCAAGGCAAGGCAAAATGGCAAAGCAAGGCAAGGCAAGGCAAGGCAAGAGGGCAAAGCAAGGCAAGGCAAGGAGAGGCAAAAGTGCAAAGCAAGCCAAGGCAAGACAAAAGGGCAAAGCAAGACAAGGCAAGGCAAGGCAAGGCAAAAGGCAAAGCAAGGCAATGCAAGGCAAATCAAAAGGGCAAAGAAAGGCAAGACAAGGCAAGAGGGCAAAGCGAGGCAATGCAAGGCAAGGGAAAAGGGCATAGAAGGCAAGGCAAGGCAAGGCAAAATGGCAAAGCAAGGCAAGACAAGTCAAGGCAAAAGGGCAAAGCAAGGCAAGGCAAGGCAAGGCAAAAAGGCAAAGCAAGGCAAGGCAAGTAAAGAGAAAAGAGAAAATGAATGCACGGCAAGGCAAGGCAAAATGGCAAAGCAAGGCAAGGCAAGGCAAGGCAAGAGGGCAAAGCAAGGCAAGGCAAGGACAGGCAAAAGTGCAAAGCAAGCCAAGGCAAGACAAAAGGGCAAAGCAAGACAAGGCAAGGCAAGGCAAAAGGGCAAAGCAAGGCAAGGCAAGGCAAGGCAAAAGGGCAAAGCAAGACAAGGCAAGGCAAGGCAAAAGGGCAAAGCAAGGCAACGCAAGGCAAGGGAAAAGGACAATGCAAGGCACGGGAAGGCAAGTCAAAAGGGCAGAGCAAGGCAAGGCTGCACAAGGCAAAAGGGCAAAGTAAGGCAATGCAAGGGAAGGCAAAAGGGCAAAGCAAGGCAATGCAAGGCAAAAGGGCAAAGCAAGACAATGCAAGGTAAAAGGGCAAAGCAAGGCAAGGAAAGGCAAGGCAAAAGGGCAAACAAAGGCAAGGCAATTCAAGGCAAAAGGACAATGCAAGGCAAGGCAAGGCAAGGCAAAATGGCAAAGCAAAGCAAGGCTAGGCAAAAGGGCAAAGCAAGGCAAGGCAAGGCAAGGCAAAATGGCAAAGCAAGGCAAAGCAAGGCAAGACAAAATAGCAAAGCAAGGCAAGGCAAGGAAAGCAAAATGGCAACGCAAGGCAAGGAAAGGTAAGGCAAAAGGCAAAGCAAGGCAAGGCAAGGCAAAAGGGCAAAGCAAGGCAAGGCAAAAGGGCAAAGCAAGGCAAGGCAACGCAATGCAAAAGGGCAAAGCAAGGCAAGGCAAGATAACGGAAAAGGGCAATGCAAGGCAAGGCAAAAGGGCAAAGCAAGGCAATGCAATGCAAAAGGGCAAAGCAAGTCAAGGCAAGGCATGGCAAAAGGGCAAAGGAAGGTAAGTCAAAAGGACAAAGCAAGTCAAGGCAAGGAAAGGCAAAAGGGCAAAGCAAGGTATGGAAAGCTAAGTCAAAAAGGCAAACCAAGGCAAGGCAAGACAAGGCAAAAGCTCAAAGCAAGACAAGGCCAGGCACAGCAAAAGGGCAAAGCAAGGCAAGGTAAGGCAAGGCAATAGGGCAAAGCAAGGCAAGGCAAAAGGACATAGGAAGTCAAGGCAAGACAAGGCAAAAGGGCAAAGCAAGGCATGGAAAATCAAGGGAAAAGGGCACAGCAAGGCAAGGCAAGACAAAAGGGCAAAACAAGGCAAGGGAAGGCAAGGCAAAATGGCAAAGCAAAGGAAGGCAAGTCAAAAGGGAAAGCAAGACAAGGCAAGGCAAGGCAAAAGGGCACACCAAGGCAAGGCAAGGCAAGGCAAAAGGCAAAGCAAGGCAATGCAAGGCAAATCAAAAGGGCAAAGAAAGGCAAGACAAGGCAAGAGGGCAAAGCAAGGCAATGCAAGGCAAGGGAAAAGGGCATAGAAGGCAAGGCAAGGCAAGGCAAAATGGCAAAGCAAGGCAAGACAAGTCAAGGCAAAAGGGAAAAGCAAGGCAAGGCAAGGAAAGGCAAAAAGGCAAAGCAAGGCAAGGCAAGTAAAGAGAAAAGAGAAAATCAATGCACGGCAAGGCAAGGCAAAATGGCAAAGCAAGGCAAGGCAAAGCAAGGCAAGGCAAGGCAAGGCAAGAGGGCAAAGCAAGGCAAGGCAAGGAGAGGCAAAAGTGCAAAGCAAGCCAAGGCAAGACAAAAGGGCAAAGCAAGACAAGGCAAGGCAAGGCAAGGCAAAAGGCAAAGCAAGGCAATGCAAGGCAAATCAAAAGGGCAAAGAAAGGCAAGACAAGGCAAGAGGGCAAAGCAAGGCAATGCAAGGCAAGGGAAAAGGGCATAGAAGGCAAGGCAAGGCAAGGCAAAATGGCAAAGCAAGGCAAGACAAGTCAAGGCAAAAGGGCAAAGCAAGGCAAGGCAAGGCAAGGCAAAAAGGCAAAGCAAGGCAAGGCAAGTAAAGAGAAAAGAGAAAATCAATGCACGGCAAGGCAAGGCAAAATGGCAAAGCAAGGCAAGGCAAGGCAAGGCAAGAGGGCAAAGCAAGGCAAGGCAAGGACAGGCAAAAGTGCAAAGCAAGCCAAGGCAAGACAAAAGGGCAAAGCAAGACAAGGCAAGGCAAGGCAAAAGGGAAAAGCAAGGCAAGGCAAGGCAAGGCAAAAGGGCAAAGCAAGTCTATGCAAGGCAAGGCAAAAGGGCAAAGCAAGTCAAGGCAAGGAGAGCAAAATGGCAAGGCAAGGCAAGGAAAGGCAAGGCAAAAGGCAAAGCAAGGCAAGACAAGGTAAGCAAAATGGCAAGGCAAGGCAAGGAACGGCAAGGCAAAAGGCAAAGCAAGGAAAGGCAAGGCAAGGCAAGGCAAAGCAAGGCAAGGCAAAAGGGCAAAGCAAGGCAAGGCAATGCAATGCAAAGAGCAAAGGAAGGCAAGGCAAGGTAAGGGAAAAGGGCAATGCAAGGCAAGGCAAAAGGGCAAAGCAAGGCAAGGCAAGGCAAAAGGGCAAAGTAAGGAAAGGCAAGGCAAGGCAAAAGGGCAAAGCAAGGCAAAAGTGCAAAGCAAGGCAAGGCAAGGCAAGGCAAAAGGGCAAAGCAAGGCAAAAGGGCAATGAACGGCAAGGCAAAAGGGCAAAGCAAGGCAATGAAAGGCAAAAGGGCAAAGAAAGGCAAGGCAAGGCAAAAGGGCAAAGCAAGGCAAGGCAAAAGGGCAAAGCAAGGCAATGCAAGGCAAGGCAAGAGGGCAAAGCAAGGCAAGGCAAGGCAAGGCAAAAGGGCAAAGGAAGGCAAGTCAAAAGGACAAAGCAAGTCAAGGCAAGAAAAGGCAAAAGGGCAAAGCAAGGCATGGAAATCTAAGTCAAAAGGGCAAAGCAAGGCAAGGCCAGGCACGGCAAAAGGGAAAGTAAGGGAATGCAAGGCAAGGGAAAAGGTCAAAGCAAAGCAAGGGAAGGGAAAAAGGCAAGGCAAGGCAAGGCAAAAGGGCAAAACAAGGCAAGGCAAGGCAAGAGGGCAAAGCAAGACACGGCAAGTAAAGGAAAAAGGGCAAAGCAAGGCAAGGCAAGGCAAAAGGGCAAAGCAAGGTAAGGGAAGGAAAGTCGAAAGAGAAAACCAAGGCACGGCAATGCAAGGCAAAATGGCAGAGCAAGGCAAGGCAAGACAAGGGAAAATGGCAAAGCAAGGCAAGGCAAGGCAAGGCAAAAGAGCAAAGCAAGGCAAGGCAAGGCAAGGCAAGTAAAGGCAAAAGAGAAAATCAAGGCAAGGCAAGGCAAGGCAAGAGGGCAAAGCAAGGCATTGAAAGTCAAGGCAAAACGGCAAGGCAAGGCAAGGCAAAAGGGAAAGCAAGACAAGGTAAGGTAAGGCAAAAGGGCACACCAAGGCAAGGCAAGGCAAGGCAAAAGGGAAAAGCAAGTCAAGGCAAGGAGAGCAAAATGGCAAGGCAAGGCAAGGAAAGGCAAGGCAAAAGGCAAAGCAAGGCAAGACAAGGTAAGCAAAATGGCAAGGCAAGGCAAGGAACGGCAAGGCAAAAGGCAAAGCAAGGAAAGGCAAGGCAAGGCAAGGCAAAGCAAGGCAAGGCAAAAGGGCAAAGCAAGGCAAGGCAATGCAATGCAAAGAGCAAAGGAAGGCAAGGCAAGGTAAGGGAAAAGGGCAAAGCAAGGCAAGGGAAGGCAAAAGTGCATAGCAAGAAAAGGCAAGGCAAGGAAAAAGGGCAAAGCAATTCAAGGCAAGGGTAGGCAAAAGGGCAAAGTAGGCAAGGCACGGCAAAAGGGCAAAGGAAGGCAATGCAAAAGGGTAAAACAAGGAAAGGCAAATCAAAAGGGCAAAGCAAGGCAATGCAAGGAGTGGCAAAAGGGCAAAGCAAGGCAAGGCAAGGCAGAAGGGCAAAGCAAGGGAAGGCAAAAGGGCAAAGCAAGGAAAGGCAAAACAAGGCAAAAGTGCAAAGCAAGGCAACACAAGGCAAGGCAAAAGGGCAAGGCAAGGCAAGGCATGGCAAGGCAAAAGGGCAAGGCAAGGCAAAAGGGCAAGGCAATGCAAAAGGGGAAAGCAAGGCAAGGCAAGGCAAGGCAAAAGGGCAAAGCAAGGAAAGGCAAGGCATAAGTACAAAGCAAGGGAAGGCAAGGCACGGCAAAATGGCAAAGCAAGGCAATGCAAAGCAAGGCAAAAGGGCAAAGCAAGGCAAGTCAAGGCAAAAGGGCAAAAAAAGACAAAGCAGGGCAAGGACAAAGGGCAAAGCATTGCAAGGCAAGGGAAGGCAAAAAGGCAAAGCAAGGCAAGGCAAGGGAAGGCAAAAAGGCAAAGCAAGACAAGTCATGGCAAGGCAGAAGGGCAAAGCAAGGCAGGGCAAGGGAAGGAAAAAGGGCAAAGCAAGGCAAGGCAAAAGGGCAAAGCAAGGCAAGGCAGGGGAAAGCTAAGCAAGGCAAAGGGACAAGGCAAGGCAAGGCAAGGCAAAAGGGCAAAGCAAGGCAAGGCAAAAGGGCAAAGCAAGGCAAGGGAGGGCAAAGCAAGGCAAGGCAAAGGGACAATGCAAGGAAAGGCAAGGCAAAAGGGCAAAGCAAGAAGAGGCAAGGCAGAAGGGCAAAGCAAGGGAAGGGAAGGCACGGCAAAAGGGAAAGGAAGGCAAGGCAAGGCAAGGCAAAAGGGCAAATCAAGGCAAAGCACGGCAAAAGGGCAAAGCAAGGAAAGGCAAGGCAAAAGGGCTAAGTAAGGCAAGGCAAGGCAAGGAAAAAGGGCAAAGCAAGGGAGGGCAAGGCACGGCAAAACAGCAAAGGAAGGCAAGACAAGGCAAGGCAAAAGGGCAAAGCAAGGCAAGGCAAGTTAAAAGGGCAAAGCAAGGCAAGGCAAGGCAAAAGGGGAAAGCAAGGAAAGGCAAGGCAAGGCAAAAGGGCAAAGCAAGGCAAGGCAAGGCAAAAGGGCAAAGCAAGGCAATGCAAGGAATGGCAAAAGGGCAAAGCAAAACAACGCAAGTTAGAACGGCAAAGCAAGCGAAGCCAAGGCACGGCGAAAGGGCAAAGGAAGGCAAGGGAAGGCAAGGCAAAAGGTCAAAGCAAGGCAAGGCAAGTCAAAAGGGCAAAGCAAGACAAGGCAAGGCAAGGAAAAAGGGCAAAGCAAGGCAAGGCAAGAAAAGGCAAAAGGGCAAAGAAAGGCAATGCAAGGCAGAAGGGCAAAGCAAGGGAAGGCAAGGTATGGCAAAAGGGCAAAGGAAGGCAAGGCAAGGCAAGGCAAAAGGGCAAAGCAAGGCAAAACAAGGCAAGGAAAAAGGGCAAAGCAAAGCAAGGCAAGGCAAGCCAAAATGGCAAATAAGGCAAGGCAAGGTGAGGCAAAAGGGCAAAGCACAGAGAGGCAAGGCAGAATGGCAAAGCAAGGGAAGGGAAGGCACGGCAAAAGGTAAAGGAAGGCAAGGCAAGGCAAGGCAAAAGGGCAAAGCAAGGCAAAGCAAGGCAAAAGGGCAAAGCAACGAAAGGCAAGGCAAAAGGGCTAAGTAAGGCAAGGCAAGGCAAGGCAAGGAAAAAGGGCAAAGCAAGGCAAGGCAAGAAAAGGCAAAAGTGCAAAGCAAGGCAAGCCAAGGTAAAAGGGCAAAGCAAGGCAATGCAAGGAATTGCAAAAGGGCAAAGCAAGGCAAGGCAAGTTAAAAGGGCAAAGCAAGGCAAGGCAAGGCAAGGCAAGGCAAAATGGGAAAGCAAGGCAAGGCAAGGCAAGGCAAAAGGGAAAGCAAGGCAAGGCAAGGCAAAAGGGCAAAGGAAGGCAAGGCAAAAGGGGAAAGCATGGCAAGGCAAGGCAAAAGGGCAAAGCAAGGCAAGGCAAGGCAAAAGGGCAAAGGAAGGCAAGGCAAAAGGGGAAAGCATGGCAAGGCAAGGCAAAAGGGCAAGGCAAGGCAAGCAATGGCAAGGGAAAAGGGCAAAGCAAAGCAAGGCAAGGCAAAAGGGCAAAGCAAGGCAAGGCCAGGCAAAAGAGCAAAGGAAGGCAAGGCAAAAGGGCAAAGCAAGGCAAGGCAATGCAAAAGGGCAAAGCAAGGCAATGCAAGGAATGGCAAAAGGGCAAAGCAAAACAACGCAAGTTAGAACGGCAAAGCAAGCGAAGCCAAGGCACGGCGAAAGGGCAAAGGAAGGCAAGGGAAGGCAAGGCAAAAGGTCAAAGCAAGGCAAGGCAAGTCAAAAGGGCAAAGCAAGACAAGGCAAGGCAAGGAAAAAGGGCAAAGCAAGGCAAGGCAAGAAAAGGCAAAAGGGCAAAGAAAGGCAATGCAAGGCAGAAGGGCAAAGCAAGGGAAGGCAAGGTATGGCAAAAGGTCAAAGGAAGGCAAGGCAAGGCAAGGCAAAAGGGCAAAGCAAGGCAAAACAAGGCAAGGAAAAAGGGCAAAGCAAAGCAAGGCAAGGCAAGCCAAAATGGCAAATAAGGCAAGGCAAGGTGAGGCAAAAGGGCAAAGCACAGAGAGGCAAGGCAGAATGGCAAAGCAAGGGAAGGGAAGGCACGGCAAAAGGTAAAGGAAGGCAAGGCAAGGCAAGGCAAAAGGGCAAAGCAAGGCAAAGCAAGGCAAAAGGGCAAAGCAACGAAAGGCAAGGCAAAAGGGCTAAGTAAGGCAAGGCAAGGCAAGGCAAGGAAAAAGGGCAAAGCAAGGCAAGGCAAGAAAAGGCAAAAGTGCAAAGCAAGGCAAGCCAAGGTAAAAGGGCAAAGCAAGGCAATGCAAGGAATTGCAAAAGGGCAAAGCAAGGCAAGGCAAGTTAAAAGGGCAAAGCAAGGCAAGGCAAGGCAAGGCAAGGCAAAAGGGGAAAGCAAGGCAAGGCAAGGCAAGGCAAAAGGGAAAGCAAGGCAAGGCAACACAAGGCAAAAGGGCAAAGCAAGACAAGGCAAGGCAAAGCAAAAAGGCAAAGCAAGGGAGGGCAAGGCAAAAGGGGAAAGCAAGGCAAGGCAAGGCAAGGCAAGGCAAAAGGGGAAAGCAAGGCAAGGCAAGGCAAGGCAAAAGGGCAAAGCAAGGAAAGGCAAGGCATAAGTTCAAAGCAAGGGAAGGCAAGGCACGGCAAAATGGCAAAGCAAGGCAATGCAAAGCAAGGCAAAAGGGCAAAGCAAGGCAAGTCAAGGCAAAAGGGCAAACCAAGACAAAGCAGGGCAAGGACAAAGGGCAAAGCAAGGCAAGGCAAGGGAAGGCAAAAAGGCAAAGCAAGACAAGTCATGGCAAGGCAGAAGGGCAAAGCAAGGCAGGGCAAGGGAAGGAAAAAGGGCAAAGCAAGGCAAGGCAAAAGGGCAAAGCAAGGCAAGGCAGGGGAAAGCTAAGCAAGGCAAAGGGACAAGGCAAGGCAAGGCAAAAGGGCAAAGCAAGGCAAGGCAAAAGGGCAAAGCAAGGCAAGGGAGGGCAAACCAAGGCAAGGCAAAGGGACAATGCAAGGAAAGGCAAGGCAAAAGGGCAAAGCAAGGCAAGGCAAGGCAAAAGGGCAAAGCAAGGCAATGCAAGGAATGGCAAAAGGGCAAATCAATGCAAGACAAGTTAGAAGGGCAAAGGAAGGGAAGGCAAGCCACGGCAAAAAGGCAAAGGAAGGCAAGGCAAGGCAAGGCAAAAGGGCAAACCAAGACAAAGCAGGGCAAGGACAAAGGGCAAAGCAAGGCAAGGGAAGGGAAGGTAGAAAGGAAAAGCAAGACAAGTCAAGGCAAGGCAGAAGGGCAAAGCAAGGCACGGCAAGGCAAGGCAAAAGGGCAAAGCAAGGCAAGGCAAAAGGGCAAAGCAAGGCAAGGCAGGGCAAAGCAAAGCAAGGCAAAGGGACAGTGTAAGGCAAGGCAAGGCAAAAGGGCAAAACAAGGCAAGGCAAAAGGGCAAAGCAAGGCAAGGGAGGGCAAAGCAAGGCAAGGCAAAGGGACAATGCAAGGAAAGGCAAGGCAAAAGGGCAAAGCAAGGCAATGCAAGGAATGGCAAAAGGGCAAATCAATGCAAGACAAGTTAGAAGTGCAAAGCAAGGGAAGGCAAGGCACGGCAAAAAGGCAAAGGAAGGCAAGGCAAGGCAAAAGGGCAAGGCAAGGAATGACAAGGAAAGCAAAATGGCAAGGCAAGGCAAGGAAAGGCAAGGCAAAAGGCAAAGGAAGGCACGGCAAGGCAAAAGGGCAAAGCAAGGCAAGGCAAAAGGGCAAAGCAAGGCAGGGCAACGCAATGCAAAAGGGCAAAGCAAGGCAAGGCAAGGCAATGCAAAAGGGCAAAGGAAGGCAAGTCAAAAGGACAAAGCAAGTCAAGGAAAGGAAAGGCAAAAGGACAAAGCAAAGCATGGAAAGCTAAGTCAAAAGGGCAAAGCAAGGCAAGGCAAGACAAGGCAAAAGCTCAAAGCAAGACAAGGCAAGGCAAGGGAAAAGGGCAAAGCAGAGGAAGACAATTCAAAATGGAATGCAAGACAAGGCCAGGCACGGCAAAAGGGCAAAGCAAGGCAAGGTAAGGTAAGGCAAAAGGGCAAAGCAAGGCAAGGCATTGCAAGGCAAAAGGGCAAAGCAAGGCAAGGCAAAAGGACATAGCAAGTCAAGGCAAGAAAAGGCAAAAGGGCAAAGCAAGGCATGGAAAATCAAGGGAAAAGGGCAAAGCAAGGCAAGGCAAGGCAAGACAAAAGGGCAAAACAAGGCAAGGGAAGGCAAGGCAAGGCAAAAGGCTAAGCAAGGCAATGCAAGGCAAATCAAAAGGGCAAAGAAAGGCAAGAGAAGGCAAGAGGGCAAAGCAAGGCAATGCAAGGCAAGGGAAAAGGGCATAGCAAGGCAAGGCAAGGCAAGGCAAAATGGCAAAGCAAGGCAAGGCAAGTCAAGGCAAAAGGGCAAAGCAAGGCAAGGCAAGGAAAGGCAAAAAGGCAAAGCAAGGTAAGGCAAGTAAAAGGAAAAGAGAAAATCAATGCACGGCAAGGCAAGGCAAAATGCTAAAGAAAGGCAAGGCAAGGCAAGGCAAGAGGGCAAAGCAAGGCAAGGCAAGGAAAGGCAAAAGGACAAACAATGCAAGGCAAGGCATGATAAAAGGGCAAAGCAAGGCAAGGCAAGGAAAGTCAAAAGAAAAAACCAAGGCACCGCAAGGCAAGGCAAAAGGGCAAAGCAAATTAAGGCAAGGAGAGGCAAAGGTGCAAAGCAAGGCAAGGCAAGACAAAAGGGCAAAGGAAGACAAGGCAAGGCAAAAGGGCAAAACAAGGCAAGGCAAGGCAAAAGGGCAAAACAAGGCAAGGGAAAAGGGCAAAGCAAGCCAAGGCAAGGGAAGGCAAAAGGGCAAAGCAAGGGAAGGAAAAAGGGCAAAGCAAGGCAATGCAAGGAATGGCAAAAGGGCAAATCAATGCAAGACAAGTTAGAAGGGCAAAGCAAGGGAAGGCAAGGCACGGCAAAAAGGCAAAGGAAGGCAAGGCAAGGCAAGGCAAGGCAAGGAAAGCAAAATGGCAAGGCAAGGCAAGGAAAGGCAAGGCAAAAGGGCAAAGGAAGGCAAGGCAAGGCAAAAGGGCAAAGCAAGTCAAGGCAAAAGGGCAAAGCAAGGCAAGGCAACGCAATGCAAAAGGGCAAAGCAAGGCAAGGGAAGGCAATGCAAAAGGGCAAAGGAAGGCAAGTCAAAAGGACAAAGCAAGTCAAGGCAAGGAAAGGCAAAAGGGCAAAGCAAGGCATGGAAAGCTAAGTCAAAAGGGCAAAGCAAGGCAAGGCAAGACAAGGCAAAAGCTCAAAGCAACACAAGGCAAGGCAAGGGAAAAGGGCAAAGCAGAGGAAGGCAAGTCAAAATGGAATGCAAGACAAGGCCAGGCACGGCAAAAGGGCAAAGCAAGGCAAGGTAAGGCAAGGCAAAAGGGCAAAGCAAGGCAAGGCATTGCAAGGCAAAAGGGCAAAGCAAGGCAAGGCAAAAGGACATAGCAAGTCAAGGCAAGACAAGGCAAAAGGGCAAAGCAAGGCATGGAAAATCAAGGGAAAAGGGCAAAGCAAGGCAAGGCAAGACAAAAGGGTAAAACAAGGCAAGGGAAGGCAAGTCAAAATGGCAAAGCAAAGGAAGGCAAGTCAAAAGGGAAAGCAAGACAAGACAAGGCAAGGCAAAAGGGCACACCAAGGCAAGGCAAGGCAAGGCAAAAGGCAAAGCAAGGCAATGCAAGGCAAATCAAAAGGGCAAAGAAAGGCAAGAGAAGGCAAGAGGGCAAAGCAAGGCAATGCAAGGCAAGGGAAAAGGGCATAGCAAGGCAAGGCAAGGCAAGGCAAAATGGCAAATCAAGGCAAGGCAAGTCAAGGCAAAAGGGCAAAGCAAGGCAAGGCAAGGAAAGGCAAAAAGGCAAAGCAAGGCAAGGCAAGGCATGATAAAAGGGCAGAGCAAGGCAAAGCAAGGAAAGCCAAAAGAGAAAACCAAGGCACCGCAAGGCAAGGCAAAAGGGCAAAGCAAAGTAAGGCAAGGCAAGGCAAAATGGCAAAGCAAGGCAAGGCAAGGAGAGGCAAAAGTGCAAAGCAAGGCAAGGCAAGACAAAAGGGCAAAGCAAGACAAGGCAAGGCAAAAGGGCAAAACAAGGCAAGGCAAGGCAAAAGGGCAAAACAAGGCAAGGCAAAAAGGCAAAGCAAGCCAAGGCAAGGGAAGGCAAAAGGGCAAAGCAAGGCAAGGCAAAAGGGCAAAGCAAGGCAAGGCAAGGAAAGCAAAATGGCAAGGCAAGGCAAGGAAAGGCAAGGCAAAAGGCAAAACAAGGCACGGCAAGGCAAAAGGGCAAAGCAAGGCAAGGCAAAAGGGCAAAGCAAGGAAGGCAAGGCAAAAGGGCAAAGCAAGGCAAGGCAAAAGAGCAAAGCAAGGCAAGGCAACGCAATGCAAAAGGGCAAAGCAAGACAAGGCAAGGTAAGGGAAAGTGCAATGCAAGGCAAGGCAAAAGGGCAAAGCAAGGAAGGCAAGGCAATGCAAAAGGGCAAAGGAAGGCAAGTCAATGCAAAAGGGCAAAGGAAGGCAAGTCAAAAGGACAAAGCAAGTCAAGGCAAGGAAAGGCAAAAGGGCAAAGCAAGGCATGGAAAGCTAAGTCAAAAGGGCAAAGCAAGGCAAGGCAAGACAAGGCAAAAGCTCAAAGCAAGACAAGGCAAGGCAAGGGAAAAGGGCAAAGCAGAGGAAGGCAAGTCAAAATGGAATGCAAGACAAGGCCAGGCACGTCAAAACGGCAAAGCAATGCAAGGTAAGGCAAGGCATAAGGGTAAAGCAAGGCAAGGCATTGCAAGGCAAAAGGGCAAAGCAAGGCAAGGCAAAAGGACATAGCAAGTCAAGGCAAGACAAGGCAAAAGGGCAAAGGAAGGCATGGAAAATCAAGGGAAAAGGGCAAAGCAAGGCAAGGCAAGACAAAAGGGCAAAACAAGGCAAGGGAAGGCAAGTCAAAATGGCAAAGCAAAGGAAGGCAAGTCAAAAGGGAAAGCAAGACAAGGCAAGGCAAGGCAAAAGGGCACACCAAGGCAAGGCAAGGCAAGGCAAGGCAAAAGGCAAAGCAAGGCAATGCAAGGCAAATCAAAAGGGCAAAGAAAGGCAAGACAAGGCAAGAGGGCAAAGCAAGGCAATGCAAGGCAAGGGAAAAGGGCATAGCAAGGCAAGGCAAGGCAAGGCAAAATGGCAAAGCAAGGCAAGGCACGTCAAGGCAAAAGGGCAAAGCAAGGCAAGGCAAGGAAAGGCAAAAAGGCAAAGCAAGGCAAGGCAAGTAAAAGGAAAAGAGAAAATCAATGCACGGCAAGGCAAGGCAAAATGGCGAAGCAAGGCAATGAAAGGCAAGGCAAGAGGGCAAAGCAAGGCAAGGCAAGGAAAGGCAAAAGGACAAGCAATGCAAGGCAAGGCATGATAAAAGGGCAAAGCAAGGCAAGGCAAGGAAAGTCAAAAGAGAAAACCAAGGCACAGCAAGGCAAGGCAAAAGGGCAAAGCAAAGTAAGGCAAGGCAAGGCAAAATGGCAAAGCAAGGCAAGGCAAGGAGAGGCAAAAGTGCAAAGCAAGGCAAGGCAAGACAAAAGGGCAAAGCAAGACAAGGCAAGGTAAGGGAAAGTGCAATGCAAGGCAAGGCAAAAGGGCAAAGCAAGGAAGGCAAGGCAATGCAAAAGGGCAAAGGAAGGCAAGTCAAAAGGACAAAGCAAGTCAAGGCAAGGAAAGGCAAAAGGGCAAAGCAAGGCATGGAAAGCTAAGTCAAAAGGGCAAAGCAAGGCAAGGTAAGACAAGGCAAAAGCTCAAAGCAAGACAAGGCAAGGCAAGGGAAAAGGGCAAAGCAGAGGAAGGCAAGTCAAAATGGAATGCAAGACAAGGCCAGGCACGGCAAAAGGGCAAAGCAAGGCAAGGTAAGGCAAGGCATAAGGGTAAAGCAAAGCAAGGCATTGCAAGGCAAAAGGGCAAAGCAAGGCAAGGCAAAAGGACATAGCAAGTCAAGGCAAGACAAGGCAAAAGGGCAAAGGAAGGCATGGAAAATCAAGGGAAAAGGGCAAAGCAAGGCAAGGCAAGACAAAAGGGCAAAACAAGGCAAGGGAAGGCAAGTCAAAATGGCAAAGCAAAGGAAGGCAAGTCAAAAGGGAAAGCAAGACAAGGCAAGGCAAGGCAAAAGGGCACACCAAGGCAAGGCAAGGCAAGGCAAGGCAAAAGGCAAAGCAAGGCAAGGCAAAATGACAAAGCAAGGCAACGCAAGGCAAGGGAAAAGGGCAAAGCAAGGCAACGCAAGGCAAGGGAAAAGGGCAAAGCAAGGCAACACAAGGCAAGGCAAAAGGGCAAACCAAGGCAAGGCAAGTCAAGGGAAAAGGACAATGCAAGGCACGGGAAGGCAAGTCAAAAGGGCAGAGCAAGGCAAGGCTGCAAAAGGCAAAAGGGCAAAGTAAGGCAATGCAAGGGAAGGCAAAAGGGCAAAGCAAGGCAATGCAAGGCAAAAGGGCAAAGCAAGACAATGCAAGGTATAAGGGCAAAGCAAGGCAAGGAAAGGCAAGGCAAAAGGGCAAACAAAGGCAAGGCAATTCAAGGCAAAAGGACAATGCAAGGCAAGGCAAGGCAAGGCAAAATGGCAAAGCAAAGCAAGGCTAGGCAAAAGGGCAAAGCAAGGCAAGGCAATGGAAGGCAAAATGGCAAAGCAAGGCAAAGCAAGGCAAGACAAAATAGCAAAGCAAGGCAAGGCAAGGAAAGCAAAATGGCAATGCAAGGCAAGGAAAGGTAAGGCAAAAGGCAAAGCAAGGCAAGGCAAGGCAAAAGGGCAAAGCAAGGCAAGGCAAAAGGGCAAAGCAAGGCAAGGCAACGCAATGCAAAAGGGCAAAGCAAGGCAATGCAAGATAACGGAAAAGGGCAATGCAAGGCAAGGCAAAAGGGCAAAGCAAGGCAATGCAAGGCAAAAGGGCAAAGCAAGTCAAGGCAAGGCATGGCAAAAGGGCAAAGGAAGGTAAGTCAAAAGGACAAAGCAAGTCAAGGCAAGGAAAGGCAAAAGGGCAAAGCAAGGTATGGAAAGCTAAGTCAAAAAGGCAAAGCAAGGCAAGGCAAGACAAGGCAAAAGCTCAAAGCAAGACAAGGCCAGGCACGGCAAAAGGGCAAAGCAAGGCAAGGTAAGGCAAGGCAATAGGGCAAAGCAAGGCAAGGCAAAAGGACATAGCAAGTCAAGGCAAGACAAGGCAAAAGGGCAAAGCAAGGCATGGAAAATCAAGGGAAAAGGGCACAGCAAGGCAAGGCAAGACAAAAGGGCAAAACAAGGCAAGGGAAGGCAAGGCAAAATGGCAAAGCAAAGGAAGGCAAGTCAAAAGGGAAAGCAAGACAAGGCAAGGCAAGGCAAAAGGGCACACCAAGGCAAGGCAAGGCAAGGCAAAAGGCAAAGCAAGGCAATGCAAGGCAAATCAAAAGGGCAAAGAAAGGCAAGACAAGGCAAGAGGTCAAAGCAAGGCAATGCAAGGCAAGGGAAAAGGGCATAGAAGGCAAGGCAAGGCAAGGCAAAATGGCAAAGCAAGGCAAGACAAGTCAAGGCAAAAGGGCAAAGCAAGGCAAGGCAAGGCAAGGCAAAAAGGCAAAGCAAGGCAAGGCAAGTAAAGAGAAAAGAGAAAATCAATGCACGGCAAGGCAAGGCAAAATGGCAAAGCAAGGCAAGGCAAGGCAAGGCAAGAGGGCAAAGCAAGGCAAGGCAAGGAGAGGCAAAAGTGCAAAGCAAGCCAAGGCAAGACAAAAGGGCAAAGCAAGACAAGGCAAGGCAAGGCAAGGCAAAAGGCAAAGCAAGGCAATGCAAGGCAAATCAAAAGGGCAAAGAAAGGCAAGACAAGGCAAGAGGGCAAAGCGAGGCAATGCAAGGCAAGGCAAAAGGGCAAAGCAAGGCAAGGCAAGGCAAGGCAAAAGGGCAAAGCAAGACAAGGCAAGGCAAGGCAAAAGGGCAAAGCAAGGCAACGCAAGGCAAGGGAAAAGGACAATGCAAGGCACGGGAAGGCAAGTCAAAAGGGCAGAGCAAGGCAAGGCTGCACAAGGCAAAAGGGCAAAGTAAGGCAATGCAAGGCAAGGCAAAAGGGCAAAGCAAGGCAATGCAAGGCAAAAGGGCAAAGCAAGACAATGCAAGGTAAAAGGGCAAAGCAAGGCAAGGAAAGGCAAGGCAAAAGGGCAAACAAAGGCAAGGCAATTCAAGGCAAAAGGACAATGCAAGGCAAGGCAAGGCAAAATGGCAAAGCAAAGCAAGGCTAGGCAAAAGGGCAAAGCAAGGCAAGGCAAGGCAAGGCAAAATGGCAAAGCAAGGCAAAGCAAGGCAAGACAAAATAGCAAAGCAAGGCAAGGCAAGGAAAGCAAAATGGCAACGCAAGGCAAGGAAAGGTAAGGCAAAAGGCAAAGCAAGGCAAGGCAAGGCAAAAGGGCAAAGCAAGGCAAGGCAAAAGGGCAAAGCAAGGCAAGGCAACGCAATGCAAAAGGGCAATGCAAGGCATGGAAAGCTAAGTCAAAAGGGCAAAGGAAGGCAAGGCAAGAGAAGGCAAAAGAGCAAAGCAAGGCAAGGCAAGGCAAAATGGCAAAGCAAAGCAAGGCAAGTCTAAAGGGAAAGCAAGAAAAGGCCAGGCAAGGCAAAAGGGCAAAGCAAGGCAATGCAAGGCAAGGCAAAAGGGCAAAGCAAGGCAAGGCAAGGCAAGGCAAAATGGCAAAGCAAGGCAAGGCAGAAGGACAAAGAATTTCAAGGAAAGACAAGGCAATAGGGCAAAGCAAGGCAATGCAAGGCAAATCAAAAGGGCAAAGCAAGGCAAGGCAAGGCAAAAGGGCAAAGCAAGGCAACTGAATGCAAGGGAAGAGGGCATATAAAGGCAAGGCAAGGCAAACAGGCAATTCAAGGCAAGGCAAAAGGGCAAAGCAAGGCTATGCAAGGCAAGGCAAAAGGGCAAAGGAAACAAGGCAAGTCAGGGCAAAAGGGCAAAGCAAGGCAAGGCAAAAGGGCAAAGAAAGGCAAGGGAAGGCAAAAGAGAAAACAAAGGTAAGGCAAGTCAAGGCAAAAGGGCAAAGCAAGGCAAGGCAAGGCAAGGCAAATGGGCAAAGCAAGGCAAGGAAAGTCAAAAGGGCTAAGCAAGACAAGGCAAGGCAAGGCAAAAGGGCAAAGCAAGACAAGGCAAGGCAAGGCAAAAGAGCAAAGCAAGGCAAGGCAAAAGAGCAAAGCAAGGCAAGGCAAAATGACAAAGCAAGGCAACGCAAGGCAAGGGAAAAGGGCAAAGCAAGGCAACGCAAGGCAAGGGAAAAGGGCAAAGCAAGGCAACGCAAGGCAAGGCAAAAGGGCAAACCAAGGCAAGGCAAGTCAAGGGAAAAGGACAATGCAAGGCACGGGAAGGCAAGTCAAAAGGGCAGAGCAAGGCAAGGCTGCAAAAGGCAAAAGGGCAAAGTAAGGCAATGCAAGGGAAGGCAAAAGGGCAAAGCAAGGCAATGCAAGGCAAAAGGGCAAAGCAAGACAATGCAAGGTAAAAGGGCAAAGCAAGGCAAGGAAAGGCAAGGCAAAAGGGCAAACAAAGGCAAGGCAATTCAAGGCAAAAGGACAATGCAAGGCAAGGCAAGGCAAGGCAAAATGGCAAAGCAAAGCAAGGCTAGGCAAAAGGGCAAAGCAAGGCAAGGCAAGGGAAGGCAAAATGGCAAAGCAAGGCAAAGCAAGGCAAGACAAAATAGCAAAGCAAGGCAAGGCAAGGAAAGCAAAATGGCAACGCAAGGCAAGGAAAGGTAAGGCAAAAGGCAAAGCAAGGCAAGGCAAGGCAAAAGGGCAAAGCAAGGCAAGGCAAAAGGGCAAAGCAAGGCAAGGCAACGCAATGCAAAAGGGCAAAGCAAGGCAATGCAAGATAACGGAAAAGGGCAATGCAAGGCAAGGCAAAAGGGCAAAGCAAGGCAATGCAAGGCAAAAGGGCAAAGCAAGTCAAGGCAAGGCATGGCAAAAGGGCAAAGGAAGGTAAGTCAAAAGGACAAAGCAAGTCAAGGCAAGGAAAGGCAAAAGGGCAAAGCAAGGTATGGAAAGCTAAGTCAAAAAGGCAAAGCAAGGCAAGGCAAGACAAGGCAAAAGCTCAAAGCAAGACAAGGCCAGGCACGGCAAAAGGGCAAAGCAAGGCAAGGTAAGGCAAGGCAATAGGGCAAAGCAAGGCAAGGCAAAAGGACATAGCAAGTCAAGGCAAGACAAGGCAAAAGGGCAAAGCAAGGCATGGAAAATCAAGGGAAAAGGGCACAGCAAGGCAAGGCAAGACAAAAGGGCAAAACAAGGCAAGGGAAGGCAAGGCAAAATGGCAAAGCAAAGGAAGGCAAGTCAAAAGGGAAAGCAAGACAAGGCAAGGCAAGGCAAAAGGGCACACCAAGGCAAGGCAAGGCAAGGCAAAAGGCAAAGCAAGGCAATGCAAGGCAAATCAAAAGGGCAAAGAAAGGCAAGACAAGGCAAGAGGGCAAAGCAAGGCAATGCAAGGCAAGGGAAAAGGGCATAGAAGGCAAGGCAAGGCAAGGCAAAATGGCAAAGCAAGGCAAGACAAGTCAAGGCAAAAGGGCAAAGCAAGGCAAGGCAAGGCAAGGCAAAAAGGCAAAGCAAGGCAAGGCAAGTAAAGAGAAAAGAGAAAATCAATGCACGGCAAGGCAAGGCAAAATGGCAAAGCAAGGCAAGGCAAGGCAAGGCAAGAGGGCAAAGCAAGGCAAGGCAAGGAGAGGCAAAAGTGCAAAGCAAGCCAAGGCAAGACAAAAGGGCAAAGCAAGACAAGGCAAGGCAAGGCAAGGCAAAAGGCAAAGCAAGGCAATGCAAGGCAAATCAAAAGGGCAAAGAAAGGCAAGACAAGGCAAGAGGGCAAAGCGAGGCAATGCAAGGCAAGGGAAAAGGGCATAGAAGGCAAGGCAAGGCAAGGCAAAATGGCAAAGCAAGGCAAGACAAGTCAAGGCAAAAGGGCAAAGCAAGGCAAGGCAAGGCAAGGCAAAAAGGCAAAGCAAGGCAAGGCAAGTAAAGAGAAAAGAGAAAATGAATGCACGGCAAGGCAAGGCAAAATGGCAAAGCAAGGCAAGGCAAGGCAAGGCAAGAGGGCAAAGCAAGGCAAGGCAAGGACAGGCAAAAGTGCAAAGCAAGCCAAGGCAAGACAAAAGGGCAAAGCAAGACAAGGCAAGGCAAGGCAAAAGGGCAAAGCAAGGCAAGGCAAGGCAAGGCAAAAGGGCAAAGCAAGACAAGGCAAGGCAAGGCAAAAGGGCAAAGCAAGGCAACGCAAGGCAAGGGAAAAGGACAATGCAAGGCACGGGAAGGCAAGTCAAAAGGGCAGAGCAAGGCAAGGCTGCACAAGGCAAAAGGGCAAAGTAAGGCAATGCAAGGGAAGGCAAAAGGGCAAAGCAAGGCAATGCAAGGCAAAAGGGCAAAGCAAGACAATGCAAGGTAAAAGGGCAAAGCAAGGCAAGGAAAGGCAAGGCAAAAGGGCAAACAAAGGCAAGGCAATTCAAGGCAAAAGGACAATGCAAGGCAAGGCAAGGCAAGGCAAAATGGCAAAGCAAAGCAAGGCTAGGCAAAAGGGCAAAGCAAGGCAAGGCAAGGCAAGGCAAAATGGCAAAGCAAGGCAAAGCAAGGCAAGACAAAATAGCAAAGCAAGGCAAGGCAAGGAAAGCAAAATGGCAACGCAAGGCAAGGAAAGGTAAGGCAAAAGGCAAAGCAAGGCAAGGCAAGGCAAAAGGGCAAAGCAAGGCAAGGCAAAAGGGCAAAGCAAGGCAAGGCAACGCAATGCAAAAGGGCAAAGCAAGGCAAGGCAAGATAACGGAAAAGGGCAATGCAAGGCAAGGCAAAAGGGCAAAGCAAGGCAATGCAATGCAAAAGGGCAAAGCAAGTCAAGGCAAGGCATGGCAAAAGGGCAAAGGAAGGTAAGTCAAAAGGACAAAGCAAGTCAAGGCAAGGAAAGGCAAAAGGGCAAAGCAAGGTATGGAAAGCTAAGTCAAAAAGGCAAAGCAAGGCAAGGCAAGACAAGGCAAAAGCTCAAAGCAAGACAAGGCCAGGCACAGCAAAAGGGCAAAGCAAGGCAAGGTAAGGCAAGGCAATAGGGCAAAGCAAGGCAAGGCAAAAGGACATAGCAAGTCAAGGCAAGACAAGGCAAAAGGGCAAAGCAAGGCATGGAAAATCAAGGGAAAAGGGCACAGCAAGGCAAGGCAAGACAAAAGGGCAAAACAAGGCAAGGGAAGGCAAGGCAAAATGGCAAAGCAAAGGAAGGCAAGTCAAAAGGGAAAGCAAGACAAGGCAAGGCAAGGCAAAAGGGCACACCAAGGCAAGGCAAGGCAAGGCAAAAGGCAAAGCAAGGCAATGCAAGGCAAATCAAAAGGGCAAAGAAAGGCAAGACAAGGCAAGAGGGCAAAGCAAGGCAATGCAAGGCAAGGGAAAAGGGCATAGAAGGCAAGGCAAGGCAAGGCAAAATGGCAAAGCAAGGCAAGACAAGTCAAGGCAAAAGGGAAAAGCAAGGCAAGGCAAGGAAAGGCAAAAAGGCAAAGCAAGGCAAGGCAAGTAAAGAGAAAAGAGAAAATCAATGCACGGCAAGGCAAGGCAAAATGGCAAAGCAAGGCAAGGCAAAGCAAGGCAAGGCAAGGCAAGGCAAGAGGGCAAAGCAAGGCAAGGCAAGGAGAGGCAAAAGTGCAAAGCAAGCCAAGGCAAGACAAAAGGGCAAAGCAAGACAAGGCAAGGCAAGGCAAGGCAAAAGGCAAAGCAAGGCAATGCAAGGCAAATCAAAAGGGCAAAGAAAGGCAAGACAAGGCAAGAGGGCAAAGCGATGCAATGCAAGGCAAGGGAAAAGGGCATAGAAGGCAAGGCAAGGCAAGGCAAAATGGCAAAGCAAGGCAAGACAAGTCAAGGCAAAAGGGCAAAGCAAGGCAAGGCAAGGCAAGGCAAAAAGGCAAAGCAAGGCAAGGCAAGTAAAGAGAAAAGAGAAAATGAATGCACGGCAAGGCAAGGCAAAATGGCAAAGCAAGGCAAGGCAAGGCAAGGCAAGAGGGCAAAGCAAGGCAAGGCAAGGACAGGCAAAAGTGCAAAGCAAGCCAAGGCAAGACAAAAGGGCAAAGCAAGACAAGGCAAGGCAAGGCAAAAGGGAAAAGCAAGGCAAGACAAGGCAAGGCAAAAGTGCAAAGCAAGTCTATGCAAGGCAAGGCAAAAGGGCAAAGCAAGTCAAGGCAAGGAGAGCAAAATGGCAAGGCAAGGCAAGGAAAGGCAAGGCAAAAGGCAAAGCAAGGCAAGACAAGGTAAGCAAAATGGCAAGGCAAGGCAAGGAACGGCAAGGCAAAAGGCAAAGCAAGGAAAGGCAAGGCAAGGCAAGGCAAAGCAAGGCAAGGCAAAATGGCAAAGCAAGGCAAGGCAATGCAATGCAAAGAGCAAAGGAAGGCAAGGCAAGGTAAGGGAAAAGGGCAATGCAAGGCAAGGCAAAAGGACAAAGCAAGGCAAGGCAAGGCAAAAGGGTAAAGTAAGGAAAGGCAAGGCAAGGCAAAAGGGCAAAGCAAGGCAAAAGTGCAAAGCAAGGCAAGGCAAGGCAAGGCAAAAGGGCAAAGCAAGGCAAAAGGGCAATGAACGGCAAGGCAAAAGGGCAAAGCAAGGCAATGAAAGGCAAAAGGGCAAAGAAAGGCAAGGCAAGGCAAAAGGGCAAAGCAAGGCAAGGCAAAAGGGCAAAGCAAGGCAATGCAAGGCAAGGCAAGAGGGCAAAGCAAGGCAAGGCAAGGCAAGGCAAAAGGGCAAAGGAAGGCAAGTCAAAAGGACAAAGCAAGTCAAGGCAAGAAAAGGCAAAAGGGCAAAGCAAGGCATGGAAATCTAAGTCAAAAGGGCAAAGCAAGGCAAGGCCAGGCACGGCAAAAGGGAAAGTAAGGGAATGCAAGGCAAGGGAAAAGGTCAAAGCAAAGCAAGGGAAGGGAAAAAGGCAAGGCAAGGCAAGGCAAAAGGGCAAAACAAGGCAAGGCAAGGCAAGAGGGCAAAGCAAGACACGGCAAGTAAAGGAAAAAGGGCAAAGCAAGGCAAGGCAAGGCAAAAGGGCAAAGCAAGGTAAGGGAAGGAAAGTCGAAAGAGAAAACCAAGGCACGGCAATGCAAGGCAAAATGGCAGAGCAAGGCAAGGCAAGACAAGGGAAAATGGCAAAGCAAGGCAAGGCAAGGCAAGGCAAAAGAGCAAAGCAAGGCAAGGCAAGGCAAGGCAAGTAAAGGCAAAAGAGAAAATCAAGGCAAGGCAAGGCAAGGCAAGAGGGCAAAGCAAGGCATTGAAAGTCAAGGCAAAACGGCAAGGCAAGGCAAGGCAAAAGGGAAAGCAAGACAAGGTAAGGTAAGGCAAAAGGGCACACCAAGGCAAGGCAAGGCAAGGCAAAAGGGAAAAGCAAGTCAAGGCAAGGAGAGCAAAATGGCAAGGCAAGGCAAGGAAAGGCAAGGCAAAAGGCAAAGCAAGGCAAGACAAGGTAAGCAAAATGGCAAGGCAAGGCAAGGAACGGCAAGGCAAAAGGCAAAGCAAGGAAAGGCAAGGCAAGGCAAGGCAAAGCAAGGCAAGGCAAAAGGGCAAAGCAAGGCAAGGCAATGCAATGCAAAGAGCAAAGGAAGGCAAGGCAAGGTAAGGGAAAAGGGCAAAGCAAGGCAAGGCAAGGCAAAAGTGCATAGCAAGAAAAGGCAAGGCAAGGAAAAAGGGCAAAGCAATTCAAGGCAAGGGTAGGCAAAAGGGCAAAGTAGGCAAGGCACGGCAAAAGGGCAAAGGAAGGCAATGCAAAAGGGTAAAACAAGGAAAGGCAAATCAAAAGGGCAAAGCAAGGCAATGCAAGGAGTGGCAAAAGGGCAAAGCAAGGCAAGGCAAGGCAGAAGGGCAAAGCAAGGGAAGGCAAAAGGGCAAAGCAAGGAAAGGCAAAACAAGGCAAAAGTGCAAAGCAAGGCAACACAAGGCAAGGCAAAAGGGCAAGGCAAGGCAAGGCATGGCAAGGCAAAAGGGCAAGGCAAGGCAAAAGGGCAAGGCAATGCAAAAGGGGAAAGCAAGGCAAGGCAAGGCAAGGCAAAAGGGCAAAGCAAGGAAAGGCAAGGCATAAGTACAAAGCAAGGGAAGGCAAGGCACGGCAAAATGGCAAAGCAAGGCAATGCAAAGCAAGGCAAAAGGGCAAAGCAAGGCAAGTCAAGGCAAAAGGGCAAAAAAAGACAAAGCAGGGCAAGGACAAAGGGCAAAGCATTGCAAGGCAAGGGAAGGCAAAAAGGCAAAGCAAGGCAAGGCAAGGGAAGGCAAAAAGGCAAAGCAAGACAAGTCATGGCAAGGCAGAAGGGCAAAGCAAGGCAGGGCAAGGGAAGGAAAAAGGGCAAAGCAAGGCAAGGCAAAAGGGCAAAGCAAGGCAAGGCAGGGGAAAGCTAAGCAAGGCAAAGGGACAAGGCAAGGCAAGGCAAGGCAAAAGGGCAAAGCAAGGCAAGGCAAAAGGGCAAAGCAAGGCAAGGGAGGGCAAAGCAAGGCAAGGCAAAGGGACAATGCAAGGAAAGGCAAGGCAAAAGGGCAAAGCAAGGAGAGGCAAGGCAGAAGGGCAAAGCAAGGGAAGGGAAGGCACGGCAAAAGGGAAAGGAAGGCAAGGCAAGGCAAGGCAAAAGGGCAAATCAAGGCAAAGCAAGGCAAAAGGGCAAAGCAAGGAAAGGCAAGGCAAAAGGGCTAAGTAAGGCAAGGCAAGGCAAGGAAAAAGGGCAAAGCAAGGGAGGGCAAGGCACGGCAAAACAGCAAAGGAAGGCAAGACAAGGCAAGGCAAAAGGGCAAAGCAAGGCAAGGCAAGTTAAAAGGGCAAAGCAAGGCAAGGCAAGGCAAAAGGGGAAAGCAAGGAAAGGCAAGGCAAGGCAAAAGGGCAAAGCAAGGCAAGGCAAGGCAAAAGGGCAAAGCAAGGCAATGCAAGGAATGGCAAAAGGGCAAAGCAAAACAACGCAAGTTAGAACGGCAAAGCAAGCGAAGCCAAGGCACGGCGAAAGGGCAAAGGAAGGCAAGGGAAGGCAAGGCAAAAGGTCAAAGCAAGGCAAGGCAAGTCAAAAGGGCAAAGCAAGACAAGGCAAGGCAAGGAAAAAGGGCAAAGCAAGGCAAGGCAAGAAAAGGCAAAAGGGCAAAGAAAGGCAATGCAAGGCAGAAGGGCAAAGCAAGGGAAGGCAAGGTATGGCAAAAGGGCAAAGGAAGGCAAGGCAAGGCAAGGCAAAAGGGCAAAGCAAGGCAAAACAAGGCAAGGAAAAAGGGCAAAGCAAAGCAAGGCAAGGCAAGCCAAAATGGCAAATAAGGCAAGGCAAGGTGAGGCAAAAGGGCAAAGCACAGAGAGGCAAGGCAGAATGGCAAAGCAAGGGAAGGGAAGGCACGGCAAAAGGTAAAGGAAGGCAAGGCAAGGCAAGGCAAAAGGGCAAAGCAAGGCAAAGCAAGGCAAAAGGGCAAAGCAACGAAAGGCAAGGCAAAAGGGCTAAGTAAGGCAAGGCAAGGCAAGGCAAGGAAAAAGGGCAAAGCAAGGCAAGGCAAGAAAAGGCAAAAGTGCAAAGCAAGGCAAGCCAAGGTAAAAGGGCAAAGCAAGGCAATGCAAGGAATTGCAAAAGGGCAAAGCAAGGCAAGGCAAGTTAAAAGGGCAAAGCAAGGCAAGGCAAGGCAAGGCAAGGCAAAATGGGAAAGCAAGGCAAGGCAAGGCAAGGCAAAAGGGAAAGCAAGGCAAGGCAACACAAGGCAAAAGGGCAAAGCAAGACAAGGCAAGGCAAAGCAAAAAGGCAAAGCAAGGGAGGGCAAGGCAAAAGGGGAAAGCAAGACAAGGCAAGGCAAGGCAAGGCAAAAGGGGAAAGCAAGGCAAGGCAAGGCAAGGCAAAAGGGCAAAGCAAGGAAAGGCAAGGCATAAGTTTAAAGCAAGGGAAGGCAAGGCACGGCAAAATGGCAAAGCAAGGCAATGCAAAGCAAGGCAAAAGGGCAAAGCAAGGCAAGGCAAGACAAAAGGGCAAAGCAAGACAAGGCAAGGCAAAAGGGCAAAACAAGGCAAGGCAAGGCAAAAGGGCAAAACAAGGCAAGGCAAAAAGGCAAAGCAAGCCAAGGCAAGGGAAGGCAAAAGGGCAAAGCAAGGCAAGGCAAAAGGGCAAAGCAAGGCAAGGCAAGGAAAGCAAAATGGCAAGGCAAGGCAAGGAAAGGCAAGGCAAAAGGCAAAACAAGGCACGGCAAGGCAAAAGGGCAAAGCAAGGCAAGGCAAAAGGGCAAAGCAAGGAAGGCAAGGCAATTCAGAAGGGCAAAGGAAGGCATGGAAAACTAAGTCAAAAGGGCAAAGCCGGGCAAGGCAAGACAAGGCAAAAGCTCAAAGCAAGACAAGGCAAGGCAAGGCAAAAGGGCACACCAAGGCAAGGTAAGGCAAGGGAAGTCAAGGCAAAAGGGCAAAGCAAAGCAAGGCAAGGCAAGGCAAAATGGAATAGCAAGGCATGCAAGGAGAAGCAAAAGTGCAAAGCAAGGCAAGGCAGGGCAAAATGGCAAAGCAAGGCAAGGCAAGGCAAAAGTGCAAAGCAAAAGGAAGGCAAGGCAAAAGGGCAAAACAAGGCAAGGCAAGGCAAAAGGGCAAAACAAGGCAAGGCAAAAGGGCAAAGCAAGCCAAGGCAAGGGAAGGCAAAAGGGCAAAGCAAGGGAAGGCAAAAGGGCAAAGCAAGGCAATGCAAGGAATGGCAAAAGGGCAAATCAATGCAAGACAAGTTAGAAGGGCAAAGCAAGGGAAGGCAAGGCACGGCAAAAAGGCAAAGGAAGGCAAGGCAAGGCAAGGCAAGGCAAGGAAAGCAAAATGGCAAGGCAAGGCAAGGAAAGGCAAGGCAAAAGGGCAAAGGAAGGCAAGGCAAGGCAAAAGGGCAAAGCAAGTCAAGGCAAAAGGGCAAAGCAAGGCAAGGCAACGCAATGCAAAAGGGCAAAGCAAGGCAAGTCAAAAGGACAAAGCAAGTCAAGGCAAGGAAAGGCAAAAGGGCAAAGCAAGGCATGGAAAGCTAAGTCAAAAGGGCAAAGCAAGGCAAGGCAAGACAAGGCAAAAGCTCAAAGCAACACAAGGCAAGGCAAGGGAAAAGGGCAAAGCAGAGGAAGGCAAGTCAAAATGGAATGCAAGACAAGGCCAGGCACGGCAAAAGGGCAAAGCAAGGCAAGGTAAGGCAAGGCAAAAGGGCAAAGCAAGGCAAGGCATTGCAAGGCAAAAGGGCAAAGCAAGGCAAGGCAAAAGGACATAGCAAGTCAAGGCAAGACAAGGCAAAAGGGCAAAGCAAGGCATGGAAAATCAAGGGAAAAGGGCAAAGCAAGGCAAGGCAAGACAAAAGGGCAAAACAAGGCAAGGGAAGGCAAGTCAAAATGGCAAAGCAAAGGAAGGCAAGTCAAAAGGGAAAGCAAGACAAGACAAGGCAAGGCAAAAGGGCACACCAAGGCAAGGCAAGGCAAGGCAAAAGGCAAAGCAAGGCAATGCAAGGCAAATCAAAAGGGCAAAGAAAGGCAAGAGAAGGCAAGAGAGCAAAGCAAGGCAATGCAAGGCAAGGGAAAAGGGCATAGCAAGGCAAGGCAAGGCAAGGCAAAATGGCAAATCAAGGCAAGGCAAGTCAAGGCAAAAGGGCAAAGCAAGGCAAGGCAAGGAAAGGCAAAAAGGCAAAGCAAGGCAAGGCAAGGCATGATAAAAGGGCAGAGCAAGGCAAAGCAAGGAAAGCCAAAAGAGAAAACCAAGGCACCGCAAGGCAAGGCAAAAGGGCAAAGCAAAGTAAGGCAAGGCAAGGCAAAATGGCAAAGCAAGGCAAGGCAAGGAGAGGCAAAAGTGCAAAGCAAGGCAAGGCAAGACAAAAGGGCAAAGCAAGACAAGGCAAGGCAAAAGGGCAAAACAAGGCAAGGCAAGGCAAAAGGGCAAAACAAGGCAAGGCAAAAAGGCAAAGCAAGCCAAGGCAAGGGAAGGCAAAAGGGCAAAGCAAGGCAAGGCAAAAGGGCAAAGCAAGGCAAGGCAAGGAAAGCAAAATGGCAAGGCAAGGCAAGGAAAGGCAAGGCAAAAGGCAAAACAAGGCACGGCAAGGCAAAAGGGCAAAGCAAGGCAAGGCAAAAGGGCAAAGCAAGGAAGGCAAGGCAATTCAGAAGGGCAAAGGAAGGCATGGAAAACTAAGTCAAAAGGGCAAAGCCGGGCAAGGCAAGACAAGGCAAAAGCTCAAAGCAAGACAAGGCAAGGCAAGGCAAAAGGGCACACCAAGGCAAGGTAAGGCAAGGGAAGTCAAGGCAAAAGGGCAAAGCAAAGCAAGGCAAGGCAAGGCAAAATGGAATAGCAAGGCATGCAAGGAGAAGCAAAAGTGCAAAGCAAGGCAAGGCAGGGCAAAATGGCAAAGCAAGGCAAGGCAAGGCAAAAGTGCAAAGCAAAAGGAAGGCAAGGCAAAAGGGCAAAACAAGGCAAGGCAAGGCAAAAGGGCAATACAAGGCAAGACAAGGCAAAATGGCAAAGCAAGGCAAGGAAAGGCAAGGCTAAAGGCAAAGCAAGGGAAGGCAAGGCAAGGCAAAAGGGAAAAGCAAGACAAGGCAAGGCAATTCAAAAGGGCAAAGCAAGGCAAGGCAATGTAAGGCAAAAGGGCAATGCAAGGCAAGGCAAAAGGGCAAAGTAAGGCAAGGCAAAAGGGCAGAGAAAGGCAAGGCATGCAAGGCAAAAGGGAAAACCAAGGTAAGGCAAGTCAAGGCAAAAGGGCAAATCACGGCAAGGCAAGGCAAGGCAAATGGGCAAAGCAAGGCAAGGCAAGTCAGAAGGGCAAAGCAAGGCAAGGCAAGGCAAGCCAAAGAGCAAAGCAAGGCAAGGCAAGGCAAGGCAAAAGGGCAAGGCAAGGCTAGGCAAAAGGGCAAAGCAAGCCAAGGCAAAAAGGCAAAGCAAGACAATGCAAGGCAAGGCAAAATGGCCAAGCAAGGCAAGGCAAGAGGGCAAAGCAAGGAAAGGCAAAAGGGCAAAGCAAGGCAATGAAAGGCAAGGAAAAGGGCAAAGCAAGGCAAGGCAAGGCAAGGCAAAAGGGCAAAGAAGGCAAGGCAAGGCAAGTCAAAAGGGCAAAGAAAGGCAAGGCAAGGCAAAAGGGCAAAGCAAGGTAAAGGCAAGGCAAAAGAGCAAAGCAAGTCAAGGCAAGGAGAGCAAAATGGCAAGGCAAGGCAAGGAAAGGCAAGGCAAAAGGCAAAGCAAGGCAAGGCAAGGAAATCAAAAAGGCAAGGCAAGGCAAGGCAAGGCAAAAGGCAAAGCAAGGCAAGGCAAGGCAAAAGGGCAAAGCAAGGCAAGGCAAAAGAGCAAAGCAAGGCAAGGCAACGCAATGCAAAAGGGCAAAGCAAGACAAGGCAAGGTAAGGGAAAGTGCAATGCAAGGCAAGGCAAAAGGGCAAAGCAAGGAAGGCAAGGCAATGCAAAAGGGCAAAGGAAGGCAAGTCAATGCAAAAGGGCAAAGGAAGGCAAGTCAAAAGGACAAAGCAAGTCAAGGCAAGGAAAGGCAAAAGGGCAAAGCAAGGCATGGAAAGCTAAGTCAAAAGGGCAAAGCAAGGCAAGGTAAGACAAGGCAAAAGCTCAAAGCAAGACAAGGCAAGGCAAGGGAAAAGGGCAAAGCAGAGGAAGGCAAGTCAAAATGGAATGCAAGACAAGGCCAGGCACGGCAAAAGGGCAAAGCAAGGCAAGGTAAGGCAAGGCATAAGGGTAAAGGAAAGCAAGGCATTGCAAGGCAAAAGGGCAAAGCAAGGCAAGGCAAAAGGACATAGCAAGTCAAGGCAAGACAAGGCAAAAGGGCAAAGGAAGGCATGGAAAATCAAGGGAAAAGGGCAAAGCAAGGCAAGGCAAGACAAAAGGGCAAAACAAGGCAAGGGAAGGCAAGTCAAAATGGCAAAGCAAAGGAAGGCAAGTCAAAAGGGAAAGCAAGACAAGGCAAGGCAAGGCAAAAGGGCACACCAAGGCAAGGCAAGGCAAGGCAAGGCAAAAGGCAAAGCAAGGCAATGCAAGGTAAATCAAAAGGGCAAAGAAAGGCAAGACAAGGCAAGAGGGCAAAGCAAGGCAATGCAAGGCAAGGGAAAAGGGCATAGCAAGGCAAGGCAAGGCAAGGCAAAATGGCAAAGCAAGGCAAGGCACGTCAAGGCAAAAGGGCAAAGCAAGGCAAGGCAAGGCAAGGCAAAAAGGCAAAGCAAGGCAAGGCAAGTAAAGAGAAAAGAGAAAATCAATGCACGGCAAGGCAAGGCAAAATGGCAAAGCAAGGCAAGGCAAGGTAAGGCAAGGCAAGGCAAGAGGGCAAAGCAAGGCAAGGCAAGGAAAGGCAAAAGGACAAGCAATGCAAGGCAAGGCATGATAAAAGGGCAAAGCAAGGCAAGGCAAGGAAAGTCAAAAGAGAAAACCAAGGCACAGCAAGGCAAGGCAAAAGGGCAAAGCAAAGTAAGGCAAGGCAAGGCAAAATGGCAAAGCAAGGCAAGGCAAGGAGAGGCAAAAGTGCAAAGCAAGGCAAGGCAAGACAAAAGGGCAAAGCAAGACAAGGCAAGGCAAAAGGGCAAAACAAGGCAAGGTAAAAAGGCAAAGCAAGCCAAGGCAATGCAAGGCAAAAGGGCAAAGCAAGGCAAGGCAAGGAAAGCAAAATGGCAAGGCAAGGCAAGGAAAGGCAAGGCAAAAGGCAAAGGAAGGCAAGGCAAGGCAAAAGGGCAAAGCAAGGCAAGGCAAAAGGGCAAAGCAAGGCAAGGCAACACAATGCAACAGGGCAAAGCAAGGTAAGGCAAGGTAAGGGAAAGGGCAATGCAAGGCAAGGCAAAAGGGCAAAGCAAGGAAGGCAAGGCAATGCAAAAGGGCAAAGGAAGGCAAGTCAAAAGGACAAAGCAAGTCAAGGCAAGGAAAGGCAAAAGGGCAAGGCAAGGCATGGAAAACTAAGTCAAAAGTGCAAAGCAAGGCAAGGCAAGACAAGGCGAAAGCTCAAAGCAAGACAAGGCAAGGCAAGGGAAAAGGGCAAAGCAGAGAAAGGCAAGTGAAAATGGAATGCAAGACAAGGCCAGGCACGGCAAAAGGGCAAAGCAAGGCAAGGTAAGGCAAGGCAAAAGGGCAAAGCAAGGCAAGGCAAGGAAAGGCAAAAAGGCAAACCAAGGCAAGGCAAGTAAAGGGAAAAGAGAAATTCAATGCAAGGCAAGGGAAGGCAAAATGGCAAAGCAAGGCAAGGCAAGGAAAGTCAAAAGAGATACCAAGGCACCGCAAGGCAAGGCAAAAGGGCAAAGCAAAGCAAGGAAAGGCAAGGAAAAATGGCACAGCAAGGCAAGGAAAGGAGAGGCAAAAGTGCAAAGCAAGGCAAGGGAAGACAAAAGGGCAAAGCAAGACAAGGCAAGGCAATGCAACTGGGCAAAGCAGGGCAAGGCAAGGCAAGGCAAAATGGCAAAGCAAGGGAAGGCAAGGCAAAAGCGCAAAGCAAGGCAAGGCAAGGCAAAAGGGCAAAACAAGGCAAGGCAAGGCAAAAGGGCAATACAAGGCAAGGCAAGGCAAAATGGCAAAGCAAGGCAAGGAAAGGCAAGGCTAAAGGCAAAGCAAGGCAAGGCAAGGCAAGGCAAAAGGGAAAAGCAAGACAAGGCAAGGCAATTCAAAAGGGCAAAGCAAGGAGAGGAGAGGTAAGGCACAAGGGCAATGCAAGGCAAGGCAAAAGGGCAAAGTAAGACAAGGCAAAAGGGCAAAGAAAGGCAAGGCATGCAAGGCAAAAGGGAAAACCAAGGTAAGGCAAGTCAAGGCAAAAGGGCAAAGCAAGGCAAGTCAAGGCAAAAGGGCAAAAAAAGACAAAGCAGGGCAAGGACAAAGGGCAAAGCAAGGCAAGGCAAGGGAAGGCAAAAAGGCAAAGCAAGGCAAGGCAAGGGAAGGCAAAAAGGCAAAGCAAGACAAGTCATGGCAAGGCAGAAGGGCAAAGCAAGGCAGGGCAAGGGAAGGAAAAAGGGCAAAGCAAGGCAAGGCAAAAGGGCAAAGCAAGGCAAGGCAGGGGAAAGCTAAGCAAGGCAAAGGGACAAGGCAAGGCAAGGCAAGGCAAAAGGGCAAAGCAAGGCAAGGCAAAAGGGCAAAGCAAGGCAAGGGAGGGCAAAGCAAGGCAAGGCAAAGGGACAATGCAAGGAAAGGCAAGGCAAAAGGGCAAAGCAAGGAGAGGCAAGGCAGAAGGGCAAAGCAAGGGAAGGGAAGGCACGGCAAAAGGGAAAGGAAGGCAAGGCAAGGCAAGGCAAAAGGGCAAATCAGGGCAAAGCAAGGCAAAAGGGCAAAGCAAGGAAAGGCAAGGCAAAAGGGCTAAGTAAGGCAAGGCAAGGCAAGGAAAAAGGGCAAAGCAAGGGAGGGCAAGGCACGGCAAAACAGCAAAGGAAGGCAAGACAAGGCAAGGCAAAAGGGCAAAGCAAGGCAAGGCAAGTTAAAAGGGCAAAGCAAGGCAAGGCAAGGCAAAAGGGGAAAGCAAGGAAAGGCAAGGCAAGGCAAAAGGGCAAAGCAAGGCAAGGCAAGGCAAAAGGGCAAAGCAAGGCAATGCAAGGAATGGCAAAAGGGCAAAGCAAAACAACGCAAGTTAGAACGGCAAAGCAAGCGAAGCCAAGGCACGGCGAAAGGGCAAAGGAAGGCAAGGGAAGGCAAGGCAAAAGGTCAAAGCAAGGCAAGGCAAGTCAAAAGGGCAAAGCAAGACAAGGCAAGGCAAGGAAAAAGGGCAAAGCAAGGCAAGGCAAGAAAAGGCAAAAGGGCAAAGAAAGGCAATGCAAGGCAGAAGGGCAAAGCAAGGGAAGGCAAGGTATGGCAAAAGGGCAAAGGAAGGCAAGGCAAGGCAAGGCAAAAGGGCAAAGCAAGGCAAAACAAGGCAAGGAAAAAGGGCAAAGCAAAGCAAGGCAAGGCAAGCCAAAATGGCAAATAAGGCAAGGCAAGGTGAGGCAAAAGGGCAAAGCACAGAGAGGCAAGGCAGAATGGCAAAGCAAGGGAAGGGAAGGCACGGCAAAAGGTAAAGGAAGGCAAGGCAAGGCAAGGCAAAAGGGCAAAGCAAGGCAAAGCAAGGCAAAAGGGCAAAGCAACGAAAGGCAAGGCAAAAGGGCTAAGTAAGGCAAGGCAAGGCAAGGCAAGGAAAAAGGGCAAAGCAAGGCAAGGCAAGAAAAGGCAAAAGTGCAAAGCAAGGCAAGCCAAGGTAAAAGGGCAAAGCAAGGCAATGCAAGGAATTGCAAAAGGGCAAAGCAAGGCAAGGCAAGTTAAAAGGGCAAAGCAAGGCAAGGCAAGGCAAGGCAAGGCAAAATGGGAAAGCAAGGCAAGGCAAGGCAAGGCAAAAGGGAAAGCAAGGCAAGGCAACACAAGGCAAAAGGGCAAAGCAAGACAAGGCAAGGCAAAGCAAAAAGGCAAAGCAAGGGAGGGCAAGGCAAAAGGGGAAAGCAAGACAAGGCAAGGCAAGGCAAGGCAAAAGGGGAAAGCAAGGCAAGGCAAGGCAAGGCAAAAGGGCAAAGCAAGGAAAGGCAAGGCATAAGTTTAAAGCAAGGGAAGGCAAGGCACGGCAAAATGGCAAAGCAAGGCAATGCAAAGCAAGGCAAAAGGGCAAAGCAAGGCAAGGCAAGACAAAAGGGCAAAGCAAGACAAGGCAAGGCAAAAGGGCAAAACAAGGCAAGGCAAGGCAAAAGGGCAAAACAAGGCAAGGCAAAAAGGCAAAGCAAGCCAAGGCAAGGGAAGGCAAAAGGGCAAAGCAAGGCAAGGCAAAAGGGCAAAGCAAGGCAAGGCAAGGAAAGCAAAATGGCAAGGCAAGGCAAGGAAAGGCAAGGCAAAAGGCAAAACAAGGCACGGCAAGGCAAAAGGGCAAAGCAAGGCAAGGCAAAAGGGCAAAGCAAGGAAGGCAAGGCAATTCAGAAGGGCAAAGGAAGGCATGGAAAACTAAGTCAAAAGGGCAAAGCCGGGCAAGGCAAGACAAGGCAAAAGCTCAAAGCAAGACAAGGCAAGGCAAGGCAAAAGGGCACACCAAGGCAAGGTAAGGCAAGGGAAGTCAAGGCAAAAGGGCAAAGCAAAGCAAGGCAAGGCAAGGCAAAATGGAATAGCAAGGCATGCAAGGAGAAGCAAAAGTGCAAAGCAAGGCAAGGCAGGGCAAAATGGCAAAGCAAGGCAAGGCAAGGCAAAAGTGCAAAGCAAAAGGAAGGCAAGGCAAAAGGGCAAAACAAGGCAAGGCAAGGCAAAAGGGCAATACAAGGCAAGACAAGGCAAAATGGCAAAGCAAGGCAAGGAAAGGCAAGGCTAAAGGCAAAGCAAGGGAAGGCAAGGCAAGGCAAAAGGGAAAAGCAAGACAAGGCAAGGCAATTCAAAAGGGCAAAGCAAGGCAAGGCAATGTAAGGCAAAAGGGCAATGCAAGGCAAGGCAAAAGGGCAAAGTAAGGCAAGGCAAAAGGGCAGAGAAAGGCAAGGCATGCAAGGCAAAAGGGAAAACCAAGGTAAGGCAAGTCAAGGCAAAAGGGCAAATCACGGCAAGGCAAGGCAAGGCAAATGGGCAAAGCAAGGCAAGGCAAGTCAGAAGGGCAAAGCAAGGCAAGGCAAGGCAAGCCAAAGAGCAAAGCAAGGCAAGGCAAGGCAAGGCAAAAGGGCAAGGCAAGGCTAGGCAAAAGGGCAAAGCAAGCCAAGGCAAAAAGGCAAAGCAAGACAATGCAAGGCAAGGCAAAATGGCCAAGCAAGGCAAGGCAAGAGGGCAAAGCAAGGAAAGGCAAAAGGGCAAAGCAAGGCAATGAAAGGCAAGGAAAAGGGCAAAGCAAGGCAAGGCAAGGCAAGGCAAAAGGGCAAAGAAGGCAAGGCAAGGCAAGTCAAAAGGGCAAAGAAAGGCAAGGCAAGGCAAAAGGGCAAAGCAAGGTAAAGGCAAGGCAAAAGAGCAAAGCAAGTCAAGGCAAGGAGAGCAAAATGGCAAGGCAAGGCAAGGAAAGGCAAGGCAAAAGGCAAAGCAAGGCAAGGCAAGGAAATCAAAAAGGCAAGGCAAGGCAAGGCAAGGCAAAAGGCAAAGCAAGGCAAGGCAAGGCAAAAGGGCAAAGCAAGGCAAGGCAAAAGAGCAAAGCAAGGCAAGGCAACGCAATGCAAAAGGGCAAAGCAAGACAAGGCAAGGTAAGGGAAAGTGCAATGCAAGGCAAGGCAAAAGGGCAAAGCAAGGAAGGCAAGGCAATGCAAAAGGGCAAAGGAAGGCAAGTCAATGCAAAAGGGCAAAGGAAGGCAAGTCAAAAGGACAAAGCAAGTCAAGGCAAGGAAAGGCAAAAGGGCAAAGCAAGGCATGGAAAGCTAAGTCAAAAGGGCAAAGCAAGGCAAGGTAAGACAAGGCAAAAGCTCAAAGCAAGACAAGGCAAGGCAAGGGAAAAGGGCAAAGCAGAGGAAGGCAAGTCAAAATGGAATGCAAGACAAGGCCAGGCACGGCAAAAGGGCAAAGCAAGGCAAGGTAAGGCAAGGCATAAGGGTAAAGGAAAGCAAGGCATTGCAAGGCAAAAGGGCAAAGCAAGGCAAGGCAAAAGGACATAGCAAGTCAAGGCAAGACAAGGCAAAAGGGCAAAGGAAGGCATGGAAAATCAAGGGAAAAGGGCAAAGCAAGGCAAGGCAAGACAAAAGGGCAAAACAAGGCAAGGGAAGGCAAGTCAAAATGGCAAAGCAAAGGAAGGCAAGTCAAAAGGGAAAGCAAGACAAGGCAAGGCAAGGCAAAAGGGCACACCAAGGCAAGGAAAGGCAAGGCAAGGCAAAAGGCAAAGCAAGGCAATGCAAGGTAAATCAAAAGGGCAAAGAAAGGCAAGACAAGGCAAGAGGGCAAAGCAAGGCAATGCAAGGCAAGGGAAAAGGGCATAGCAAGGCAAGGCAAGGCAAGGCAAAATGGCAAAGCAAGGCAAGGCACGTCAAGGCAAAAGGGCAAAGCAAGGCAAGGCAAGGCAAGGCAAAAAGGCAAAGCAAGGCAAGGCAAGTAAAGAGAAAAGAGAAAATCAATGCACGGCAAGGCAAGGCAAAATGGCAAAGCAAGGCAAGGCAAGGCAAGGCAAGGCAAGGCAAGAGGGCAAAGCAAGGCAAGGCAAGGAAAGGCAAAAGGACAAGCAATGCAAGGCAAGGCATGATAAAAGGGCAAAGCAAGGCAAGGCAAGGAAAGTCAAAAGAGAAAACCAAGGCACAGCAAGGCAAGGCAAAAGGGCAAAGCAAAGTAAGGCAAGGCAAGGCAAAATGGCAAAGCAAGGCAAGGCAAGGAGAGGCAAAAGTGCAAAGCAAGGCAAGGCAAGACAAAAGGGCAAAGCAAGACAAGGCAAGGCAAAAGGGCAAAACAAGGCAAGGTAAAAAGGCAAAGCAAGCCAAGGCAATGCAAGGCAAAAGGGCAAAGCAAGGTAAGGCAAGGAAAGCAAAATGGCAAGGCAAGGCAAGGAAAGGCAAGGCAAAAGGCAAAGGAAGGCAAGGCAAGGCAAAAGGGCAAAGCAAGGCAAGGCAAAAGGGCAAAGCAAGGCAAGGCAACACAATGCAACAGGGCAAAGCAAGGTAAGGCAAGGTAAGGGAAAGGGCAATGCAAGGCAAGGCAAAAGGGCAAAGCAAGGAAGGCAAGGCAATGCAAAAGGGCAAAGGAAGGCAAGTCAAAAGGACAAAGCAAGTCAAGGCAAGGAAAGGCAAAAGGGCAAGGCAAGGCATGGAAAACTAAGTCAAAAGTGCAAAGCAAGGCAAGGCAAGACAAGGCGAAAGCTCAAAGCAAGACAAGGCAAGGCAAGGGAAAAGGGCAAAGCAGAGAAAGGCAAGTGAAAATGGAATGCAAGACAAGGCCAGGCACGGCAAAAGGGCAAAGCAAGGCAAGGTAAGGCAAGGCAAAAGGGCAAAGCAAGGCAAGGCAAGGAAAGGCAAAAAGGCAAACCAAGGCAAGGCAAGTAAAGGGAAAAGAGAAATTCAATGCAAGGCAAGGGAAGGCAAAATGGCAAAGCAAGGCAAGGCAAGGAAAGTCAAAAGAGATACCAAGGCACCGCAAGGCAAGGCAAAAGGGCAAAGCAAAGCAAGGAAAGGCAAGGAAAAATGGCACAGCAAGGCAAGGAAAGGAGAGGCAAAAGTGCAAAGCAAGGCAAGGGAAGACAAAAGGGCAAAGCAAGACAAGGCAAGGCAATGCAACTGGGCAAAGCAGGGCAAGGCAAGGCAAGGCAAAATGGCAAAGCAAGGGAAGGCAAGGCAAAAGCGCAAAGCAAGGCAAGGCAAGGCAAAAGGGCAAAACAAGGCAAGGCAAGGCAAAAGGGCAATACAAGGCAAGGCAAGGCAAAATGGCAAAGCAAGGCAAGGAAAGGCAAGGCTAAAGGCAAAGCAAGGCAAGGCAAGGCAAAGCAAAAGGGAAAAGCAAGACAAGGCAAGGCAATTCAAAAGGGCAAAGCAAGGAGAGGAGAGGTAAGGCACAAGGGCAATGCAAGGCAAGGCAAAAGGGCAAAGTAAGACAAGGCAAAAGGGCAAAGAAAGGCAAGGCATGCAAGGCAAAAGGGAAAACCAAGGTAAGGCAAGTCAAGGCAAAAGGGCAAAGCAAGGCAAGTCAAGGCAAAAGGGCAAAAAAAGACAAAGCAGGGCAAGGACAAAGGGCAAAGCAAGGCAAGGCAAGGGAAGGCAAAAAGGCAAAGCAAGGCAAGGCAAGGGAAGGCAAAAAGGCAAAGCAAGACAAGTCATGGCAAGGCAGAAGGGCAAAGCAAGGCAGGGCAAGGGAAGGAAAAAGGGCAAAGCAAGGCAAGGCAAAAGGGCAAAGCAAGGCAAGGCAGGGGAAAGCTAAGCAAGGCAAAGGGACAAGGCAAGGCAAGGCAAGGCAAAAGGGCAAAGCAAGGCAAGGCAAAAGGGCAAAGCAAGGCAAGGGAGGGCAAAGCAAGGCAAGGCAAAGGGACAATGCAAGGAAAGGCAAGGCAAAAGGGCAAAGCAAGGAGAGGCAAGGCAGAAGGGCAAAGCAAGGGAAGGGAAGGCACGGCAAAAGGGAAAGGAAGGCAAGGCAAGGCAAGGCAAAAGGGCAAATCAGGGCAAAGCAAGGCAAAAGGGCAAAGCAAGGAAAGGCAAGGCAAAAGGGCTAAGTAAGGCAAGGCAAGGCAAGGAAAAAGGGCAAAGCAAGGGAGGGCAAGGCACGGCAAAACAGCAAAGGAAGGCAAGACAAGGCAAGGCAAAAGGGCAAAGCAAGGCAAGGCAAGTTAAAAGGGCAAAGCAAGGCAAGGCAAGGCAAAAGGGGAAAGCAAGGAAAGGCAAGGCAAGGCAAAAGGGCAAAGCAAGGCAAGGCAAGACAAAAGGGCAAAGCAAGGCAATGCAAGGAATGGCAAAAGGGCAAAGCAAAACAACGCAAGTTAGAACGGCAAAGCAAGCGAAGCCAAGGCACGGCGAAAGGGCAAAGGAAGGCAAGGGAAGGCAAGGCAAAAGGTCAAAGCAAGGCAAGGCAAGTCAAAAGGGCAAAGCAAGACAAGGCAAGGCAAGGAAAAAGGGCAAAGCAAGGCAAGGCAAGAAAAGGCAAAAGGGCAAAGAAAGGCAATGCAAGGCAGAAGGGCAAAGCAAGGGAAGGCAAGGTATGGCAAAAGGGCAAAGGAAGGCAAGGCAAGGCAAGGCAAAAGGGCAAAGCAAGGCAAAACAAGGCAAGGAAAAAGGGCAAAGCAAAGCAAGGCAAGGCAAGCCAAAATGGCAAATAAGGCAAGGCAAGGTGAGGCAAAAGGGCAAAGCACAGAGAGGCAAGGCAGAATGGCAAAGCAAGGGAAGGGAAGGCACGGCAAAAGGTAAAGGAAGGCAAGGCAAGGCAAGGCAAAAGGGCAAAGCAAGGCAAAGCAAGGCAAAAGGGCAAAGCAACGAAAGGCAAGGCAAAAGGGCTAAGTAAGGCAAGGCAAGGCAAGTCAAGGAAAAAGGGCAAAGCAAGGCAAGGCAAGAAAAGGCAAAAGTGCAAAGCAAGGCAAGCCAAGGTAAAAGGGCAAAGCAAGGCAATGCAAGGAATTGCAAAAGGGCAAAGCAAGGCAAGGCAAGTTAAAAGGGCAAAGCAAGGCAAGGCAAGGCAAGGCAAGGCAAAATGGGAAAGCAAGGCAAGGCAAGGCAAGGCAAAAGGGAAAGCAAGGCAAGGCAACACAAGGCAAAAGGGCAAAGCAAGACAAGGCAAGGCAAAGCAAAAAGGCAAAGCAAGGGAGGGCAAGGCAAAAGGGGAAAGCAAGACAAGGCAAGGCAAGGCAAGGCAAAAGGGGAAAGCAAGGCAAGGCAAGGCAAGGCAAAAGGGCAAAGCAAGGAAAGGCAAGGCATAAGTTCAAAGCAAGGGAAGGCAAAGCACGGCAAAATGGCAAAGCAAGGCAATGCAAAGCAAGGCAAAAGGGCAAAGCAAGGCAAGTCAAGGCAAAAGGGCAAACCAAGACAAAGCAGGGCAAGGACAAAGGGCAAAGCAAGGCAAGGCAAGGGAAGGCAAAAAGGCAAAGCAAGACAAGTCATGGCAAGGCAGAAGGGCAAAGCAAGGCAGGGCAAGGGAAGGAAAAAGGGCAAAGCAAGGCAAGGCAAAAGGGCAAAGCAAGGCAAGGCAGGGGAAAGCTAAGCAAGGCAAAGGGACAAGGCAAGGCAAGGCAAGGCAAAAGGGCAAAGCAAGGCAAGGCAAAAGGGCAAAGCAAGGCAAGGGAGGGCAAACCAAGGCAAGGCAAAGGGACAATGCAAGGAAAGGCAAGGCAAAAGGGCAAAGCAAGGCAAGGCAAGGCAAAAGGGCAAAGCAAGGCAATGCAAGGAATGGCAAAAGGGCAAATCAATGCAAGACAAGTTAGAAGGGCAAAGGAAGGGAAGGCAAGCCACGGCAAAAAGGCAAAGGAAGGCAAGGCAAGGCAAGGCAAAAGGGCAAACCAAGACAAAGCAGGGCAAGGACAAAGGGCAAAGCAAGGCAAGGGAAGGGAAGGTAGAAAGGAAAAGCAAGACAAGTCAAGGCAAGGCAGAAGGGCAAAGCAAGGCACGGCAAGGCAAGGCAAAAGGGCAAAGCAAGGCAAGGCAAAAGGGCAAAGCAAGGCAAGGCAGGGCAAAGCAAAGCAAGGCAAAGGGACAGTGTAAGGCAAGGCAAGGCAAAAGGGCAAAACAAGGCAAGGCAAAAGGGCAAAGCAAGGCAAGGGAGGGCAAAGCAAGGCAAGGCAAAGGGACAATGCAAGGAAAGGCAAGGCAAAAGGGCAAAGCAAGGCAATGCAAGGAATGGCAAAAGGGCAAATCAATGCAAGACAAGTTAGAAGTGCAAAGCAAGGGAAGGCAAGGCACGGCAAAAAGGCAAAGGAAGGCAAGGCAAGGCAAAAGGGCAAGGCAAGGAATGACAAGGAAAGCAAAATGGCAAGGCAAGGCAAGGAAAGGCAAGGCAAAAGGCAAAGGAAGGCAAGGCAAGGCAAAAGGGCAAAGCAAGGCAAGGCAAAAGGGCAAAGCAAGGCAGGGCAATGCAATGCAAAAGGGCAAAGCAAGGCAAGGCAAGGCAATGCAAAAGGGCAAAGGAAGGCAAGTCAAAAGGACAAAGCAAGTCAAGGAAAGGAAAGGCAAAAGGACAAAGCAAAGCATGGAAAGCTAAGTCAAAAGGGCAAAGCAAGGCAAGGCAAGACAAGGCAAAAGCTCAAAGCAAGACAAGGCAAGGCAAGGGAAAAGGGCAAAGCAGAGGAAGACAATTCAAAATGGAATGCAAGACAAGGCCAGGCACGGCAAAAGGGCAAAGCAAGGCAAGGTAAGGTAAGGCAAAAGGGCAAAGCAAGGCAAGGCATTGCAAGGCAAAAGGGCAAAGCAAGGCAAGGCAAAAGGACATAGCAAGTCAAGGCAAGACAAGGCAAAAGGGCAAAGCAAGGCATGGAAAATCAAGGGAAAAGGGCAAAGCAAGGCAAGGCAAGGCAAGACAAAAGGGCAAAACAAGGCAAGGGAAGGCAAGTCAAAATGGCAAAGCAAGGGAAGGCAAGTCAAAAGGGAAAGCAAGACATGGCAAGGCAAGGCAAAAGGGCACACCAAGGCAAGGCAAGGCAAGGCAAGGCAAAAGGCAAAGCAAGGCAATGCAAGGCAAATCAAAAGGGCAAAGAAAGGCAAGAGAAGGCAAGAGGGCAAAGCAAGGCAATGCAAGGCAAGGGAAAAGGGCATAGCAAGGCAAGGCAAGGCAAGGCAAAATGGCAAAGCAAGGCAAGGCAAGTCAAGGCAAAAGGGCAAAGCAAGGCAAGGCAAGGAAAGGCAAAAAGGCAAAGCAAGGTAAGGCAAGTAAAAGGAAAAGAGAAAATCAATGCACGGCAAGGCAAGGCAAAATGCTAAAGAAAGGCAAGGCAAGGCAAGGCAAGAGGGCAAAGCAAGGCAAGGCAAGGAAAGGCAAAAGGACAAACAATGCAAGGCAAGGCATGATAAAAGGGCAAAGCAAGGCAAGGCAAGGAAAGTCAAAAGAAAAAACCAAGGCACCGCAAGGCAAGGCAAAAGGGCAAAGCAAAGTAAGGCAAGGAGAGGCAAAGGTGCAAAGCAAGGCAAGGCAAGACAAAAGGGCAAAGGAAGACAAGGCAAGGCAAAAGGGCAAAACAAGGCAAGGCAAGGCAAAAGGGCAAAACAAGGCAAGGCAAAAGGGCAAAGCAAGGCAAGGGAGGGCAAAGCAAGGCAAGGCAAAGGGACAATGCAAGGAAAGGCAAGGCAAAAGGGCAAAGCAAGGCAATGCAAGGAATGGCAAAAGGGCAAATCAATGCAAGACAAGTTAGAAGGGCAAAGCAAGGGAAGGCAAGGCACGGCAAAAAGGCAAAGGAAGGCAAGGCAAGGCAAGGCAAGGCAAGGAAAGCAAAATGGCAAGGCAAGGCAAGGAAAGGCAAGGCAAAAGGGCAAAGGAAGGCAAGGCAAGGCAAAAGGGCAAAGCAAGTCAAGGCAAAAGGGCAAAGCAAGGCAAGGCAACGCAATGCAAAAGGGCAAAGCAAGGCAAGGGAAGGCAATGAAAAGGGCAAAGGAAGGCAAGTCAAAAGGACAAAGCAAGTCAAGGCAAGGAAAGGCAAAAGGGCAAAGCAAGGCATGGAAAGCTAAGTCAAAAGGGCAAAGCAAGGCAAGGCAAGACAAGGCAAAAGCTCAAAGCAACACAAGGCAAGGCAAGGGAAAAGGGCAAAGCAGAGGAAGGCAAGTCAAAATGGAATGCAAGACAAGGCCAGGCACGGCAAAAGGGCAAAGCAAGGCAAGGTAAGGCAAGGCAAAAGGGCAAAGCAAGGCAAGGCATTGCAAGGCAAAAGGGCAAAGCAAGGCAAGGCTAAAGGACATAGCAAGTCAAGGCAAGACAAGGCAAAAGGGCAAAGCAAGGCATGGAAAATCAAGGGAAAAGGGCAAAGCAAGGCAAGGCAAGACAAAAGGGCAAAACAAGGCAAGGGAAGGCAAGTCAAAATGGCAAAGCAAAGGAAGGCAAGTCAAAAGGGAAAGCAAGACAAGACAAGGAAAGGCAAAAGGGCACACCAAGGCAAGGCAAGGCAAGGCAAAAGGCAAAGCAAGGCAATGCAAGGCAAATCAAAAGGGCAAAGAAAGGCAAGAGAAGGCAAGAGGGCAAAGCAAGGCAATGCAAGGCAAGGGAAAAGGGCATAGCAAGGCAAGGCAAGGCAAGGCAAAATGGCAAATCAAGGCAAGGCAAGTCAAGGCAAAAGGGCAAAGCAAGGCAAGGCAAGGAAAGGCAAAAAGGCAAAGCAAAGCAAGGCAAGGCATGATAAAAGGGCAGAGCAAGGCAAAGCAAGGAAAGCCAAAAGAGAAAACCAAGGCACCGCAAGGCAAGGCAAAAGGGCAAAGCAAAGTAAGGCAAGGCAAGGCAAAATGGCAAAGCAAGGCAAGGCAAGGAGAGGCAAAAGTGCAAAGCAAGGCAAGGCAAGACAAAAGGGCAAAGCAAGACAAGGCAAGGCAAAAGGGCAAAACAAGGCAAGGCAAGGCAAAAGGGCAAAACAAGGCAAGGCAAAAAGGCAAAGCAAGCCAAGGCAAGGGAAGGCAAAAGGGCAAAGCAAGGCAAGGCAAAAGGGCAAAGCAAGGCAAGGCAAGGAAAGCAAAATGGCAAGGCAAGGCAAGGAAAGGCAAGGCAAAAGGCAAAACAAGGCACGGCAAGGCAAAAGGGCAAAGCAAGGCAAGGCAAAAGGGCAAAGCAAGGAAGGCAAGGCAATTCAAAAGGGCAAAGGAAGGCATGGAAAACTAAGTCAAAAGGGCAAAGCCGGGCAAGGCAAGACAAGGCAAAAGCTCAAAGCAAGACAAGGCAAGGCAAGGCAAAAGGGCACACCAAGGCAAGGTAAGGCAAGGGAAGTCAAGGCAAAAGGGCAAAGCAAAGCAAGGCAAGGCAAGGCAAAATGGAACAGCAAGGCATGCAAGGAGAAGCAAAAGTGCAAAGCAAGGCAAGGCAGGGCAAAATGGCAAAGCAAGGCAAGGCAAGGCAAAAGTGCAAAGCAAAAGGAAGGCAAGGCAAAAGGGCAAAACAAGGCAAGGCAAGGCAAAAGGGCAATACAAGGCAAGACAAGGCAAAATGGCAAAGCAAGGCAAGGAAAGGCAAGGCTAAAGGCAAAGCAAGGGAAGGCAAGGCAAGGCAAAATGGAAAAGCAAGACAAGGCAAGGCAATTCAAAAGGGCAAAGCAAGGCAAGGCAATGTAAGGCAAAAGGGCAATGCAAGGCAAGGCAAAAGGGCAAAGTAAGGCAAGGCAAAAGGGCAGAGAAAGGCAAGGCATGCAAGGCAAAAGGGAAAACCAAGGTAAGGCAAGTCAAGGCAAAAGGGCAAATCACGGCAAGGCAAGGCAAGGCAAATGGGCAAAGCAAGGCAAGGCAAGTCAGAAGGGCAAAGCAAGGCAAGGCAAGGCAAGGCAAAAGGGCAAGGCAAGGCTAGGCAAAAGGGCAAAGCAAGCCAAGGCAAAAAGGCAAAGCAAGACAATGCAAGGCAAGGCAAAATGGCCAAGCAAGGCAAGGCAAGAGGGCAAAGCAAGGAAAGGCAAAAGGGCAAAGCAAGCAATGAAAGGCAAGGAAAAGGGCAAAGCAAGGCAAGGCAAGGCAAGGCAAAAGGGCAAAGAAGGCAAGGCAAGGCAAGTCAAAAGGGCAAAGAAAGGCAAGGCAAGGCAAAAGGGCAAAGCAAGGTAAAGGCAAGGCAAAAGAGCAAAGCAAGTCAAGGCAAGGAGAGCAAAATGGCAAGGCAAGGCAAGGAAAGGCAAGGCAAAAGGCAAAGCAAGGCAAGGCAAGGAAATCAAAAAGGCAAGGCAAGGCAAGGCAAGGCAAAAGGCAAAGCAAGGCAAGGCAAGGCAAAAGGGCAAAGCAAGGCAAGGCAAAAGAGCAAAGCAAGGCAAGGCAACGCAATGCAAAAGGGCAAAGCAAGACAAGGCAAGGTAAGGGAAAGTGCAATGCAAGGCAAGGCAAAAGGGCAAAGCAAGGAAGGCAAGGCAATGCAAAAGGGCAAAGGAAGGCAAGTCAATGCAAAAGGGCAAAGGAAGGCAAGTCAAAAGGACAAAGCAAGTCAAGGCAAGGAAAGGCAAAAGGGCAAAGCAAGGCATGGAAAGCTAAGTCAAAAGGGCAAAGCAAGGCAAGGCAAGACAAGGCAAAAGCTCAAAGCAAGACAAGGCAAGGCAAGGGAAAAGGGCAAAGCAGAGGAAGGCAAGTCAAAATGGAATGCAAGACAAGGCCAGGCACGTCAAAATGGCAAAGCAAGGCAAGGTAAGGCAAGGCATAAGGGTAAAGCAAGGCAAGGCATTGCAAGGCAAAAGGGCAAAGCAAGGCAAGGCAAAAGGACATAGCAAGTCAAGGCAAGACAAGGCGAAAGGGCAAAGGAAGGCATGGAAAATCAAGGGAAAAGGGCAAAGCAAGGCAAGGCAAGACAAAAGGGCAAAACAAGGCAAGGGAAGGCAAGTCAAAATGGCAAAGCAAAGGAAGGCAAGTCAAAAGGGAAAGCAAGACAAGGCAAGGCAAGGCAAAAGGGCACACCAAGGCAAGGCAAGGCAAGGCAAGGCAAAAGGCAAAGCAAGGCAATGCAAGGCAAATCAAAAGGGCAAAGAAAGGCAAGACAAGGCAAGAGGGCAAAGCAAGGCAATGCAAGGCAAGGGAAAAGGGCATAGCAAGGCAAGGCAAGGCAAGGCAAAATGGCAAAGCAAGGCAAGGCACGTCAAGGCAAAAGGGCAAAGCAAGGCAAGGCAAGGAAAGGCAAAAAGGCAAAGCAAGGCAAGGCAAGTAAAAGGAAAAGAGAAAATCAATGCACGGCAAGGCAAGGCAAAATGGCGAAGCAAGGCAATGAAAGGCAAGGCAAGAGGGCAAAGCAAGGCAAGGCAAGGAAAGGCAAAAGGACAAGCAATGCAAGGCAAGGCATGATAAAAGGGCAAAGCAAGGCAAGGCAAGGAAAGTCAAAAGAGAAAACCAAGGCACAGCAAGGCAAGGCAAAAGGGCAAAGCAAAGTAAGGCAAGGCAAGGCAAAATGGCAAAGCAAGGCAAGGCAAGGAGAGGCAAAAGTGCAAAGCAAGGCAAGGCAAGACAAAAGGGCAAAGCAAGACAAGGCAAGGTAAGGGAAAGTGCAATGCAAGGCAAGGCAAAAGGGCAAAGCAAGGAAGGCAAGGCAATGCAAAAGGGCAAAGTAAGGCAAGTCAAAAGGACAAAGCAAGTCAAGGCAAGGAAAGGCAAAAGGGCAAAGCAAGGCATGGAAAGCTAAGTCAAAAGGGCAAAGCAAGGCAAGGTAAGACAAGGCAAAAGCTCAAAGCAAGACAAGGCAAGGCAAGGGAAAAGGGCAAAGCAGAGGAAGGCAAGTCAAAATGGAATGCAAGACAAGGCCAGGCACGGCAAAAGAGCAAAGCAAGGCAAGGTAAGGCAAGGCATAAGGGTAAAGCAAAGCAAGGCATTGCAAGGCAAAAGGGCAAAGCAAGGCAAGGCAAAAGGACATAGCAAGTCAAGGCAAGACAAGGCAAAAGGGCAAAGGAAGGCATGGAAAATCAAGGGAAAAGGGCAAAGCAAGGCAAGGCAAGACAAAAGGGCAAAACAAGGCAAGGGAAGGCAAGTCAAAATGGCAAAGCAAAGGAAGGCAAGTCAAAAGGGAAAGCAAGACAAGGCAAGGCAAGGCAAAAGGGCACACCAAGGCAAGGCAAGGCAAGGCAAGGCAAAAGGCAAAGCAAGGCAATGCAAGGTAAATCAAAAGGGCAAAGAAAGGCAAGACAAGGCAAGAGGGCAAAGTAAGGCAATGCAAGGCAAGGGAAAAGGGCATAGCAAGGCAAGGCAAGGCAAGGCAAAATGGCAAAGCAAGGCAAGGCACGTCAAGGCAAAAGGGCAAAGCAAGGCAAGGCAAGGCAAGGCAAAAAGGCAAAGCAAGGCAAGGCAAGTAAAGAGAAAAGAGAAAATCAATGCACGGCAAGGCAAGGCAAAATGGCAAAGCAAGGCAAGGCAAGGCAAGGCAAGGCAAGGCAAGAGGGCAAAGCAAGGCAAGGCAAGGAAAGGCAAAATGACAAGCAATGCAAGGCAAGGCATGATAAAAGGGCAAAGCAAGGCAAGGCAAGGAAAGTCAAAAGAGAAAACCAAGGCACAGCAAGGCAAGGCAAAAGGGCAAAGCAAAGTAAGGCAAGGCAAGGCAAAATGGCAAAGCAAGGCAAGGCAAGGAGAGGCAAAAGTGCAAAGCAAGGCAAGGCAAGACAAAAGGGCAAAGCAAGACAAGGCAAGGCAAAAAGGCAAAACAAGGCAAGGTAAAAAGGCAAAGCAAGCCAAGGCAATGCAAGGCAAAAGGGCAAAGCAAGGCAAGGCAAGGAAAGCAAAATGGCAAGGCAAGGCAAGGCAAAAGGCAAAGCAAGGCAAGGCAAGGCAGAAGGGCAAAGCAAGGCAAGGCAAAAGGGCAAAGCAAGGCAAGGCAACACAATGCAACAGGGCAAAGCAAGGTAAGGCAAGGTAAGGGAAAGGGCAATGCAAGGCAAGGCCAAAGGGCAAAGCAAGGAAGGCAAGGCAATGCAAAAGGGCAAAGGAAGGCAAGTCAAAAGGACAAAGCAAGTCAAGGCAAGGAAAGGCAAAAGGGCAAGGCAAGGCATGGAAAACTAAGTCAAAAGTGCAAAGCAAGGCAAGGCAAGACAAGGCGAAAGCTCAAAGCAAGACAAGGCAAGGCAAGGGAAAAGGGCAAAGCAGAGAAAGGCAAGTGAAAATGGAATGCAAGACAAGGCCAGGCACGGCAAAAGGGCAAAGCAAGGCAAGGTAAGGCAAGGCAAAAGGGCAAAACAAGGCAAGGCAAGGAAAGGCAAAAAGGCAAACCAAGGCAAGGCAAGTAAAGGGAAAAGAGAAATTCAATGCAAGGCAAGGGAAGTCAAAATGGCAAAGCAAGGCAAGGCAAGGAAAGTCAAAAGAGATACCAAGGCACCGCAAGGCAAGGCAAAAGGGCAAAGCAAAAAATGGCACAGCAAGGCAAGGAAAGGAGAGGCAAAAGTGCAAAGCAAGGCAAGGGAAGACAAAAGGGCAAAGCAAGACAAGGCAAGGCAATGCAACTGGGCAAAGCAGGGCAAGGCAAGGCAAGGCAAAATGGCAAAGCAAGGGAAGGCAAGGCAAAAGCGCAAAGCAAGGCAAGGCAAGGCAAAAGGGCAAAACAAGGCAAGGCAAGGCAAAAGGGCAATACAAGGCAAGGCAAGGCAAAATGGCAAAGCAAGGCAAGGAAAGGCAAGGCTAAAGGCAAAGCAAGGCAAGGCAAGGCAAGGCAAAAGGGAAAAGCAAGACAAGGCAAGGCAATTCAAAAGGGCAAAGCAAGGAGAGGAGAGGTAAGGCACAAGGGCAATGCAAGGCAAGGCAAAAGGGCAAAGTAAGACAAGGCAAAAGGGCAAAGAAAGGCAAGGCATGCAAGGCAAAAGGGAAAACCAAGGTAAGGCAAGTCAAGGCAAAAGGGCAAAGCAAGGCAAGGCAAGGCAAGGCAAATGCGCAAAGCAAGGCAAGGCAAGTCAAAAGGGCAAAGCAAGGCAAGGCAAGGCAAGGCAAAAGAGCAAAGCAAGGCAAGGCAAGGCAAGGGAAACGGGCAAGGCAAGGCAAGGCAAAAGGGCAAAGCAAGCCAAGGCAAAAGGGCAAAGCAAGACAATGCAAGGCAAGGCAAAATGGCCAAGCAAGGCAAGGCAAGGCAAGGCAAGAGGGCAAAGCAAGGAAAGGCAAAAGGCAAAGCAAGGCAATGAAAGGCAAGGGAAAAGGGCAAAGCACGGCAAGGCAAGGCAAAAGGGCAAAGCAAAGTAAGGCAAGGCAAGGCAAAATGGCAAAGCAAGGCAAGGCAAGGAGAGGCAAAAGTGCAAAGCAAGGCAAGGCAAGACAAAAGGGCAAAGCAAGACAAGGCAAGGCAAAAGGGCAAAACAAGGCAAGGCAAGGCAAAAGGGCAAAACAAGGCAAGGCAAAAAGGCAAAGCAAGCCAAGGCAAGGGAAGGCAAAAGGGCAAAGCAAGGCAAGGCAAAAGGGCAAAGCAAGGCAAGGCAAGGAAAGCAAAATGGCAAGGCAAGGCAAGGAAAGGCAAGGCAAAAGGCAAAACAAGGCACGGCAAGGCAAAAGGGCAAAGCAAGGCAAGGCAAAAGGGCAAAGCAAGGAAGGCAAGGCAATTCAGAAGGGCAAAGGAAGGCATGGAAAACTAAGTCAAAAGGGCAAAGCCGGGCAAGGCAAGACAAGGCAAAAGCTCAAAGCAAGACAAGGCAAGGCAAGGCAAAAGGGCACACCAAGGCAAGGTAAGGCAAGGGAAGTCAAGGCAAAAGGGCAAAGCAAAGCAAGGCAAGGCAAGGCAAAATGGAATAGCAAGGCATGCAAGGAGAAGCAAAAGTGCAAAGCAAGGCAAGGCAGGGCAAAATGGCAAAGCAAGGCAAGGCAAGGCAAAAGTGCAAAGCAAAAGGAAGGCAAGGCAAAAGGGCAAAACAAGGCAAGGCAAGGCAAAAGGGCAATACAAGGCAAGACAAGGCAAAATGGCAAAGCAAGGCAAGGAAAGGCAAGGCTAAAGGCAAAGCAAGGGAAGGCAAGGCAAGGCAAAAGGGAAAAGCAAGACAAGGCAAGGCAATTCAAAAGGGCAAAGCAAGGCAAGGCAATGTAAGGCAAAAGGGCAATGCAAGGCAAGGCAAAAGGGCAAAGTAAGGCAAGGCAAAAGGGCAGAGAAAGGCAAGGCATGCAAGGCAAAAGGGAAAACCAAGGTAAGGCAAGTCAAGGCAAAAGGGCAAATCACGGCAAGGCAAGGCAAGGCAAATGGGCAAAGCAAGGCAAGGCAAGTCAGAAGGGCAAAGCAAGGCAAGGCAAGGCAAGCCAAAGAGCAAAGCAAGGCAAGGCAAGGCAAGGCAAAAGGGCAAGGCAAGGCTAGGCAAAAGGGCAAAGCAAGCCAAGGCAAAAAGGCAAAGCAAGACAATGCAAGGCAAGGCAAAATGGCCAAGCAAGGCAAGGCAAGAGGGCAAAGCAAGGAAAGGCAAAAGGGCAAAGCAAGGCAATGAAAGGCAAGGAAAAGGGCAAAGCAAGGCAAGGCAAGGCAAGGCAAAAGGGCAAAGAAGGCAAGGCAAGGCAAGTCAAAAGGGCAAAGAAAGGCAAGGCAAGGCAAAAGGGCAAAGCAAGGTAAAGGCAAGGCAAAAGAGCAAAGCAAGTCAAGGCAAGGAGAGCAAAATGGCAAGGCAAGGCAAGGAAAGGCAAGGCAAAAGGCAAAGCAAGGCAAGGCAAGGAAATCAAAAAGGCAAGGCAAGGCAAGGCAAGGCAAAAGGCAAAGCAAGGCAAGGCAAGGCAAAAGGGCAAAGCAAGGCAAGGCAAAAGAGCAAAGCAAGGCAAGGCAACGCAATGCAAAAGGGCAAAGCAAGACAAGGCAAGGTAAGGGAAAGTGCAATGCAAGGCAAGGCAAAAGGGCAAAGCAAGGAAGGCAAGGCAATGCAAAAGGGCAAAGGAAGGCAAGTCAATGCAAAAGGGCAAAGGAAGGCAAGTCAAAAGGACAAAGCAAGTCAAGGCAAGGAAAGGCAAAAGGGCAAAGCAAGGCATGGAAAGCTAAGTCAAAAGGGCAAAGCAAGGCAAGGTAAGACAAGGCAAAAGCTCAAAGCAAGACAAGGCAAGGCAAGGGAAAAGGGCAAAGCAGAGGAAGGCAAGTCAAAATGGAATGCAAGACAAGGCCAGGCACGGCAAAAGGGCAAAGCAAGGCAAGGTAAGGCAAGGCATAAGGGTAAAGGAAAGCAAGGCATTGCAAGGCAAAAGGGCAAAGCAAGGCAAGGCAAAAGGACATAGCAAGTCAAGGCAAGACAAGGCAAAAGGGCAAAGGAAGGCATGGAAAATCAAGGGAAAAGGGCAAAGCAAGGCAAGGCAAGACAAAAGGGCAAAACAAGGCAAGGGAAGGCAAGTCAAAATGGCAAAGCAAAGGAAGGCAAGTCAAAAGGGAAAGCAAGACAAGGCAAGGCAAGGCAAAAGGGCACACCAAGGCAAGGCAAGGCAAGGCAAGGCAAAAGGCAAAGCAAGGCAATGCAAGGTAAATCAAAAGGGCAAAGAAAGGCAAGACAAGGCAAGAGGGCAAAGCAAGGCAATGCAAGGCAAGGGAAAAGGGCATAGCAAGGCAAGGCAAGGCAAGGCAAAATGGCAAAGCAAGGCAAGGCACGTCAAGGCAAAAGGGCAAAGCAAGGCAAGGCAAGGCAAGGCAAAAAGGCAAAGCAAGGCAAGGCAAGTAAAGAGAAAAGAGAAAATCAATGCACGGCAAGGCAAGGCAAAATGGCAAAGCAAGGCAAGGCAAGGTAAGGCAAGGCAAGGCAAGAGGGCAAAGCAAGGCAAGGCAAGGAAAGGCAAAAGGACAAGCAATGCAAGGCAAGGCATGATAAAAGGGCAAAGCAAGGCAAGGCAAGGAAAGTCAAAAGAGAAAACCAAGGCACAGCAAGGCAAGGCAAAAGGGCAAAGCAAAGTAAGGCAAGGCAAGGCAAAATGGCAAAGCAAGGCAAGGCAAGGAGAGGCAAAAGTGCAAAGCAAGGCAAGGCAAGACAAAAGGGCAAAGCAAGACAAGGCAAGGCAAAAGGGCAAAACAAGGCAAGGTAAAAAGGCAAAGCAAGCCAAGGCAATGCAAGGCAAAAGGGCAAAGCAAGGCAAGGCAAGGAAAGCAAAATGGCAAGGCAAGGCAAGGAAAGGCAAGGCAAAAGGCAAAGGAAGGCAAGGCAAGGCAAAAGGGCAAAGCAAGGCAAGGCAAAAGGGCAAAGCAAGGCAAGGCAACACAATGCAACAGGGCAAAGCAAGGTAAGGCAAGGTAAGGGAAAGGGCAATGCAAGGCAAGGCAAAAGGGCAAAGCAAGGAAGGCAAGGCAATGCAAAAGGGCAAAGGAAGGCAAGTCAAAAGGACAAAGCAAGTCAAGGCAAGGAAAGGCAAAAGGGCAAGGCAAGGCATGGAAAACTAAGTCAAAAGTGCAAAGCAAGGCAAGGCAAGACAAGGCGAAAGCTCAAAGCAAGACAAGGCAAGGCAAGGGAAAAGGGCAAAGCAGAGAAAGGCAAGTGAAAATGGAATGCAAGACAAGGCCAGGCACGGCAAAAGGGCAAAGCAAGGCAAGGTAAGGCAAGGCAAAAGGGCAAAGCAAGGCAAGGCAAGGAAAGGCAAAAAGGCAAACCAAGGCAAGGCAAGTAAAGGGAAAAGAGAAATTCAATGCAAGGCAAGGGAAGGCAAAATGGCAAAGCAAGGCAAGGCAAGGAAAGTCAAAAGAGATACCAAGGCACCGCAAGGCAAGGCAAAAGGGCAAAGCAAAGCAAGGAAAGGCAAGGAAAAATGGCACAGCAAGGCAAGGAAAGGAGAGGCAAAAGTGCAAAGCAAGGCAAGGGAAGACAAAAGGGCAAAGCAAGACAAGGCAAGGCAATGCAACTGGGCAAAGCAGGGCAAGGCAAGGCAAGGCAAAATGGCAAAGCAAGGGAAGGCAAGGCAAAAGCGCAAAGCAAGGCAAGGCAAGGCAAAAGGGCAAAACAAGGCAAGGCAAGGCAAAAGGGCAATACAAGGCAAGGCAAGGCAAAATGGCAAAGCAAGGCAAGGAAAGGCAAGGCTAAAGGCAAAGCAAGGCAAGGCAAGGCAAGGCAAAAGGGAAAAGCAAGACAAGGCAAGGCAATTCAAAAGGGCAAAGCAAGGAGAGGAGAGGTAAGGCACAAGGGCAATGCAAGGCAAGGCAAAAGGGCAAAGTAAGACAAGGCAAAAGGGCAAAGAAAGGCAAGGCATGCAAGGCAAAAGGGAAAACCAAGGTAAGGCAAGTCAAGGCAAAAGGGCAAAGCAAGGCAAGTCAAGGCAAAAGGGCAAAAAAAGACAAAGCAGGGCAAGGACAAAGGGCAAAGCAAGGCAAGGCAAGGGAAGGCAAAAAGGCAAAGCAAGGCAAGGCAAGGGAAGGCAAAAAGGCAAAGCAAGACAAGTCATGGCAAGGCAGAAGGGCAAAGCAAGGCAGGGCAAGGGAAGGAAAAAGGGCAAAGCAAGGCAAGGCAAAAGGGCAAAGCAAGGCAAGGCAGGGGAAAGCTAAGCAAGGCAAAGGGACAAGGCAAGGCAAGGCAAGGCAAAAGGGCAAAGCAAGGCAAGGCAAAAGGGCAAAGCAAGGCAAGGGAGGGCAAAGCAAGGCAAGGCAAAGGGACAATGCAAGGAAAGGCAAGGCAAAAGGGCAAAGCAAGGAGAGGCAAGGCAGAAGGGCAAAGCAAGGGAAGGGAAGGCACGGCAAAAGGGAAAGGAAGGCAAGGCAAGGCAAGGCAAAAGGGCAAATCAGGGCAAAGCAAGGCAAAAGGGCAAAGCAAGGAAAGGCAAGGCAAAAGGGCTAAGTAAGGCAAGGCAAGGCAAGGAAAAAGGGCAAAGCAAGGGAGGGCAAGGCACGGCAAAACAGCAAAGGAAGGCAAGACAAGGCAAGGCAAAAGGGCAAAGCAAGGCAAGGCAAGTTAAAAGGGCAAAGCAAGGCAAGGCAAGGCAAAAGGGGAAAGCAAGGAAAGGCAAGGCAAGGCAAAAGGGCAAAGCAAGGCAAGGCAAGGCAAAAGGGCAAAGCAAGGCAATGCAAGGAATGGCAAAAGGGCAAAGCAAAACAACGCAAGTTAGAACGGCAAAGCAAGCGAAGCCAAGGCACGGCGAAAGGGCAAAGGAAGGCAAGGGAAGGCAAGGCAAAAGGTCAAAGCAAGGCAAGGCAAGTCAAAAGGGCAAAGCAAGACAAGGCAAGGCAAGGAAAAAGGGCAAAGCAAGGCAAGGCAAGAAAAGGCAAAAGGGCAAAGAAAGGCAATGCAAGGCAGAAGGGCAAAGCAAGGGAAGGCAAGGTATGGCAAAAGGGCAAAGGAAGGCAAGGCAAGGCAAGGCAAAAGGGCAAAGCAAGGCAAAACAAGGCAAGGAAAAAGGGCAAAGCAAAGCAAGGCAAGGCAAGCCAAAATGGCAAATAAGGCAAGGCAAGGTGAGGCAAAAGGGCAAAGCACAGAGAGGCAAGGCAGAATGGCAAAGCAAGGGAAGGGAAGGCACGGCAAAAGGTAAAGGAAGGCAAGGCAAGGCAAGGCAAAAGGGCAAAGCAAGGCAAAGCAAGGCAAAAGGGCAAAGCAACGAAAGGCAAGGCAAAAGGGCTAAGTAAGGCAAGGCAAGGCAAGGCAAGGAAAAAGGGCAAAGCAAGGCAAGGCAAGAAAAGGCAAAAGTGCAAAGCAAGGCAAGCCAAGGTAAAAGGGCAAAGCAAGGCAATGCAAGGAATTGCAAAAGGGCAAAGCAAGGCAAGGCAAGTTAAAAGGGCAAAGCAAGGCAAGGCAAGGCAAGGCAAGGCAAAATGGGAAAGCAAGGCAAGGCAAGGCAAGGCAAAAGGGAAAGCAAGGCAAGGCAACACAAGGCAAAAGGGCAAAGCAAGACAGGGCAAGGCAAAGCAAAAAGGCAAAGCAAGGGAGGGCAAGGCAAAAGGGGAAAGCAAGACAAGGCAAGGCAAGGCAAGGCAAAAGGGGAAAGCAAGGCAAGGCAAGGCAAGGCAAAAGGGCAAAGCAAGGAAAGGCAAGGCATAAGTTTAAAGCAAGGGAAGGCAAGGCACGGCAAAATGGCAAAGCAAGGCAATGCAAAGCAAGGCAAAAGGGCAAAGCAAGGCAAGGCAAGACAAAAGGGCAAAGCAAGACAAGGCAAGGCAAAAGGGCAAAACAAGGCAAGGCAAGGCAAAAGGGCAAAACAAGGCAAGGCAAAAAGGCAAAGCAAGCCAAGGCAAGGGAAGGCAAAAGGGCAAAGCAAGGCAAGGCAAAAGGGCAAAGCAAGGCAAGGCAAGGAAAGCAAAATGGCAAGGCAAGGCAAGGAAAGGCAAGGCAAAAGGCAAAACAAGGCACGGCAAGGCAAAAGGGCAAAGCAAGGCAAGGCAAAAGGGCAAAGCAAGGAAGGCAAGGCAATTCAGAAGGGCAAAGGAAGGCATGGAAAACTAAGTCAAAAGGGCAAAGCCGGGCAAGGCAAGACAAGGCAAAAGCTCAAAGCAAGACAAGGCAAGGCAAGGCAAAAGGGCACACCAAGGCAAGGTAAGGCAAGGGAAGTCAAGGCAAAAGGGCAAAGCAAAGCAAGGCAAGGCAAGGCAAAATGGAATAGCAAGGCATGCAAGGAGAAGCAAAAGTGCAAAGCAAGGCAAGGCAGGGCAAAATGGCAAAGCAAGGCAAGGCAAGGCAAAAGTGCAAAGCAAAAGGAAGGCAAGGCAAAAGGGCAAAACAAGGCAAGGCAAGGCAAAAGGGCAATACAAGGCAAGACAAGGCAAAATGGCAAAGCAAGGCAAGGAAAGGCAAGGCTAAAGGCAAAGCAAGGGAAGGCAAGGCAAGGCAAAAGGGAAAAGCAAGACAAGGCAAGGCAATTCAAAAGGGCAAAGCAAGGCAAGGCAATGTAAGGCAAAAGGGCAATGCAAGGCAAGGCAAAAGGGCAAAGTAAGGCAAGGCAAAAGGGCAGAGAAAGGCAAGGCATGCAAGGCAAAAGGGAAAACCAAGGTAAGGCAAGTCAAGGCAAAAGGGCAAATCACGGCAAGGCAAGGCAAGGCAAATGGGCAAAGCAAGGCAAGGCAAGTCAGAAGGGCAAAGCAAGGCAAGGCAAGGCAAGCCAAAGAGCAAAGCAAGGCAAGGCAAGGCAAGGCAAAAGGGCAAGGCAAGGCTAGGCAAAAGGGCAAAGCAAGCCAAGGCAAAAAGGCAAAGCAAGACAATGCAAGGCAAGGCAAAATGGCCAAGCAAGGCAAGGCAAGAGGGCAAAGCAAGGAAAGGCAAAAGGGCAAAGCAAGGCAATGAAAGGCAAGGAAAAGGGCAAAGCAAGGCAAGGCAAGGCAAGGCAAAAGGGCAAAGAAGGCAAGGCAAGGCAAGTCAAAAGGGCAAAGAAAGGCAAGGCAAGGCAAAAGGGCAAAGCAAGGTAAAGGCAAGGCAAAAGAGCAAAGCAAGTCAAGGCAAGGAGAGCAAAATGGCAAGGCAAGGCAAGGAAAGGCAAGGCAAAAGGCAAAGCAAGGCAAGGCAAGGAAATCAAAAAGGCAAGGCAAGGCAAGGCAAGGCAAAAGGCAAAGCAAGGCAAGGCAAGGCAAAAGGGCAAAGCAAGGCAAGGCAAAAGAGCAAAGCAAGGCAAGGCAACGCAATGCAAAAGGGCAAAGCAAGACAAGGCAAGGTAAGGGAAAGTGCAATGCAAGGCAAGGCAAAAGGGCAAAGCAAGGAAGGCAAGGCAATGCAAAAGGGCAAAGGAAGGCAAGTCAATGCAAAAGGGCAAAGGAAGGCAAGTCAAAAGGACAAAGCAAGTCAAGGCAAGGAAAGGCAAAAGGGCAAAGCAAGGCATGGAAAGCTAAGTCAAAAGGGCAAAGCAAGGCAAGGTAAGACAAGGCAAAAGCTCAAAGCAAGACAAGGCAAGGCAAGGGAAAAGGGCAAAGCAGAGGAAGGCAAGTCAAAATGGAATGCAAGACAAGGCCAGGCACGGCAAAAGGGCAAAGCAAGGCAAGGTAAGGCAAGGCATAAGGGTAAAGGAAAGCAAGGCATTGCAAGGCAAAAGGGCAAAGCAAGGCAAGGCAAAAGGACATAGCAAGTCAAGGCAAGACAAGGCAAAAGGGCAAAGGAAGGCATGGAAAATCAAGGGAAAAGGGCAAAGCAAGGCAAGGCAAGACAAAAGGGCAAAACAAGGCAAGGGAAGGCAAGTCAAAATGGCAAAGCAAAGGAAGGCAAGTCAAAAGGGAAAGCAAGACAAGGCAAGGCAAGGCAAAAGGGCACACCAAGGCAAGGAAAGGCAAGGCAAGGCAAAAGGCAAAGCAAGGCAATGCAAGGTAAATCAAAAGGGCAAAGAAAGGCAAGACAAGGCAAGAGGGCAAAGCAAGGCAATGCAAGGCAAGGGAAAAGGGCATAGCAAGGCAAGGCAAGGCAAGGCAAAATGGCAAAGCAAGGCAAGGCACGTCAAGGCAAAAGGGCAAAGCAAGGCAAGGCAAGGCAAGGCAAAAAGGCAAAGCAAGGCAAGGCAAGTAAAGAGAAAAGAGAAAATCAATGCACGGCAAGGCAAGGCAAAATGGCAAAGCAAGGCAAGGCAAGGCAAGGCAAGGCAAGGCAAGAGGGCAAAGCAAGGCAAGGCAAGGAAAGGCAAAAGGACAAGCAATGCAAGGCAAGGCATGATAAAAGGGCAAAGCAAGGCAAGGCAAGGAAAGTCAAAAGAGAAAACCAAGGCACAGCAAGGCAAGGCAAAAGGGCAAAGCAAAGTAAGGCAAGGCAAGGCAAAATGGCAAAGCAAGGCAAGGCAAGGAGAGGCAAAAGTGCAAAGCAAGGCAAGGCAAGACAAAAGGGCAAAGCAAGACAAGGCAAGGCAAAAGGGCAAAACAAGGCAAGGTAAAAAGGCAAAGCAAGCCAAGGCAATGCAAGGCAAAAGGGCAAAGCAAGGTAAGGCAAGGAAAGCAAAATGGCAAGGCAAGGCAAGGAAAGGCAAGGCAAAAGGCAAAGGAAGGCAAGGCAAGGCAAAAGGGCAAAGCAAGGCAAGGCAAAAGGGCAAAGCAAGGCAAGGCAACACAATGCAACAGGGCAAAGCAAGGTAAGGCAAGGTAAGGGAAAGGGCAATGCAAGGCAAGGCAAAAGGGCAAAGCAAGGAAGGCAAGGCAATGCAAAAGGGCAAAGGAAGGCAAGTCAAAAGGACAAAGCAAGTCAAGGCAAGGAAAGGCAAAAGGGCAAGGCAAGGCATGGAAAACTAAGTCAAAAGTGCAAAGCAAGGCAAGGCAAGACAAGGCGAAAGCTCAAAGCAAGACAAGGCAAGGCAAGGGAAAAGGGCAAAGCAGAGAAAGGCAAGTGAAAATGGAATGCAAGACAAGGCCAGGCACGGCAAAAGGGCAAAGCAAGGCAAGGTAAGGCAAGGCAAAAGGGCAAAGCAAGGCAAGGCAAGGAAAGGCAAAAAGGCAAACCAAGGCAAGGCAAGTAAAGGGAAAAGAGAAATTCAATGCAAGGCAAGGGAAGGCAAAATGGCAAAGCAAGGCAAGGCAAGGAAAGTCAAAAGAGATACCAAGGCACCGCAAGGCAAGGCAAAAGGGCAAAGCAAAGCAAGGAAAGGCAAGGAAAAATGGCACAGCAAGGCAAGGAAAGGAGAGGCAAAAGTGCAAAGCAAGGCAAGGGAAGACAAAAGGGCAAAGCAAGACAAGGCAAGGCAATGCAACTGGGCAAAGCAGGGCAAGGCAAGGCAAGGCAAAATGGCAAAGCAAGGGAAGGCAAGGCAAAAGCGCAAAGCAAGGCAAGGCAAGGCAAAAGGGCAAAACAAGGCAAGGCAAGGCAAAAGGGCAATACAAGGCAAGGCAAGGCAAAATGGCAAAGCAAGGCAAGGAAAGGCAAGGCTAAAGGCAAAGCAAGGCAAGGCAAGGCAAAGCAAAAGGGAAAAGCAAGACAAGGCAAGGCAATTCAAAAGGGCAAAGCAAGGAGAGGAGAGGTAAGGCACAAGGGCAATGCAAGGCAAGGCAAAAGGGCAAAGTAAGACAAGGCAAAAGGGCAAAGAAAGGCAAGGCATGCAAGGCAAAAGGGAAAACCAAGGTAAGGCAAGTCAAGGCAAAAGGGCAAAGCAAGGCAAGTCAAGGCAAAAGGGCAAAAAAAGACAAAGCAGGGCAAGGACAAAGGGCAAAGCAAGGCAAGGCAAGGGAAGGCAAAAAGGCAAAGCAAGGCAAGGCAAGGGAAGGCAAAAAGGCAAAGCAAGACAAGTCATGGCAAGGCAGAAGGGCAAAGCAAGGCAGGGCAAGGGAAGGAAAAAGGGCAAAGCAAGGCAAGGCAAAAGGGCAAAGCAAGGCAAGGCAGGGGAAAGCTAAGCAAGGCAAAGGGACAAGGCAAGGCAAGGCAAGGCAAAAGGGCAAAGCAAGGCAAGGCAAAAGGGCAAAGCAAGGCAAGGGAGGGCAAAGCAAGGCAAGGCAAAGGGACAATGCAAGGAAAGGCAAGGCAAAAGGGCAAAGCAAGGAGAGGCAAGGCAGAAGGGCAAAGCAAGGGAAGGGAAGGCACGGCAAAAGGGAAAGGAAGGCAAGGCAAGGCAAGGCAAAAGGGCAAATCAGGGCAAAGCAAGGCAAAAGGGCAAAGCAAGGAAAGGCAAGGCAAAAGGGCTAAGTAAGGCAAGGCAAGGCAAGGAAAAAGGGCAAAGCAAGGGAGGGCAAGGCACGGCAAAACAGCAAAGGAAGGCAAGACAAGGCAAGGCAAAAGGGCAAAGCAAGGCAAGGCAAGTTAAAAGGGCAAAGCAAGGCAAGGCAAGGCAAAAGGGGAAAGCAAGGAAAGGCAAGGCAAGGCAAAAGGGCAAAGCAAGGCAAGGCAAGACAAAAGGGCAAAGCAAGGCAATGCAAGGAATGGCAAAAGGGCAAAGCAAAACAACGCAAGTTAGAACGGCAAAGCAAGCGAAGCCAAGGCACGGCGAAAGGGCAAAGGAAGGCAAGGGAAGGCAAGGCAAAAGGTCAAAGCAAGGCAAGGCAAGTCAAAAGGGCAAAGCAAGACAAGGCAAGGCAAGGAAAAAGGGCAAAGCAAGGCAAGGCAAGAAAAGGCAAAAGGGCAAAGAAAGGCAATGCAAGGCAGAAGGGCAAAGCAAGGGAAGGCAAGGTATGGCAAAAGGGCAAAGGAAGGCAAGGCAAGGCAAGGCAAAAGGGCAAAGCAAGGCAAAACAAGGCAAGGAAAAAGGGCAAAGCAAAGCAAGGCAAGGCAAGCCAAAATGGCAAATAAGGCAAGGCAAGGTGAGGCAAAAGGGCAAAGCACAGAGAGGCAAGGCAGAATGGCAAAGCAAGGGAAGGGAAGGCACGGCAAAAGGTAAAGGAAGGCAAGGCAAGGCAAGGCAAAAGGGCAAAGCAAGGCAAAGCAAGGCAAAAGGGCAAAGCAACGAAAGGCAAGGCAAAAGGGCTAAGTAAGGCAAGGCAAGGCAAGTCAAGGAAAAAGGGCAAAGCAAGGCAAGGCAAGAAAAGGCAAAAGTGCAAAGCAAGGCAAGCCAAGGTAAAAGGGCAAAGCAAGGCAATGCAAGGAATTGCAAAAGGGCAAAGCAAGGCAAGGCAAGTTAAAAGGGCAAAGCAAGGCAAGGCAAGGCAAGGCAAGGCAAAATGGGAAAGCAAGGCAAGGCAAGGCAAGGCAAAAGGGAAAGCAAGGCAAGGCAACACAAGGCAAAAGGGCAAAGCAAGACAAGGCAAGGCAAAGCAAAAAGGCAAAGCAAGGGAGGGCAAGGCAAAAGGGGAAAGCAAGACAAGGCAAGGCAAGGCAAGGCAAAAGGGGAAAGCAAGGCAAGGCAAGGCAAGGCAAAAGGGCAAAGCAAGGAAAGGCAAGGCATAAGTTCAAAGCAAGGGAAGGCAAAGCACGGCAAAATGGCAAAGCAAGGCAATGCAAAGCAAGGCAAAAGGGCAAAGCAAGGCAAGTCAAGGCAAAAGGGCAAACCAAGACAAAGCAGGGCAAGGACAAAGGGCAAAGCAAGGCAAGGCAAGGGAAGGCAAAAAGGCAAAGCAAGACAAGTCATGGCAAGGCAGAAGGGCAAAGCAAGGCAGGGCAAGGGAAGGAAAAAGGGCAAAGCAAGGCAAGGCAAAAGGGCAAAGCAAGGCAAGGCAGGGGAAAGCTAAGCAAGGCAAAGGGACAAGGCAAGGCAAGGCAAGGCAAAAGGGCAAAGCAAGGCAAGGCAAAAGGGCAAAGCAAGGCAAGGGAGGGCAAACCAAGGCAAGGCAAAGGGACAATGCAAGGAAAGGCAAGGCAAAAGGGCAAAGCAAGGCAAGGCAAGGCAAAAGGGCAAAGCAAGGCAATGCAAGGAATGGCAAAAGGGCAAATCAATGCAAGACAAGTTAGAAGGGCAAAGGAAGGGAAGGCAAGCCACGGCAAAAAGGCAAAGGAAGGCAAGGCAAGGCAAGGCAAAAGGGCAAACCAAGACAAAGCAGGGCAAGGACAAAGGGCAAAGCAAGGCAAGGGAAGGGAAGGTAGAAAGGAAAAGCAAGACAAGTCAAGGCAAGGCAGAAGGGCAAAGCAAGGCACGGCAAGGCAAAGCAAAAGGGCAAAGCAAGGCAAGGCAAAAGGGCAAAGCAAGGCAAGGCAGGGCAAAGCAAAGCAAGGCAAAGGGACAGTGTAAGGCAAGGCAAGGCAAAAGGGCAAAACAAGGCAAGGCAAAAGGGCAAAGCAAGGCAAGGGAGGGCAAAGCAAGGCAAGGCAAAGGGACAATGCAAGGAAAGGCAAGGCAAAAGGGCAAAGCAAGGCAATGCAAGGAATGGCAAAAGGGCAAATCAATGCAAGACAAGTTAGAAGTGCAAAGCAAGGGAAGGCAAGGCACGGCAAAAAGGCAAAGGAAGGCAAGGCAAGGCAAAAGGGCAAGGCAAGGAATGACAAGGAAAGCAAAATGGCAAGGCAAGGCAAGGAAAGGCAAGGCAAAAGGCAAAGGAAGGCAAGGCAAGGCAAAAGGGCAAAGCAAGGCAAGGCAAAAGGGCAAAGCAAGGCAGGGCAATGCAATGCAAAAGGGCAAAGCAAGGCAAGGCAAGGCAATGCAAAAGGGCAAAGGAAGGCAAGTCAAAAGGACAAAGCAAGTCAAGGAAAGGAAAGGCAAAAGGACAAAGCAAAGCATGGAAAGCTAAGTCAAAAGGGCAAAGCAAGGCAAGGCAAGACAAGGCAAAAGCTCAAAGCAAGACAAGGCAAGGCAAGGGAAAAGGGCAAAGCAGAGGAAGACAATTCAAAATGGAATGCAAGACAAGGCCAGGCACGGCAAAAGGGCAAAGCAAGGCAAGGTAAGGTAAGGCAAAAGGGCAAAGCAAGGCAAGGCATTGCAAGGCAAAAGGGCAAAGCAAGGCAAGGCAAAAGGACATAGCAAGTCAAGGCAAGACAAGGCAAAAGGGCAAAGCAAGGCATGGAAAATCAAGGGAAAAGGGCAAAGCAAGGCAAGGCAAGGCAAGACAAAAGGGCAAAACAAGGCAAGGGAAGGCAAGTCAAAATGGCAAAGCAAGGGAAGGCAAGTCAAAAGGGAAAGCAAGACATGGCAAGGCAAGGCAAAAGGGCACACCAAGGCAAGGCAAGGCAAGGCAAGGCAAAAGGCAAAGCAAGGCAATGCAAGGCAAATCAAAAGGGCAAAGAAAGGCAAGAGAAGGCAAGAGGGCAAAGCAAGGCAATGCAAGGCAAGGGAAAAGGGCATAGCAAGGCAAGGCAAGGCAAGGCAAAATGGCAAAGCAAGGCAAGGCAAGTCAAGGCAAAAGGGCAAAGCAAGGCAAGGCAAGGAAAGGCAAAAAGGCAAAGCAAGGTAAGGCAAGTAAAAGGAAAAGAGAAAATCAATGCACGGCAAGGCAAGGCAAAATGCTAAAGAAAGGCAAGGCAAGGCAAGGCAAGAGGGCAAAGCAAGGCAAGGCAAGGAAAGGCAAAAGGACAAACAATGCAAGGCAAGGCATGATAAAAGGGCAAAGCAAGGCAAGGCAAGGAAAGTCAAAAGAAAAAACCAAGGCACCGCAAGGCAAGGCAAAAGGGCAAAGCAAAGTAAGGCAAGGAGAGGCAAAGGTGCAAAGCAAGGCAAGGCAAGACAAAAGGGCAAAGGAAGACAAGGCAAGGCAAAAGGGCAAAACAAGGCAAGGCAAGGCAAAAGGGCAAAACAAGGCAAGGCAAAAGGGCAAAGCAAGGCAAGGGAGGGCAAAGCAAGGCAAGGCAAAGGGACAATGCAAGGAAAGGCAAGGCAAAAGGGCAAAGCAAGGCAATGCAAGGAATGGCAAAAGGGCAAATCAATGCAAGACAAGTTAGAAGGGCAAAGCAAGGGAAGGCAAGGCACGGCAAAAAGGCAAAGGAAGGCAAGGCAAGGCAAGGCAAGGCAAGGAAAGCAAAATGGCAAGGCAAGGCAAGGAAAGGCAAGGCAAAAGGGCAAAGGAAGGCAAGGCAAGGCAAAAGGGCAAAGCAAGTCAAGGCAAAAGGGCAAAGCAAGGCAAGGCAACGCAATGCAAAAGGGCAAAGCAAGGCAAGGGAAGGCAATGAAAAGGGCAAAGGAAGGCAAGTCAAAAGGACAAAGCAAGTCAAGGCAAGGAAAGGCAAAAGGGCAAAGCAAGGCATGGAAAGCTAAGTCAAAAGGGCAAAGCAAGGCAAGGCAAGACAAGGCAAAAGCTCAAAGCAACACAAGGCAAGGCAAGGGAAAAGGGCAAAGCAGAGGAAGGCAAGTCAAAATGGAATGCAAGACAAGGCCAGGCACGGCAAAAGGGCAAAGCAAGGCAAGGTAAGGCAAGGCAAAAGGGCAAAGCAAGGCAAGGCATTGCAAGGCAAAAGGGCAAAGCAAGGCAAGGCTAAAGGACATAGCAAGTCAAGGCAAGACAAGGCAAAAGGGCAAAGCAAGGCATGGAAAATCAAGGGAAAAGGGCAAAGCAAGGCAAGGCAAGACAAAAGGGCAAAACAAGGCAAGGGAAGGCAAGTCAAAATGGCAAAGCAAAGGAAGGCAAGTCAAAAGGGAAAGCAAGACAAGACAAGGAAAGGCAAAAGGGCACACCAAGGCAAGGCAAGGCAAGGCAAAAGGCAAAGCAAGGCAATGCAAGGCAAATCAAAAGGGCAAAGAAAGGCAAGAGAAGGCAAGAGGGCAAAGCAAGGCAATGCAAGGCAAGGGAAAAGGGCATAGCAAGGCAAGGCAAGGCAAGGCAAAATGGCAAATCAAGGCAAGGCAAGTCAAGGCAAAAGGGCAAAGCAAGGCAAGGCAAGGAAAGGCAAAAAGGCAAAGCAAAGCAAGGCAAGGCATGATAAAAGGGCAGAGCAAGGCAAAGCAAGGAAAGCCAAAAGAGAAAACCAAGGCACCGCAAGGCAAGGCAAAAGGGCAAAGCAAAGTAAGGCAAGGCAAGGCAAAATGGCAAAGCAAGGCAAGGCAAGGAGAGGCAAAAGTGCAAAGCAAGGCAAGGCAAGACAAAAGGGCAAAGCAAGACAAGGCAAGGCAAAAGGGCAAAACAAGGCAAGGCAAGGCAAAAGGGCAAAACAAGGCAAGGCAAAAAGGCAAAGCAAGCCAAGGCAAGGGAAGGCAAAAGGGCAAAGCAAGGCAAGGCAAAAGGGCAAAGCAAGGCAAGGCAAGGAAAGCAAAATGGCAAGGCAAGGCAAGGAAAGGCAAGGCAAAAGGCAAAACAAGGCACGGCAAGGCAAAAGGGCAAAGCAAGGCAAGGCAAAAGGGCAAAGCAAGGAAGGCAAGGCAATTCAAAAGGGCAAAGGAAGGCATGGAAAACTAAGTCAAAAGGGCAAAGCCGGGCAAGGCAAGACAAGGCAAAAGCTCAAAGCAAGACAAGGCAAGGCAAGGCAAAAGGGCACACCAAGGCAAGGTAAGGCAAGGGAAGTCAAGGCAAAAGGGCAAAGCAAAGCAAGGCAAGGCAAGGCAAAATGGAACAGCAAGGCATGCAAGGAGAAGCAAAAGTGCAAAGCAAGGCAAGGCAGGGCAAAATGGCAAAGCAAGGCAAGGCAAGGCAAAAGTGCAAAGCAAAAGGAAGGCAAGGCAAAAGGGCAAAACAAGGCAAGGCAAGGCAAAAGGGCAATACAAGGCAAGACAAGGCAAAATGGCAAAGCAAGGCAAGGAAAGGCAAGGCTAAAGGCAAAGCAAGGGAAGGCAAGGCAAGGCAAAATGGAAAAGCAAGACAAGGCAAGGCAATTCAAAAGGGCAAAGCAAGGCAAGGCAATGTAAGGCAAAAGGGCAATGCAAGGCAAGGCAAAAGGGCAAAGTAAGGCAAGGCAAAAGGGCAGAGAAAGGCAAGGCATGCAAGGCAAAAGGGAAAACCAAGGTAAGGCAAGTCAAGGCAAAAGGGCAAATCACGGCAAGGCAAGGCAAGGCAAATGGGCAAAGCAAGGCAAGGCAAGTCAGAAGGGCAAAGCAAGGCAAGGCAAGGCAAGGCAAAAGGGCAAGGCAAGGCTAGGCAAAAGGGCAAAGCAAGCCAAGGCAAAAAGGCAAAGCAAGACAATGCAAGGCAAGGCAAAATGGCCAAGCAAGGCAAGGCAAGAGGGCAAAGCAAGGAAAGGCAAAAGGGCAAAGCAAGCAATGAAAGGCAAGGAAAAGGGCAAAGCAAGGCAAGGCAAGGCAAGGCAAAAGGGCAAAGAAGGCAAGGCAAGGCAAGTCAAAAGGGCAAAGAAAGGCAAGGCAAGGCAAAAGGGCAAAGCAAGGTAAAGGCAAGGCAAAAGAGCAAAGCAAGTCAAGGCAAGGAGAGCAAAATGGCAAGGCAAGGCAAGGAAAGGCAAGGCAAAAGGCAAAGCAAGGCAAGGCAAGGAAATCAAAAAGGCAAGGCAAGGCAAGGCAAGGCAAAAGGCAAAGCAAGGCAAGGCAAGGCAAAAGGGCAAAGCAAGGCAAGGCAAAAGAGCAAAGCAAGGCAAGGCAACGCAATGCAAAAGGGCAAAGCAAGACAAGGCAAGGTAAGGGAAAGTGCAATGCAAGGCAAGGCAAAAGGGCAAAGCAAGGAAGGCAAGGCAATGCAAAAGGGCAAAGGAAGGCAAGTCAATGCAAAAGGGCAAAGGAAGGCAAGTCAAAAGGACAAAGCAAGTCAAGGCAAGGAAAGGCAAAAGGGCAAAGCAAGGCATGGAAAGCTAAGTCAAAAGGGCAAAGCAAGGCAAGGCAAGACAAGGCAAAAGCTCAAAGCAAGACAAGGCAAGGCAAGGGAAAAGGGCAAAGCAGAGGAAGGCAAGTCAAAATGGAATGCAAGACAAGGCCAGGCACGTCAAAATGGCAAAGCAAGGCAAGGTAAGGCAAGGCATAAGGGTAAAGCAAGGCAAGGCATTGCAAGGCAAAAGGGCAAAGCAAGGCAAGGCAAAAGGACATAGCAAGTCAAGGCAAGACAAGGCGAAAGGGCAAAGGAAGGCATGGAAAATCAAGGGAAAAGGGCAAAGCAAGGCAAGGCAAGACAAAAGGGCAAAACAAGGCAAGGGAAGGCAAGTCAAAATGGCAAAGCAAAGGAAGGCAAGTCAAAAGGGAAAGCAAGACAAGGCAAGGCAAGGCAAAAGGGCACACCAAGGCAAGGCAAGGCAAGGCAAGGCAAAAGGCAAAGCAAGGCAATGCAAGGCAAATCAAAAGGGCAAAGAAAGGCAAGACAAGGCAAGAGGGCAAAGCAAGGCAATGCAAGGCAAGGGAAAAGGGCATAGCAAGGCAAGGCAAGGCAAGGCAAAATGGCAAAGCAAGGCAAGGCACGTCAAGGCAAAAGGGCAAAGCAAGGCAAGGCAAGGAAAGGCAAAAAGGCAAAGCAAGGCAAGGCAAGTAAAAGGAAAAGAGAAAATCAATGCACGGCAAGGCAAGGCAAAATGGCGAAGCAAGGCAATGAAAGGCAAGGCAAGAGGGCAAAGCAAGGCAAGGCAAGGAAAGGCAAAAGGACAAGCAATGCAAGGCAAGGCATGATAAAAGGGCAAAGCAAGGCAAGGCAAGGAAAGTCAAAAGAGAAAACCAAGGCACAGCAAGGCAAGGCAAAAGGGCAAAGCAAAGTAAGGCAAGGCAAGGCAAAATGGCAAAGCAAGGCAAGGCAAGGAGAGGCAAAAGTGCAAAGCAAGGCAAGGCAAGACAAAAGGGCAAAGCAAGACAAGGCAAGGTAAGGGAAAGTGCAATGCAAGGCAAGGCAAAAGGGCAAAGCAAGGAAGGCAAGGCAATGCAAAAGGGCAAAGTAAGGCAAGTCAAAAGGACAAAGCAAGTCAAGGCAAGGAAAGGCAAAAGGGCAAAGCAAGGCATGGAAAGCTAAGTCAAAAGGGCAAAGCAAGGCAAGGTAAGACAAGGCAAAAGCTCAAAGCAAGACAAGGCAAGGCAAGGGAAAAGGGCAAAGCAGAGGAAGGCAAGTCAAAATGGAATGCAAGACAAGGCCAGGCACGGCAAAAGGGCAAAGCAAGGCAAGGTAAGGCAAGGCATAAGGGTAAAGCAAAGCAAGGCATTGCAAGGCAAAAGGGCAAAGCAAGGCAAGGCAAAAGGACATAGCAAGTCAAGGCAAGACAAGGCAAAAGGGCAAAGGAAGGCATGGAAAATCAAGGGAAAAGGGCAAAGCAAGGCAAGGCAAGACAAAAGGGCAAAACAAGGCAAGGGAAGGCAAGTCAAAATGGCAAAGCAAAGGAAGGCAAGTCAAAAGGGAAAGCAAGACAAGGCAAGGCAAGGCAAAAGGGCACACCAAGGCAAGGCAAGGCAAGGCAAGGCAAAAGGCAAAGCAAGGCAATGCAAGGTAAATCAAAAGGGCAAAGAAAGGCAAGACAAGGCAAGAGGGCAAAGTAAGGCAATGCAAGGCAAGGGAAAAGGGCATAGCAAGGCAAGGCAAGGCAAGGCAAAATGGCAAAGCAAGGCAAGGCACGTCAAGGCAAAAGGGCAAAGCAAGGCAAGGCAAGGCAAGGCAAAAAGGCAAAGCAAGGCAAGGCAAGTAAAGAGAAAAGAGAAAATCAATGCACGGCAAGGCAAGGCAAAATGGCAAAGCAAGGCAAGGCAAGGCAAGGCAAGGCAAGGCAAGAGGGCAAAGCAAGGCAAGGCAAGGAAAGGCAAAATGACAAGCAATGCAAGGCAAGGCATGATAAAAGGGCAAAGCAAGGCAAGGCAAGGAAAGTCAAAAGAGAAAACCAAGGCACAGCAAGGCAAGGCAAAAGGGCAAAGCAAAGTAAGGCAAGGCAAGGCAAAATGGCAAAGCAAGGCAAGGCAAGGAGAGGCAAAAGTGCAAAGCAAGGCAAGGCAAGACAAAAGGGCAAAGCAAGACAAGGCAAGGCAAAAAGGCAAAACAAGGCAAGGTAAAAAGGCAAAGCAAGCCAAGGCAATGCAAGGCAAAAGGGCAAAGCAAGGCAAGGCAAGGAAAGCAAAATGGCAAGGCAAGGCAAGGCAAAAGGCAAAGCAAGGCAAGGCAAGGCAGAAGGGCAAAGCAAGGCAAGGCAAAAGGGCAAAGCAAGGCAAGGCAACACAATGCAACAGGGCAAAGCAAGGTAAGGCAAGGTAAGGGAAAGGGCAATGCAAGGCAAGGCCAAAGGGCAAAGCAAGGAAGGCAAGGCAATGCAAAAGGGCAAAGGAAGGCAAGTCAAAAGGACAAAGCAAGTCAAGGCAAGGAAAGGCAAAAGGGCAAGGCAAGGCATGGAAAACTAAGTCAAAAGTGCAAAGCAAGGCAAGGCAAGACAAGGCGAAAGCTCAAAGCAAGACAAGGCAAGGCAAGGGAAAAGGGCAAAGCAGAGAAAGGCAAGTGAAAATGGAATGCAAGACAAGGCCAGGCACGGCAAAAGGGCAAAGCAAGGCAAGGTAAGGCAAGGCAAAAGGGCAAAACAAGGCAAGGCAAGGAAAGGCAAAAAGGCAAACCAAGGCAAGGCAAGTAAAGGGAAAAGAGAAATTCAATGCAAGGCAAGGGAAGTCAAAATGGCAAAGCAAGGCAAGGCAAGGAAAGTCAAAAGAGATACCAAGGCACCGCAAGGCAAGGCAAAAGGGCAAAGCAAAAAATGGCACAGCAAGGCAAGGAAAGGAGAGGCAAAAGTGCAAAGCAAGGCAAGGGAAGACAAAAGGGCAAAGCAAGACAAGGCAAGGCAATGCAACTGGGCAAAGCAGGGCAAGGCAAGGCAAGGCAAAATGGCAAAGCAAGGGAAGGCAAGGCAAAAGCGCAAAGCAAGGCAAGGCAAGGCAAAAGGGCAAAACAAGGCAAGGCAAGGCAAAAGGGCAATACAAGGCAAGGCAAGGCAAAATGGCAAAGCAAGGCAAGGAAAGGCAAGGCTAAAGGCAAAGCAAGGCAAGGCAAGGCAAGGCAAAAGGGAAAAGCAAGACAAGGCAAGGCAATTCAAAAGGGCAAAGCAAGGAGAGGAGAGGTAAGGCACAAGGGCAATGCAAGGCAAGGCAAAAGGGCAAAGTAAGACAAGGCAAAAGGGCAAAGAAAGGCAAGGCATGCAAGGCAAAAGGGAAAACCAAGGTAAGGCAAGTCAAGGCAAAAGGGCAAAGCAAGGCAAGGCAAGGCAAGGCAAATGCGCAAAGCAAGGCAAGGCAAGTCAAAAGGGCAAAGCAAGGCAAGGCAAGGCAAGGCAAAAGAGCAAAGCAAGGCAAGGCAAGGCAAGGGAAACGGGCAAGGCAAGGCAAGGCAAAAGGGCAAAGCAAGCCAAGGCAAAAGGGCAAAGCAAGACAATGCAAGGCAAGGCAAAATGGCCAAGCAAGGCAAGGCAAGGCAAGGCAAGAGGGCAAAGCAAGGAAAGGCAAAAGGCAAAGCAAGGCAATGAAAGGCAAGGGAAAAGGGCAAAGCACGGCAAGGCAAGGCAAAAGGGCAAAGCAAGGCATGGGAAGGCAAGGCAAAATGGCAAAGCAAGGCAAGGCAATGCAAGGCAAAAGGGCAAAGCAAGGCAAGGCAAGGAAAGGCAAAAAGGCAAAGCAAGGCAAGGCAAGTAAAGGGAAAAGAGAAAATCCATGTACGGCAAGTCAAGGCAAAATGGCAAAGCAAGGCAAGGCAAGGCAAGGCAAGAGGGCAAAGCAAGGCAAGGCAAGGCAAGGCAAAAGGGCAAAGCAATGCAAGGCAAGGCAAGGCAAAAGGGTAAAGCAAGACAAGGCAAGGAAAGTCAAAACAGAAAACCAAGGCACCGCAAGGCAAGGGAAAAGGGCAAAGCAAAGGAAGGCAAGGCAAGGCAAAATGGCAAAGCAAGGCAAGGCAAGGAGAGGCAAAAGTGCAAAGCAAGGCAAGGCAATGCAACTGGGCATAGAAGGGCAAGGCAAGGCAAGGCAAAATGGCAAAGCAAGGCAAGGCAAGGCAAGGCAAAAGGGCAAAGCAAGGCAAGGCAAGGCAAGGCAAATGTGCAAAACAAGGCAAGGCAAGGCAAAAGGGCAAAACAAGGCAAGGCAAGGCAAAAGGGCAAAACAAGGCAAGGCAAAAGGGCAAAGCAAGGCAAGTCAAGGCAAGGCAAGTAAAGGCAAAGGAGAAAATCGAGGCACGGCAAGGCAAGGCAAAGGGACAATGCAAGGAAAGGCAAGGCAAAAGGGCAAAGCAAGGCAATGCAAGTAATGGCAAAAGGGCAAATCAATGCAAGACAAGTTAGAAGTGCAAAGCAAGGGAAGGCAAGGCACGGCAAAAAGGCAAAGGAAGGCAAGGCAAGGCGAAAGGGCAAGGCAAGGAATGACAAGGAAAGCAAAATGGCAAGGCAAGGCAAGGAAAGGCAAAGCAAAAGGCAAAGGAAGGCAAGGCAAGGCAAAAGGGCAAAGCAAGGCAAGGCAAAAGGGCAAAGCAAGGCAGGGCAACGCAATGCAAAAGGGCAAAGCAAGGCAAGGCAAGGCAATGCAAAAGGGCAAAGGAAGGCAAGTCAAAAGGACAAAGCAAGTCAAGGCAAGGAAAGGCAAAAGGGCAAAGCAAGGCATGGAAAGCTAAGTCAAAAGGGCAAAGCAAGGCAAGGCAAGACAAGGCAAAAGCTCTAAGCAAGACAAGGCAAGGCAAGGGAAAAGGGCAAAGCAGAGGAAGACAAATCAAAATGGAATGCAAGACAAGGCCAGGCACGGCAAAAGGGCATAGCAAGGCAAGGTAAGGCAAGGCAAATGGGCAAAGCAAGGCAAGGCAAAAGGACATAGCAAGTCAAGGCAAGACAAGGAAAAAGGGCAAAGCAAGGCATGGAAAATCAAGGGAAAAGGGCAAAGCAAGGCAAGGCAAGGCAAGACAAAAGGGCAAAACAAGGCAAGGGAAGGCAAGTCAAAATGGCAAAGCAAGGGAAGGCAAGTCAAAAGGGAAAGCAAGACAAGGCAAGGCAAGGCAAAAGGGCACACCAAGGTAAGGCAAGGCAAGGCAAGGCAAAAGGCAAAGCAAGGCAATGCAAGGCAAATCAAAAGGGCAAAGAAAGGCAAGACAAGGCAAGAGGGCAAAGCAAGGCAATGCAAGGCAAAGGAAAAGGGCATAGCAAGGCAAGGCAAGGCAAGGCAAAATGGCAAAGCAAGGCAAGGCAAGTCAAGGCAAAAGGGCAAAGCAAGGCAAGGCAAGGAAAGGCAAAAAGGCAAAGCAAGGTAAGGCAAGTGAAAGGAAAAGAGAAAATCAATGCACGGCAAGGCAAGGCAAAATGGCAAAGCAAGGCAAGGCAAGGCAAGGCAAGAGGGCAAAGCAAAACAAGGCAAGGAAAGGCAAAAGTACAAAAAATGCAAGGCAAGGCATGATAAAAGGGCAAAGCAAGGCAAGGCAAGGAAAGTCAAAAGAGAAATCCAAGGCACCGCAAGGCAAGGCAAAAGGGCAAAGCAAAGTAAGGCAAGGCAAGGCAAAATGGCAAAGCAAGGCAAGGCAAGGAGAGGCAAAGGTGCAAAGCAAGGCAAGGCAAGACAAAAGGGCAAAGCAAGACAAGGCAAGGCAAAAGGGCAAAACAAGGCAAGGCAAGGCAAAAGGGCAAAACAAGGCAAGGCAAAAGGGCAAAGCAAGCCAAGGCAAGGGAAGGCAAAAGGGCAAAGCAAGGCAAGGCAAAAGGGCAAAGCAAGGCAATGCAAGGAATGGCAAAAGGGCAAATCAATGCAAGACAAGTTAGAAGGGCAAAGCAAGGGAAGGCAAGGCACGGCAAAAAGGCAAAGGAAGGCAAGGCAAGGCAAGGCAAAAGGGCAAGGCAAGGCAAGGCAAGGAAAGCAAAATGGCAAGGCAAGGCAAGGAAAGGCAAGGCAAAAGGGCAAAGGACGGCAAGGCAAGGCAAAAGGGCAAAGCAAGTCAAGGCAAAAGGGCAAAGCAGGGCAAGGCAACGCAATGCAAAAGGGCAAAGCAAGGCAAGGGAAGGCAATGCAAAAGGGCAAAGGAAGGAAAGTCAAAAGGACAAAGCAAGTCAAGGCAAGGAAAGGCAAAAGGGCAAAGCAAGGCATGGAAAGCTAAGTCAAAAGGGCAAAGCAAGGCAAGGCAAGACAAGGCAAAAGCTCAAAGCAAGACAAGGCAAGGCAAGGGAAAAGGGCAAAGCAGAGGAAGGCAAGTCAAAATGGAATGCAAGACAAGGCCAGGCACGGCAAAAGGGCAAAGCAAGGCAAGGTAAGGCAAGGCAAAAGGGCAAAGCAAGGCAAGGCATTGCAAGGCAAAAGGCAAAGCAAGGCAAGGCAAAAGGACATAGCAAGTCAAGGCAAGACAAGGCAAAAGGGCAAAGCAAGGCATGGAAAATCAAGGGAAAAGGGCAAAGCAAGGCAAGGCAAGGCAAGACAAAAGGGCAAAACAAGGCAAGGAAAGGCAAGTCAAAATGGCAAAGCAAAGGAAGGCAAGTCAAAAGGGAAAGCAAGACAAGGCAAGGCAAGGCAAAAGGGCAAATCAAGGCAATGCAAGGAATGGCAAAAGGGGAAAGCAAGGCAAGGCAAGGCAGAAGGGCAAAGCAAGGGAAGGCAAGGTACGGCAAAAGGGCAAAGGAATGCAAGGCAAGGCAAGGCAAAAGGGCAAAGCAAGTCAAGGCAAGGCAGAAGGACAAAGCAAGGAAAGGCAAGGCAAAAGGACAAAGCAAGGAAAGGCAAGGCAAAAGGGCAAAGCAAGGCAATGCAAGGAATGGCAAAAGGGCAAAGCAAGGCAAGGCAAGGCAGAAGGGCAAAGCAAGGGAAGGCATGCACGGCAAAAGGGCAAAGGAAGGCAAGGCAAGGCAAGGCAAAAGTGCAAAGCAAGGCAACACAAGGCAAGGCAAAAGGGCAAAGCAAGGCTATGCAAAGAATGGCAAAAGACGAAAGCAACACAAGGCAAGGCAAAAGGGCAAGGCAAGGCAAGGCAAGGCAAAAGGGAAAAGCAAGGCAAGGCAAGGCAAGGCAAAATGTCAAAGCAAGGAGAGGAAATGCAAGGCAAAAGAGCAAAGCAAGGCAAGGCAAGGCAAGGCAAAAGTGCAAATCAAGGCAAGGAAAGGCAAGGTAAAAGGGCAAAGCAATGCAAGTCAAGGCAAAAATGCAAAGGAAGGCAAGGCAAGGCAAGGAAAATTGCAAAGCAAGAAAAGGCAAGGCAAGGAAAAAGGGCAACGCAAGGCAAGGCAAGGCAAGGCAAAAGGGCAAAGCAATGCAAGGCAAGGCAAAAGGGCAAAGCAATGCAAGTCAAGGCAAAAGGGCAAAGCAAGGCAAGGCAAGGCAGGCAAGGCAAAAGGGGAAAGCAAGGCAAGGCAAGGCAAGGCAAAAGGGAAAGTAAGGCAAGGCAACGCAAGGCAAAAGGGCAAAGCAAGGGAAGGCAAGGCAGAAGGGCAAAGCAAGGGAAGGCAACACACGGCAAAAGGGCAAAGGAAGGCAAGGCCAGGCAAAATTGCAAAGCAAGGCAAGGCAAGGCAAAGCAAAAGGGCAAAGCAAGGCAAGGCAAGGCAAAATGGCAAAGCAAGGCAAGGCAAAGCAGAAGGGCAAAGCAAGGGAAGGCATGGTACGGCAAAATGGCAAAGGAAGGCAAGGGAAGGCAAGGCAAAAGTGCACAGAAAGGCAAAACAAGGCAAGGCAAAAGGGCAAAGCAAGGAAAGGCAAGGCAAGGGAAAATGGCAAAGTGAGGCAAGGCAAGGCAAGGCAAAAGAGCAAAGCAAGGCAAGGCAAGGCAAAAGGGCAAAGCAAGGCAAGGCAAGGCAAAAGGGCAAAGCAAGGCAAAGCAAGGCAAAAGGGCAAAGCAACGAAAGGCAAGGCAAAAGGGCTAAGTAAGGCAAGGCAAGGCAAGGCAAAAGGGCAAAGCAATGCAAGGCAAGGCAAAAGGGCAAAGCAATGCAAGTCAAGGCAAAAGGGCAAAGCAAGGCAAGGCAAGGCAGGCAAGGCAAAAGGGGAAAGCAAGGCAAGGCAAGGCAAGGCAAAAGGGAAAGTAAGGCAAGGCAACGCAAGGCAAAAGGGCAAAGCAAGGGAAGGCAAGGCAGAAGGGCAAAGCAAGGGAAGGCAACACACGGCAAAAGGGCAAAGGAAGGCAAGGCCAGGCAAAATTGCAAAGCAAGGCAAGGCAAGGCAAAGCAAAAGGGCAAAGCAAGGCAAGGCAAGGCAAAATGGCAAAGCAAGGCAAGGCAAAGCAGAAGGGCAAAGCAAGGGAAGGCATGGTACGGCAAAATGGCAAAGGAAGGCAAGGGAAGGCAAGGCAAAAGTGCACAGAAAGGCAAAACAAGGCAAGGCAAAAGGGCAAAGCAAGGAAAGGCAAGGCAAGGGAAAATGGCAAAGTGAGGCAAGGCAAGGCAAGGCAAAAGAGCAAAGCAAGGCAAGGCAAGGCAAAAGGGCAAAGCAAGGCAAGGCAAGGCAAAAGGGCAAAGCAAGGCAAAGCAAGGCAAAAGGGCAAAGCAACGAAAGGCAAGGCAAAAGGGCTAAGTAAGGCAAGGCAAGGCAAGGAAAAAGGGCAAAGCAAGGCAAGGCAAGAAATGGCAAAAGTGCAAAGCAAGGCAAGACAAGGTAAAAGGGCAAAGCAAGGCAATGCAAGGAATTGCAAAAGGGCAAAGCAAGGCAAGAAAAGGCAGAAGGGCAAAGCAAGGGAGGGCAAGGCACGGCAAAACAGCAAAGGAAGGCAAGACAAGGTAAGGCAAAAGGGCAAAGCAAGGCAAGGCAAGTTAAAAGGGCAAAGCAAGGCAAGGCAAGGCAAGGCAAAAGGGGAAAGCAAGGCAAGGCAAGGCAAAAGGGCAAAGCAAGGCAAGTCAAAAGGACAAAGCAAGTCAAGGCAAGACCATGCAAAAAGGGCAAAGCAAGGCATGGAAAGTCAAGGCAAAACGGCAAGGCAAGGCAAGGCAAAAGGAAAGCACGACAAGGTAAGGCAAGGCAAAAGGGCACACCAAGGCAAGGCAAGGCAAGGCAAATGGGCAAAGCAAGGCAATGCAAGGCAAATCAAAAAGGCAAAGAAAGGCAAGACAAGGTAACAGGGGAAAGCAAGGCAATGCAAGGCAAGTCAAAAGGGCATAGCAAGGCAAGGCAAGGCAAAAGGGCAAATCAAGGCAAAGCAAGGCAAGGCAAGATGGCAAAGCAAGGAGAGGCAAAAGGGTAAAGCAAGGCAATGAAAGGCAAGGGAAAAGGGCAAAGCAAGGCAAGGCAAGGCAAAAGGGCAAAGCAAGGCATGGGAAGGCAAGGCAAAATGGCAAAGCAAGGCAAGGCAAGGCAAAAGGGCAAAGAAAGGCACGGCAAGTCAAGGCAAAATGGCAAAGAAAGGCAAGGCAAGTAAAGGGAAAAGAGAAAATCAATGTACGGCAAGGCAAGGCAAAATGGCAAAGCAAGGCAAGGCAAGGCAAAAGGGCAAAGCAATGCAAGGCAAGGCAAGGCAAAAGGGCAAAGCAAGACAAGGCAAGGCAAGTCAAAACAGAAAACCAAGGCACCGCAAGGCAAGGGAAAAGGGCAAATCAAAGGAAGGCAAGGCAAGGCAAAATGGCAAAGCAAGGCAAGGCAAGGAGAGGCAAAAGTGCAAAGCAAGGCAAGGCAAGGCAAGGCAAATGTGCAAAACAAGGCAAGGCAAGGCAAAAGGGCAAAACAAGGCAAGGCAAGGCAAAAGGGCAAAGCAAGTCAAGGCAAGGGAAGGCAAAAGCGCAAAGCAAGGCAAGGCAAGGCAAAGCAAAAGGGCAAAGCAAGTCAAGGCAAGGGAAGGCAAAAGCGCAAAGCAAGGCAAGGCAAGGCAAGGCAAAAGGGCAAAGCAAGGCAAGTCAAGGCAAGGCAAGTAAAGGCAAAAGAGAAAATCAAGGCAGGGTAAGGCAAGGCAAAATGGCAAAGGAAGGCAAGGCAAGGCAAGGCAAGAGGGCAAAGCAAGGCAAGGCAAGGAAAGTCAAAAGGGAAAAGCAATGTAAGGCAAGGCAAGGCAAAAGGGCAAAGCAAGTCAAGGAAAGGAAAGACAAAAGAGAAAACAAAGGCACCGCAAGGCAAGGCAAAAGGGCAAAGCAAGGGAAGGGAAGGCACGCCAAAAGGGCAAAGGAAGTCAGGGCAAGGCAAGGCAAAAAACCAAAACAATGGAAGGCAAGGAACGGAAAAAGGGCCAACCAAGGCAAGGCAACGCAAGGCAAAATGACAAAGCAAGGCAAGGCAAGGCAAGGCAAAAGGGCAAATCAAGGCAATGCAAGGAATGGCAAAAGGGGAAAGCAAGGCAAGGCAAGGCAGAAGGGCAAAGCAAGGGAAGGCAAGGTATGGCAAAAGGGCAAAGGAATGCAAGGCAAGGCAAGGCAAAAGGGCAAAGCAAGTCAAGGCAAGGCAGAAGGACAAAGCAAGGAAAGGCAAGGCAAAAGGGCAAAGCAAGGAAAGGCAAGTCAAAAGGGCAAAACAAGGCAATGCAAGGAATGGCAAAAGGGCAAAGCAAGGCAAGGCAAGGCAGAAGGGCAAAGCAAGGGAAGGCATGCACGGTAAAAGGGCAAAGGAAGGCAAGGCAAGGCAAGGCAAAAGGGCAAAGGAAGGCTATGCAAGGAATGGCAAAAGGGGAAAGCAAGGCAAGGCAAGGCAGAAAGGCAAAGCAAGTGAAGGCAAGGTACGGCAAAAGGGCAAAAAGGAATGCAAGGCAAGGCAAGGCAAAAGGGCAAAGCAAGTCAAGGCAAGGCAAAAGGACAAAGGAAGGAAAGGCAAGACAAAAGGGCCAAGCAAGGCAAGGCAAGGCAAAAGGGAAAAGCAAGGTAATGCAAGGAATGGCAAAAGGGTAAAGCAAGGCAAGGCATGGCAGTAGGGCAAAGCAAGAGAAGGCATGAACGGCAAAAGGGCAAAGGAAGGCAAGGCAAGGCAAGGCAAAAGGGCAAAGAAAGGCAAGGGAAGGCAAAAGTGCATAGCAAGAAAAGGCACGGCAAGGAAAATGGGCAAAGCAATGCAAGGCAAGGGTAGGCAAAAGGGCAAAGTAGGCAAGGCAAGGCAAAAGGGCAAAGGAAGGCAATGCAAGGAATGGCAAAAGGGCAAAGCAAGGCTAGGCAAGGCAGAAGGGCAAAAAAAAGGGAAGGCAAAAGGGCAAAGGAAGGCAATGCAAGGAATGGCAAAAGGGCAAAGCAAGGCTAGGCAAGGCAGAAGGGCAAAGCAAGGGAAGGCAAAAGTGCAAAGCAAGGAAAGGCAAAACAAGGCAAAAGTGCAAAGCAAGGCAACACAAGGCAAGGCAAAAGGGCAAGGCAAGGCAAGGCAAGGCAAGGCAAAAGGGCAAAGCAAGGAAAGGCAAGGCATAAGTTCAAAGCAAGGGAAGGCAAGGCACGGCAAAATGGCAAAGCAAGGCAATGCAAAGCAAGGCAAAAGGGCAAAGCAAGGCAAGTCAAGGCAAAAGGGCAAACCAAGACAAAGCAGGGCAAGGACAAAGGGCAAAGCAAGGCAAGGCAAGGGAAGGGAAAAAGGCAAAGCAAGACAAGTCATGGCAAGGCAGAAGGGCAAAGCAAGGCAGGGCAAGGGAAGGAAAAAGGGCAAAGCAAGGCAAGGCAAAAGGGCAAAGCAAGGCAAGGCAGGGGAAAGCTAAGCAAGGCAAAGGGACAAGGCAAGGCAAGGCAAGGCAAAAGGGCAAAGCAAGGCAAGGCAAAAGGGCAAAGCAAGGCAAGGGAGGGCAAAGCAAGGCAAGGCAAAGGGACAATGCAAGGAAAGGCAAGGCAAAAGGGCAAAGCAAGGCAAGGCAAGGCAAAAGGGCAAAGCAAGGCAATGCAAGGAATGGCAAAAGGGCAAATCAATGCAAGACAAGTTAGAAGGGCAAAGGAAGGGAAGGCAAGCCACGGCAAAAAGGCAAAGGAAGGCAAGGCAAGGCAAGGCAAAAGGGCAAACCAAGACAAAGCAGGGCAAGGACAAAGGGCAAAGCAAGGCAAGGGAAGGGAAGGCAGAAAGGCAAAGCAAGACAAGTCAAGGCAAGGCAGAAGGGCAAAGCAAGGCAGGGCAAGGCAAGGCAAAAGGGCAAAGCAAGGCAAGGCAAAAGGGCAAAGCAAGGCAAGGCAGGGCAAAGCAAAGCAAGGCAAAGGGACAATGCAAGGCAAGGCAAGGCAAAAGGGCAAAACAAGGCAAGGCAAAAGGGCAAAGCAAGGCAAGGGAGGGCAAAGCAAGGCAAGGCAAAGGGACAATGCAAGGAAAGGCAAGGCAAAAGGGCAAAGCAAGGCAATGCAAGGAATGGCAAAAGGGCAAATCAATGCAAGACAAGTTAGAAGTGCAAAGCAAGGGAAGGCAAGGCACGGCAAAAAGGCAAAGGAAGGCAAGGCAAGGCGAAAGGGCAAGGCAAGGAATGACAAGGAAAGCAAAATGGCAAGGCAAGGCAAGGAAAGGCAAAGCAAAAGGCAAAGGAAGGCAAGGCAAGGCAAAAGGGCAAAGCAAGGCAAGGCAAAAGGGCAAAGCAAGGCAGGGCAACGCAATGCAAAAGGGCAAAGCAAGGCAAGGCAAGGCAATGCAAAAGGGCAAAGGAAGGCAAGTCAAAAGGACAAAGCAAGTCAAGGCAAGGAAAGGCAAAAGGGCAAAGCAAGGCATGGAAAGCTAAGTCAAAAGGGCAAAGCAAGGCAAGGCAAGACAAGGCAAAAGCTCTAAGCAAGACAAGGCAAGGCAAGGGAAAAGGGCAAAGCAGAGGAAGACAAATCAAAATGGAATGCAAGACAAGGCCAGGCACGGCAAAAGGGCATAGCAAGGCAAGGTAAGGCAAGGCAAATGGGCAAAGCAAGGCAAGGCAAAAGGACATAGCAAGTCAAGGCAAGACAAGGAAAAAGGGCAAAGCAAGGCATGGAAAATCAAGGGAAAAGGGCAAAGCAAGGCAAGGCAAGGCAAGACAAAAGGGCAAAACAAGGCAAGGGAAGGCAAGTCAAAATGGCAAAGCAAGGGAAGGCAAGTCAAAAGGGAAAGCAAGACAAGGCAAGGCAAGGCAAAAGGGCACACCAAGGTAAGGCAAGGCAAGGCAAGGCAAAAGGCAAAGCAAGGCAATGCAAGGCAAATCAAAAGGGCAAAGAAAGGCAAGACAAGGCAAGGCAAAATGGCAAAGCAAGGCAAGGCAAGTCAAGGCAAAAGGGCAAAGCAAGGCAAGGCAAGGAAAGGCAAAAAGGCAAAGCAAGGTAAGGCAAGTGAAAGGAAAAGAGAAAATCAATGCACGGCAAGGCAAGGCAAAATGGCAAAGCAAGGCAAGGCAAGGCAAGGCAAGAGGGCAAAGCAAAACAAGGCAAGGAAAGGCAAAAGTACAAAAAATGCAAGGCAAGGCATGATAAAAGGGCAAAGCAAGGCAAGGCAAGGAAAGTCAAAAGAGAAATCCAAGGCACCGCAAGGCAAGGCAAAAGGGCAAAGCAAAGTAAGGCAAGGCAAGGCAAAATGGCAAAGCAAGGCAAGGCAAGGAGAGGCAAAGGTGCAAAGCAAGGCAAGGCAAGACAAAAGGGCAAAGCAAGACAAGGCAAGGCAAAAGGGCAAAAGAAGGCAAGGCAAGGCAAAAGGGCAAAACAAGGCAAGGCAAAAGGGCAAAGCAAGCCAAGGCAAGGGAAGGCAAAAGGGCAAAGCAAGGCAAGGCAAAAGGGCAAAGCAAGGCAATGCAAGGAATGGCAAAAGGGCAAATCAATGCAAGACAAGTTAGAAGGGCAAAGCAAGGGAAGGCAAGGCACGGCAAAAAGGCAAAGGAAGGCAAGGCAAGGCAAGGCAAAAGGGCAAGGCAAGGCAAGGCAAGGAAAGGAAAATGGCAAGGCAAGGCAAGGCAAAAGGGCAAAGGACGGCAAGGCAAGGCAAAAGGGCAAAGCAAGTCAAGGCAAAAGGGCAAAGCAGGGCAAGGCAACGCAATGCAAAAGGGCAAAGCAAGGCAAGGGAAGGCAATGCAAAAGGGCAAAGGAAGGAAAGTCAAAAGGACAAAGCAAGTCAAGGCAAGGAAAGGCAAAAGGGCAAAGCAAGGCATGGAAAGCTAAGTCAAAAGGGCAAAGCAAGGCAAGGCAAGACAAGGCAAAAGCTCAAAGCAAGACAAGGCAAGGCAAGGGAAAAGGGCAAAGCAGAGGAAGGCAAGTCAAAATGGAATGCAAGACAAGGCCAGGCACGGCAAAAGGGCAAAGCAAGGCAAGGTAAGGCAAGGCAAAAGGGCAAAGCAAGGCAAGGCATTGCAAGGCAAAAGGCAAAGCAAGGCAAGGCAAAAGGACATAGCAAGTCAAGGCAAGACAAGGCAAAAGGGCAAAGCAAGGCATGGAAAATCAAGGGAAAAGGGCAAAGCAAGGCAAGGCAAGGCAAGACAAAAGGGCAAAACAAGGCAAGGAAAGGCAAGTCAAAATGGCAAAGCAAAGGAAGGCAAGTCAAAAGGGAAAGCAAGACAAGGCAAGGCAAGGCAAAAGGGCAAATCAAGGCAATGCAAGGAATGGCAAAAGGGGAAAGCAAGGCAAGGCAAGGCAGAAGGGCAAAGCAAGGGAAGGCAAGGTACGGCAAAAGGGCAAAGGAATGCAAGGCAAGGCAAGGCAAAAGGGCAAAGCAAGTCAAGGCAAGGCAGAAGGACAAAGCAAGGAAAGGCAAGGCAAAAGGACAAAGCAAGGAAAGGCAAGGCAAAAGGGCAAAGCAAGGCAATGCAAGGAATGGCAAAAGGGCAAAGCAAGGCAAGGCAAGGCAGAAGGGCAAAGCAAGGGAAGGCATGCACGGCAAAAGGGCAAAGGAAGGCAAGGCAAGGCAAGGCAAAAGTGCAAAGCAAGGCAACACAAGGCAAGGCAAAAGGGCAAAGCAAGGCTATGCAAAGAATGGCAAAAGACGAAAGCAACACAAGGCAAGGCAAAAGGGCAAGGCAAGGCAAGGCAAGGCAAAAGGGAAAAGCAAGGCAAGGCAAGGCAAGGCAAAATGTCAAAGCAAGGAGAGGAAATGCAAGGCAAAAGAGCAAAGCAAGGCAAGGCAAGGCAAGGCAAAAGTGCAAATCAAGGCAAGGAAAGGCAAGGTAAAAGGGCAAAGCAATGCAAGTCAAGGCAAAAATGCAAAGGAAGGCAAGGCAAGGCAAGGAAAATTGCAAAGCAAGAAAAGGCAAGGCAAGGAAAAAGGGCAACGCAAGGCAAGGCAAGGCAAGGCAAAAGGGCAAAGCAATGCAAGGCAAGGCAAAAGGGCAAAGCAATGCAAGTCAAGGCAAAAGGGCAAAGCAAGGCAAGGCAAGGCAGGCAAGGCAAAAGGGGAAAGCAAGGCAAGGCAAGGCAAGGCAAAAGGGAAAGTAAGGCAAGGCAACGCAAGGCAAAAGGGCAAAGCAAGGGAAGGCAAGGCAGAAGGGCAAAGCAAGGGAAGGCAACACACGGCAAAAGGGCAAAGGAAGGCAAGGCCAGGCAAAATTGCAAAGCAAGGCAAGGCAAGGCAAAGCAAAAGGGCAAAGCAAGGCAAGGCAAGGCAAAATGGCAAAGCAAGGCAAGGCAAAGCAGAAGGGCAAAGCAAGGGAAGGCATGGTACGGCAAAATGGCAAAGGAAGGCAAGGGAAGGCAAGGCAAAAGTGCACAGAAAGGCAAAACAAGGCAAGGCAAAAGGGCAAAGCAAGGAAAGGCAAGGCAAGGGAAAATGGCAAAGTGAGGCAAGGCAAGGCAAGGCAAAAGAGCAAAGCAAGGCAAGGCAAGGCAAAAGGGCAAAGCAAGGCAAGGCAAGGCAAAAGGGCAAAGCAAGGCAAAGCAAGGCAAAAGGGCAAAGCAACGAAAGGCAAGGCAAAAGGGCTAAGTAAGGCAAGGCAAGGCAAGGAAAAAGGGCAAAGCAAGGCAAGGCAAGAAATGGCAAAAGTGCAAAGCAAGGCAAGACAAGGTAAAAGGGCAAAGCAAGGCAATGCAAGGAATTGCAAAAGGGCAAAGCAAGGCAAGAAAAGGCAGAAGGGCAAAGCAAGGGAGGGCAAGGCACGGCAAAACAGCAAAGGAAGGCAAGACAAGGTAAGGCAAAAGGGCAAAGCAAGGCAAGGCAAGTTAAAAGGGCAAAGCAAGGCAATGCAAGGCAAGGCAAAAGGGGAAAGCAAGGCAAGGCAAGGCAAAAGGGCAAAGCAAGGCAAGTCAAAAGGACAAAGCAAGTCAAGGCAAGACCATGCAAAAAGGGCAAAGCAAGGCATGGAAAGTCAAGGCAAAACGGCAAGGCAAGGCAAGGCAAAAGGAAAGCACGACAAGGTAAGGCAAGGCAAAAGGGCACACCAAGGCAAGGCAAGGCAAGGCAAATGGGCAAAGCAAGGCAATGCAAGGCAAATCAAAAAGGCAAAGAAAGGCAAGACAAGGTAACAGGGGAAAGCAAGGCAATGCAAGGCAAGTCAAAAGGGCATAGCAAGGCAAGGCAAGGCAAAAGGGCAAATCAAGGCAAAGCAAGGCAAGGCAAGATGGCAAAGCAAGGAGAGGCAAAAGGGTAAAGCAAGGCAATGAAAGGCAAGGGAAAAGGGCAAAGCAAGGCAAGGCAAGGCAAAAGGGCAAAGCAAGGCATGGGAAGGCAAGGCAAAATGGCAAAGCAAGGCAAGGCAAGGCAAAAGGGCAAAGAAAGGCACGGCAAGTCAAGGCAAAATGGCAAAGAAAGGCAAGGCAAGTAAAGGGAAAAGAGAAAATCAATGTACGGCAAGGCAAGGCAAAATGGCAAAGCAAGGCAAGGCAAGGCAAAAGGGCAAAGCAATGCAAGGCAAGGCAAGGCAAAAGGGCAAAGCAAGACAAGGCAAGGCAAGTCAAAACAGAAAACCAAGGCACCGCAAGGCAAGGGAAAAGGGCAAATCAAAGGAAGGCAAGGCAAGGCAAAATGGCAAAGAAAGGCAAGGCAAGGAGAGGCAAAAGTGCAAAGCAAGGCAAGGCAAGGCAAGGCAAATGTGCAAAACAAGGCAAGGCAAGGCAAAAGGGCAAAACAAGGCAAGGCAAGGCAAAAGGGCAAAGCAAGTCAAGGCAAGGGAAGGCAAAAGCGCAAAGCAAGGCAAGGCAAGGCAAAGCAAAAGGGCAAAGCAAGTCAAGGCAAGGGAAGGCAAAAGCGCAAAGCAAGGCAAGGCAAGGCAAGGCAAAAGGGCAAAGCAAGGCAAGTCAAGGCAAGGCAAGTAAAGGCAAAAGAGAAAATCAAGGCAGGGTAAGGCAAGGCAAAATGGCAAAGGAAGGCAAGGCAAGGCAAGGCAAGAGGGCAAAGCAAGGCAAGGCAAGGAAAGTCAAAAGGGAAAAGCAATGTAAGGCAAGGCAAGGCAAAAGGGCAAAGCAAGTCAAGGAAAGGAAAGACAAAAGAGAAAACAAAGGCACCGCAAGGCAAGGCAAAAGGGCAAAGCAAGGGAAGGGAAGGCACGCCAAAAGGGCAAAGGAAGTCAGGGCAAGGCAAGGCAAAAAACCAAAACAATGGAAGGCAAGGAACGGAAAAAGGGCCAACCAAGGCAAGGCAACGCAAGGCAAAATGACAAAGCAAGGCAAGGCAAGGCAAGGCAAAAGGGCAAATCAAGGCAATGCAAGGAATGGCAAAAGGGGAAAGCAAGGCAAGGCAAGGCAGAAGGGCAAAGCAAGGGAAGGCAAGGTACGGCAAAAGGGCAAAGGAATGCAAGGCAAGGCAAGGCAAAAGGGCAAAGCAAGTCAAGGCAAGGCAGAAGGACAAAGCAAGGAAAGGCAAGGCAAAAGGGCAAAGCAAGGAAAGGCAAGTCAAAAGGGCAAAACAAGGCAATGCAAGGAATGGCAAAAGGGCAAAGCAAGGCAAGGCAAGGCAGAAGGGCAAAGCAAGGGAAGGCATGCACGGTAAAAGGGCAAAGGAAGGCAAGGCAAGGCAAGGCAAAAGGGCAAAGGAAGGCTATGCAAGGAATGGCAAAAGGGGAAAGCAAGGCAAGGCAAGGCAGAAAGGCAAAGCAAGTGAAGGCAAGGTACGGCAAAAGGGCAAAAAGGAATGCAAGGCAAGGCAAGGCAAAAGGGCAAAGCAAGTCAAGGCAAGGCAAAAGGACAAAGGAAGGAAAGGCAAGACAAAAGGGCCAAGCAAGGCAAGGCAAGGCAAAAGGGAAAAGCAAGGTAATGCAAGGAATGGCAAAAGGGTAAAGCAAGGCAAGGCATGGCAGTAGGGCAAAGCAAGAGAAGGCATGAACGGCAAAAGGGCAAAGGAAGGCAAGGCAAGGCAAGGCAAAAGGGCAAAGAAAGGCAAGGGAAGGCAAAAGTGCATAGCAAGAAAAGGCAAGGCAAGGAAAATGGGCAAAGCAATGCAAGGCAAGGGTAGGCAAAAGGGCAAAGTAGGCAAGGCAAGGCAAAAGGGCAAAGGAAGGCAATGCAAGGAATGGCAAAAGGGCAAAGCAAGGCTAGGCAAGGCAGAAGGGCAAAGAAAGGGAAGGCAAAAGGGCAAAGGAAGGCAATGCAAGGAATGGCAAAAGGGCAAAGCAAGGCTAGGCAAGGCAGAAGGGCAAAGCAAGGGAAGGCAAAAGTGCAAAGCAAGGAAAGGCAAAACAAGGCAAAAGTGCAAAGCAAGGCAACACAAGGCAAGGCAAAAGGGCAAGGCAAGGCAAGGCAAGGCAAGGCAAAAGGGCAAAGCAAGGAAAGGCAAGGCATAAGTTCAAAGCAAGGGAAGGCAAGGCACGGCAAAATGGCAAAGCAAGGCAATGCAAAGCAAGGCAAAAGGGCAAAGCAAGGCAAGTCAAGGCAAAAGGGCAAACCAAGACAAAGCAGGGCAAGGACAAAGGGCAAAGCAAGGCAAGGCAAGGGAAGGGAAAAAGGCAAAGCAAGACAAGTCATGGCAAGGCAGAAGGGCAAAGCAAGGCAGGGCAAGGGAAGGAAAAAGGGCAAAGCAAGGCAAGGCAAAAGGGCAAAGCAAGGCAAGGCAGGGGAAAGCTAAGCAAGGCAAAGGGACAAGGCAAGGCAAGGCAAGGCAAAAGGGCAAAGCAAGGCAAGGCAAAAGGGCAAAGCAAGGCAAGGGAGGGCAAAGCAAGGCAAGGCAAAGGGACAATGCAAGGAAAGGCAAGGCAAAAGGGCAAAGCAAGGCAAGGCAAGGCAAAAGGGCAAAGCAAGGCAATGCAAGGAATGGCAAAAGGGCAAATCAATGCAAGACAAGTTAGAAGGGCAAAGGAAGGGAAGGCAAGCCACGGCAAAAAGGCAAAGGAAGGCAAGGCAAGGCAAGGCAAAAGGGCAAACCAAGACAAAGCAGGGCAAGGACAAAGGGCAAAGCAAGGCAAGGGAAGGGAAGGCAGAAAGGCAAAGCAAGACAAGTCAAGGCAAGGCAGAAGGGCAAAGCAAGGCAGGGCAAGGCAAGGCAAAAGGGCAAAGCAAGGCAAGGCAAAAGGGCAAAGCAAGGCAAGGCAGGGCAAAGCAAAGCAAGGCAAAGGGACAATGCAAGGCAAGGCAAGGCAAAAGGGCAAAACAAGGCAAGGCAAAAGGGCAAAGCAAGGCAAGGGAGGGCAAAGCAAGGCAAGGCAAAGGGACAATGCAAGGAAAGGCAAGGCAAAAGGGCAAAGCAAGGCAATGCAAGGAATGGCAAAAGGGCAAATCAATGCAAGACAAGTTAGAAGTGCAAAGCAAGGGAAGGCAAGGCACGGCAAAAAGGCAAAGGAAGGCAAGGCAAGGCGAAAGGGCAAGGCAAGGAATGACAAGGAAAGCAAAATGGCAAGGCAAGGCAAGGAAAGGCAAAGCAAAAGGCAAAGGAAGGCAAGGCAAGGCAAAAGGGCAAAGCAAGGCAAGGCAAAAGGGCAAAGCAAGGCAGGGCAACGCAATGCAAAAGGGCAAAGCAAGGCAAGGCAAGGCAATGCAAAAGGGCAAAGGAAGGCAAGTCAAAAGGACAAAGCAAGTCAAGGCAAGGAAAGGCAAAAGGGCAAAGCAAGGCATGGAAAGCTAAGTCAAAAGGGCAAAGCAAGGCAAGGCAAGACAAGGCAAAAGCTCTAAGCAAGACAAGGCAAGGCAAGGGAAAAGGGCAAAGCAGAGGAAGACAAATCAAAATGGAATGCAAGACAAGGCCAGGCACGGCAAAAGGGCATAGCAAGGCAAGGTAAGGCAAGGCAAATGGGCAAAGCAAGGCAAGGCAAAAGGACATAGCAAGTCAAGGCAAGACAAGGAAAAAGGGCAAAGCAAGGCATGGAAAATCAAGGGAAAAGGGCAAAGCAAGGCAAGGCAAGGCAAGACAAAAGGGCAAAACAAGGCAAGGGAAGGCAAGTCAAAATGGCAAAGCAAGGGAAGGCAAGTCAAAAGGGAAAGCAAGACAAGGCAAGGCAAGGCAAAAGGGCACACCAAGGTAAGGCAAGGCAAGGCAAGGCAAAAGGCAAAGCAAGGCAATGCAAGGCAAATCAAAAGGGCAAAGAAAGGCAAGACAAGGCAAGAGGGCAAAGCAAGGCAATGCAAGGCAAAGGAAAAGGGCATAGCAAGGCAAGGCAAGGCAAGGCAAAATGGCAAAGCAAGGCAAGGCAAGTCAAGGCAAAAGGGCAAAGCAAGGCAAGGCAAGGAAAGGCAAAAAGGCAAAGCAAGGTAAGGCAAGTGAAAGGATAAGAGAAAATCAATGCACGGCAAGGCAAGGCAAAATGGCAAAGCAAGGCAAGGCAAGGCAAGGCAAGAGGGCAAAGCAAAACAAGGCAAGGAAAGGCAAAAGTACAAAAAATGCAAGGCAAGGCATGATAAAAGGGCAAAGCAAGGCAAGGCAAGGAAAGTCAAAAGAGAAATCCAAGGCACCGCAAGGCAAGGCAAAAGGGCAAAGCAAAGTAAGGCAAGGCAAGGCAAAATGGCAAAGCAAGGCAAGGCAAGGAGAGGCAAAGGTGCAAAGCAAGGCAAGGCAAGACAAAAGGGCAAAGCAAGACAAGGCAAGGCAAAAGGGCAAAACAAGGCAAGGCAAGGCAAAAGGGCAAAACAAGGCAAGGCAAAAGGGCAAAGCAAGCCAAGGCAAGGGAAGGCAAAAGGGCAAAGCAAGGCAAGGCAAAAGGGCAAAGCAAGGCAATGCAAGGAATGGCAAAAGGGCAAATCAATGCAAGACAAGTTAGAAGGGCAAAGCAAGGGAAGGCAAGGCACGGCAAAAAGGCAAAGGAAGGCAAGGCAAGGCAAGGCAAAAGGGCAAGGCAAGGCAAGGCAAGGAAAGCAAAATGGCAAGGCAAGGCAAGGAAAGGCAAGGCAAAAGGGCAAAGGACGGCAAGGCAAGGCAAAAGGGCAAAGCAAGTCAAGGCAAAAGGGCAAAGCAGGGCAAGGCAACGCAATGCAAAAGGGCAAAGCAAGGCAAGGGAAGGCAATGCAAAAGGGCAAAGGAAGGAAAGTCAAAAGGACAAAGCAAGTCAAGGCAAGGAAAGGCAAAAGGGCAAAGCAAGGCATGGAAAGCTAAGTCAAAAGGGCAAAGCAAGGCAAGGCAAGACAAGGCAAAAGCTCAAAGCAAGACAAGGCAAGGCAAGGGAAAAGGGCAAAGCAGAGGAAGGCAAGTCAAAATGGAATGCAAGACAAGGCCAGCCACGGCAAAAGGGCAAAGCAAGGCAAGGTAAGGCAAGGCAAAAGGGCAAAGCAAGGCAAGGCATTGCAAGGCAAAAGGCAAAGCAAGGCAAGGCAAAAGGACATAGCAAGTCAAGGCAAGACAAGGCAAAAGGGCAAAGCAAGGCATGGAAAATCAAGGGAAAAGGGCAAAGCAAGGCAAGGCAAGGCCAGGCAAAAGGGCAAAGCAAGCCAAGGCAAAAAGGCAAAGCAAGACAATGCAAGGCAAGGCAAAATGGCCAAGCAAGGCAAGGCAAGAGGGCAAAGCAAGGAAAGGCAAAAGGGCAAAGCAAGGCAATGAAAGGCAAGGAAAAGGGCAAAGCAAGGCAAGGCAAGGCAAAAGGGCAAAGAAGGCAAGGCAAGGCAAGTCAAAAGGGCAAAGAAAGGCAAGGCAAGGCAAAAGGGCAAAGCAAGGTAAGGCAAGGCAAAAGAGCAAAGAAAGTCAAGGCAAGGAGAGCAAAATGGCAAGGCAAGGCAAGGAAAGGCAAGGCAAAAGGCAAAGCAAGGCAAGGCAAGGAAATCAAAAAGGCAAGGCAAGGCAAGGCAAGGCAAAAGGCAAAGCAAGGCAAGGCAAGGCAAAAGGGCAAAGCAAGGCAAGGCAAAAGAGCAAAGCAAGGCAAGGCAACGCAATGCAAAAGGGCAAAGCAAGACAAGGCAAGGTAAGGGAAAGTGCAATGCAAGGCAAGGCAAAAGGGCAAAGCAAGGAAGGCAAGGCAATGCAAAAGGGCAAAGGAAGGCAAGTCAAAAGACAAAGCAAGTCAAGGCAAGGAAAGGCAAAAGGGCAAAGCAAGGCATGGAAAGCTAAGTCAAAAGGGCAAAGCAAGGCAAGGTAAGACAAGGCAAAAGCTCAAAGCAAGACAAGGCAAGGCAAGGGAAAAGGGCAAAGCAGAGGAAGGCAAGTCAAAATGGAATGCAAGACAAGGCCAGGCACGGCAAAAGTGCAAAGCAAGGCAAGGTAAGGCAAGGCATAAGGGTAAAGCAAGGCAAGGCATTGCAAGGCAAAAGGGCAAAGCAAGGCAAGGCAAAAGGACATAGCAAGTCAAGGCAAGACAAGGCAAAAGGGCAAAGGAAGGCATGGAAAATCAAGGGAAAAGGGCAAAGCAAGGCAAGGCAAGACAAAAGGGCAAAACAAGGCAAGGGAAGGCAAGCAAAATGGCAAAGCAAAGGAAGGCAAGTCAAAAGGGAAAGCAAGACAAGGCAAGGCAAGGCAAAAGGGCAAAACAAGGCAAGGCAAAAGGGCAAAGCAAGGCAAAGCAAGGAAAGCAAAATGGCAAGGCAAGGCAAGGAAAGGCAAGGCAAAAGGCAAAACAAGGCACGGCAAGGCAAAAGGGCAAAGCAAGGCAAGGCAAAAGGGCAAAGCAAGGAAGGCAACGCAATGCAACAGGGCAAAGCAAGGTAAGGCAATTTAAGGGAAAGGGCAATGCAAGGCAAGGCAAAAGGGCAAAGCAAGGAAGGCAAGGCAATGCAAAAGGGCAAAGGAAGTCATGGAAAACTAAGTCAAAAGGGCAAAGCCGGGCAAGGCAAGACAAGGCAAAAGCTCAAAGCAAGACAAGGCAAGGCAAGGCAAAAGGGCACACCAAGGCAAGGTAAGGCAAGGGAAGTCAAGGCAAAAGGGCAAAGCAAGGCAATGCAAGGCAAATCAAAAGGGCAAAGAAAGGCAAGATAAGGCAAGAAAAATGGGCATAGGAAGGCAAGGAAAGGCAAGGCAAAAGGGCAAAGCAAGGCACGGCAAGTCAAGGCAAAATGGCAAAGCAAGGCAAGGCAAGGAAAGGCAAAAAGGCAAACCAAGGCAAGGCAAGTAAAGGAAAAAGAGAAAATCAATGCAAGGCAAGGCAAGGCAAAATGGCAAAGCAAGGCAAGGGAAGGCAAGGCAAGGAAAGTCAAAAAGGCAAACCAAGGCAAGGAAAGTAAAGGAAAAAGAGAAAATCAATGCAAGGCAAGGCAAGGCAAAATGGCAAAGCAAGGCAAGGGAAGGCAAGGCAAGAGGGCAAAGCAAGGCAAGGCAAGGAAAGGCAAAAGGGCAAAGCCATGCAAGGCAAGGCAAGGCAAAACGGCATGGCAAGGCAAGGCAAAACAGCAAAGCAAGGCAAGGCAAGGAAAGCCAAAAGAGATACCAAGGCACCGCAAGGCAAGGCAAAAGGGCAAAGCAAAGCAAGGCAAGGCAAGGCAAAATGGAACAGCAAGGCAAGGCAAGGAGAGGCAAAAGTGCAAAGCAAGGCAAGGAAAGACAAAAGGGCAAAGCAAGACAAGGCAAGGCAATGCAACTGGGCAAAGCAGGGCAAGGCAAGGCAGGGCAAAATGGCAAAGCAAGGCAAGGCAAGGCAAAAGTGCAAAGCAAAAGCAAGGCAAGGCAAAAGGGCAAAACAAGGCAAGGCAAGGCAAAAGGGCAATACAAGGCAAGGCAAGGCAAAATGGCAAAGCAAGGCAAGGAAAGGCAAGGCTAAAGGCAAAGCAAGGGAAGGCAAGGCAAGGCAAAAGGGAAAAGCAAGACAAGGCAAGGCAATTCAAAAGGGCAAAGCAAGGCAAGGCAATGTAAGGCAAAAGGGCAATGCAAGGCAAGGCAAAAGGGCAAGGTAAGGCAAGGCAAAAGGGCAGAGAAAGGCAAGGCATGCAAGGCAAAAGAGAAAACCAAGGTAAGGCAAGTCAAGGCAAAAGGGCAAAGCACGGCAAGGCAAGGCAAGGCAAATGGGCAAAGCAAGGCAAGGCAAGTCAGAAGGGCAAAGCAAGGCAAGGCAAGGCAAGCCAAAGAGCAAAGCAAGGCAAGGCAAGACAAAAGGGCAAGGCAAGGCTAGGCAAAAGGGCAAAGCAAGCCAAGGCAAAAAGGCAAAGCAAGACAATGCAAGGCAAGGCAAAATGGCCAAGCAAGGCAAGGCAAGAGGGCAAAGCAAGGAAAGGCAAAAGGGCAAAGCAAGGCAATGAAAGGCAAGGAAAAGGGCAAAGCAAGGCAAGGCAAGGCAAAAGGGCAAAGAAGGCAAGGCAAGGCAAGGCAAGTCAAAAGGGCAAAGAAAGGCAAGGCAAGGCAAAAGGGCAAAGCAAGGTAAGGCAAGGCAAAAGAGCAAAGAAAGTCAAGGCAAGGAGAGCAAAATGGCAAGGCAAGGCAAGGAAAGGCAAGGCAAAAGGCAAAGCAAGGCAAGGCAAGGAAATAAAAAAGGCAAGGCAAGGCAAGGCAAGGCAAAAGGCAAAGCAAGGCAAGGCAAGGCAAAAGGGCAAAGCAAGGCAAGGCAAAAGAGCAAAGCAAGGCAAGGCAACGCAATGCAAAAGGGCAAAGCAAGACAAGGCAAGGTAAGGGAAAGTGCAATGCAAGGCAAGGCAAAAGGGCAAAGCAAGGAAGGCAAGGCAATGCAAAAGGGCAAAGGAAGGCAAGTCAAAAGGACAAAGCAAGTCAAGGCAAGGAAAGGCAAAAGGGCAAAACAAGGCATGGAAAGCTAAGTCAAAAGGGCAAAGCAAGGCAAGGTAAGACAAGGGAAAAGGGCAAAGCAGAGGAAGGCAAGTCAAAATGGAATGCAAGACAAGGCCAGGCACGGCAAAAGTGCAAAGCAAGGCAAGGTAAGGCAAGGCATAAGGGTAAAGCAAGGCAAGGCATTGCAAGGCAAAAGGGCAAAGCAAGGCAAGGCAAAAGGACATAGCAAGTCAAGGCAAGACAAGGCAAAAGGGCAAAGGAAGGCATGGAAAATCAAGGCAAAAGGGCAAAGCAATGCAAGGCAAGACAAGGCAAAAGGGCAAAGGAAGGCATGGAAAATCAAGGGAAAAGGGCAAAGCAGGGAAAGGCAAGACAAAAGGGCAAAACAAGGCAAGGGAAGGCAAGTCAAAATGGCAAAGCAAAGGAAGGCAAGTCAAAAGGGAAAGCAAGACAAGGCAAGGCAAGGCAAAAGGGCAAAACAAGGCAAGGCAAAAAGGCAAAGCAAGCCAAGGCAAGGGAAGGCAAAAGGGCAAAGCAAGGCAAGGCAAAAGGGCAAAGCAAGGCAAAGCAAGGAAAGCAAAATGGCAAGGCAAGGCAAGGAAAGGCAAGGCAAAAGGCAAAACAAGGCACAGCAAGGCAAAAGGGCAAAGCAAGGCAAGGCAAAAGGGCAAAGCAAGGAAGGCAACGCAATGCAACAGGGCAAAGCAAGGTAAGGCAATTTAAGGGAAAGGGCAATGCAAGGCAAGGCAAAAGGGCAAAGCAAGGAAGGCAAGGCAATGCAAAAGGGCAAAGGAAGTCATGGAAAACTAAGTCAAAAGGGCAAAGCCGGGCAAGGCAAGACAAGGCAAAAGCTCAAAGCAAGACAAGGCAAGGCAAGGCAAAAGGGCACACCAAGGCAAGGTAAGGCAAGGGAAGTCAAGGCAAAAGGGCAAAGCAAGGCAATGCAAGGCAAATCAAAAGGGCAAAGAAAGGCAAGATAAGGCAAGAAAAATGGGCATAGCAAGGCAAGGAAAGGCAAGGCAAAAGGGCAAAGCAAGGCACGGCAAGTCAAGGCAAAATGGCAAAGCAAGGCAAGGCAAGGAAAGGCAAAAAGGCAAACCAAGGCAAGGCAAGTAAAGGAAAAAGAGAAAATCAATGCAAGGCAAGGCAAGGCAAAATGGCAAAGCAAGGCAAGGGAAGGCAAGGCAAGGAAAATCAAAAAGGCAAACCAAGGCAAGGAAAGTAAAGGAAAAAGAGAAAATCAATGCAAGGCAAGGCAAGGCAAAATGGCAAAGCAAGGCAAGGGAAGGCAAGGCAAGAGGGCAAAGCAAGGCAAGGCAAGGAAAGGCAAAAGGGCAAAGCCATGCAAGGCAAGGCAAGGCAAAACGGCATGGCAAGGCAAGGCAAAACAGCAAAGCAAGGCAAGGCAAGGAAAGCCAAAAGAGATACCAAGGCACCGCAAGGCAAGGCAAAAGGGCAAAGCAAAGCAAGGCAAGGCAAGGCAAAATGGAACAGCAAGGCAAGGCAAGGAGAGGCAAAAGTGCAAAGCAAGGCAAGGGAAGACAAAAGGGCAAAGCAAGACAAGGCAAGGCAATGCAACTGGGCAAAGCAGGGCAAGGCAAGGCAGGGCAAAATGGCAAAGCAAGGCAAGGCAAGGCAAAAGTGCAAAGCAAAAGCAAGGCAAGGCAAAAGGGCAAAACAAGGCAAGGCAAGGCAAAAGGGCAATACAAGGCAAGGCAAGGCAAAATGGCAAAGCAAGGCAAGGAAAGGCAAGGCTAAAGGCAAAGCAAGGGAAGGCAAGGCAAGGCAAAAGGGAAAAGCAAGACAAGGCAAGGCAATTCAAAAGGGCAAAGCAAGGCAAGGCAATGTAAGGCAAAAGTGCAATGCAAGGCAAGGCAAAAGGGCAAAGTAAGGCAAGGCAAAAGGGCAGAGAAAGGCAAGGCATGCAAGGCAAAAGAGAAAACCAAGGTAAGGCAAGTCAAGGCAAAAGGGCAAAGCACGGCAAGGCAAGGCAAGGCAAATGGGCAAAGCAAGGCAAGGCAAGTCAGAAGGGCAAAGCAAGGCAAGGCAAGGCAAGCCAAAGAGCAAAGCAAGGCAAGGCAAGGCAAGGCAAAAGGGCAAGGCAAGGCTAGGCAAAAGGGCAAAGCAAGCCAAGGCAAAAAGGCAAAGCAAGACAATGCAAGGCAAGGAAAAGGGCAAAGCAAGGCAAGGCAAGGAAAGGTAAAAAGGCAAACCAAGGCAAGGCAAGTAAAGGAAAAAGAGAAATTCAATGCAAGGCAAGGGAAGGCAAAATGGCAAAGCAAGGCAAGGCAAGGAAAGTCAAAAGAGATACCAAGGCACCGCAAGGCAAGGCAAAAGGGCAAAGCAAAGCAAGGCAAGGCAAGGAAAAATGGCACAGCAAGGCAAGGCTAGGAGAGGCAAAAGTGCAAAGCAAGGCAAGGGAAGACAAAAGGGCACAGCAAGACAAGGCAAGGCAATGCAACTGGGCAAAGCAGGGCAAGGCAAGGCAAGGCAAAATGGCAAAGCAAGGCAAGGCAAGGCAAAAGCGCAAAGCAAGGCAAGGCAAGGCAAAAGGGCAAAACAAGGCAAGGCAAGGCAAAAGGACAATACAAGGCAAGGCAAGGCAAAATGGCAAAGCAAGGCAAGGAAAGGCAAGGCTAAAGGCAAAGCAAGGCAAGGCAAGGCAAGGCAAAAGGGAAAAGCAAGACAAGGCAAGGCAATTCAAAAGGGCAAAGCAAGGAGAGGAGAGGTAAGGCACAAGGGCAATGCAAGGCAAGGCAAAAGGGCAAAGTAAGACAAGGCAAAAGGGCAAAGAAAGGCAAGGCATGCAAGGCAAAAGGGAAAACCAAGGTAAGGCAAGTCAAGGCAAAAGGGCAAAGCAAGGCAAGGCAAGGCAAGGCAAAATGGCCAAGCAAGGCAAGGCAAGAGGGCAAAGGAAGGAAAGGCAAAAGGGCAAAGCAAGGCAATGAAAGGCAAGGAAAAGGGCAAAGCAAGGCAAGGCAAGGCAAGGCAAAAGGGCAAAGAAGGCAAGGCAAGGCAAGTCAAAAGGGCAAAGAAAGGCAAGGCAAGGCAAAAGGGCAAAGCAAGGTAAGGCAAGGCAAAAGAGCAAAGCAAGTCAAGGCAAGGAGAGCAAAATGGCAAGGCAAGGCAAGGAAAGGCAAGGCAAAAGGCAAAGCAAGGCAAGGCAAGGAAATCAAAAAGGCAAGGCAAGGCAAGGCAAGGCAAAAGGCAAAGCAAGGCAAGGCAAGGCAAAAGGGCAAAGCAAGGCAAGGCAAAAGAGCAAAGCAAGGCAAGGCAACGCAATGCAAAAGGGCAAAGCAAGACAAGGCAAGGTAAGGGAAAGTGCAATGCAAGGCAAGGCAAAAGGGCAAAGCAAGGAAGGCAAGGCAATGCAAAAGGGCAAAGGAAGGCAAGTCAAAAGGACAAAGCAAGTCAAGGCAAGGAAAGGCAAAAGGGCAAAGCAAGGCATGGAAAGCTAAGTCAAAAGGGCAAAGCAAGGCAAGGTAAGACAAGGCAAAAGCTCAAAACAAGACAAGGCAAGGCAAGGGAAAAGGGCAAAGCAGAGGAAGGCAAGTCAAAATGGAATGCAAGACAAGGCCAGGCACGTCAAAACGGCAAAGCAAGGCAAGGTAAGGCAAGGCATAAGGGTAAAGCAAGGCAAGGCATTGCAAGGCAAAAGGGCAAAGCAAGGCAAGGCAAAAGGACATAGCAAGTCAAGGCAAGACAAGGCAAAAGGGCAAAGGAAGGCATGGAAAATCAAGGGAAAAGGGCAAAGCAAGGCAAGGCAAGACAAAAGGGCAAAACAAGGCAAGGGAAGGCAAGTCAAAATGGCAAAACAAAGGAAGGCAAGTCAAAAGGGAAAGCAAGACAAGGCAAGGCAAGGCAAAAGGGCACACCAAGGCAAGACAAGGCTAGGCAAGGCAAAAGGCAAAGCAAGGCAATGCAAGGCAAATCAAAAGGGCAAAGAAAGGCAAGACAAGGCAAGAGGGCAAAGCAAGGCAATGCAAGGCAAGGGAAAAGGGCATAGCAAGGCAAGGCAAGGCAAGGCAAAATGGCAAAACAAGGCAAGGCACGTCAAGGCAAAAGGGCAAAGCAAGGCAAGGCAAGGAAAGGCAAAAAGGCAAAGCAAGGCAAGGCAAGTAAAAGGAAAAGAGAAAATCAATGCACAGCAAGGCAAGGCAAAATGGCAAAGCAAGGCAATGAAAGGCAAGGCAAGAGGGCAAAGCAAGGCAAGGCAAGGAAAGGCAAAAGGACAAGCAATGCAAGGCAAGGCATGATAAAAGGGCAAAGCAAGGCAAGGCAAGGAAAGTCAAAAGAGAAAACCAAGGCACAGCAAGGCAAGGCAAAAGGGCAAAGCAAAGTAAGGCAAGGCAAGGCAAAATTGCAAAGCAAGGCAAGGCAAGGAGAGGCAAAAGTGCAAGGCAAGGCAAGGAGAGGCAAAAGTGCAAAGCAAGGCAAGGCAAGACAAAAGGGCAAAGCAAGACAAGGCAAGGCAAAAGGGCAAAACAAGGCAAGGCAAGGCAAAAGGGCAAAACAAGGCAAGGTAAAAAGGCAAAGCAAGCCAAGGCAAGGCAAGGCAAAAGGGCAAAGCAAGGCAAGGCAAGGAAAGCAAAATGGCAAGGCAAGGCAAGGAAAGGCAAGGCAAAAGGCAAAGCAAGGCAAGGCAAGGCAGAAGGGCAAAGCAAGACAAGGCAAAAGGGCAAAGCAAGGCAAGGCAACACAATGCAACAGGGCAAAGGAAGGTAAGGCAAGGTAAGGGAAAGGGCAAAGCAGAGAAAGGCAAGTGAAAATGGAATGCAAGACAAGGCCAGGCACGGCAAAAGGGCAATACAAGGCAAGGCAAGGCAAAATGGCCAAGCAAGGCAAGGCAAGAGGGCAAAGGAAGGAAAGGCAAAAGGGCAAAGCAAGGCAATGAAAGGCAAGGAAAAGGGCAAAGCAAGGCAAGGCAAGGCAAGGCAAAAGGGCAAAGAAGGCAAGGCAAGGCAAGTCAAAAGGGCAAAGAAAGGCAAGGCAAGGCAAAAGGGCAAAGCAAGGTAAGGCAAGGCAAAAGAGCAAAGCAAGTCAAGGCAAGGAGAGCAAAATGGCAAGGCAAGGCAAGGAAAGGCAAGGCAAAAGGCAAAGCAAGGCAAGGCAAGGAAATCAAAAAGGCAAGGCAAGGCAAGGCAAGGCAAAAGGCAAAGCAAGGCAAGGCAAGGCAAAAGGGCAAAGCAAGGCAAGGCAAAAGAGCAAAGCAAGGCAAGGCAACGCAATGCAAAAGGGCAAAGCAAGACAAGGCAAGGTAAGGGAAAGTGCAATGCAAGGCAAGGCAAAAGGGCAAAGCAAGGAAGGCAAGGCAATGCAAAAGGGCAAAGGAAGGCAAGTCAAAAGGACAAAGCAAGTCAAGGCAAGGAAAGGCAAAAGGGCAAAGCAAGGCATGGAAAGCTAAGTCAAAAGGGCAAAGCAAGGCAAGGTAAGACAAGGCAAAAGCTCAAAGCAAGACAAGGCAAGGCAAGGGAAAAGGGCAAAGCAGAGGAAGGCAAGTCAAAATGGAATGCAAGACAAGGCCAGGCACGTCAAAACGGCAAAGCAAGGCAAGGTAAGGCAAGGCATAAGGGTAAAGCAAGGCAAGGCATTGCAAGGCAAAAGGGCAAAGCAAGGCAAGGCAAAAGGACATAGCAAGTCAAGGCAAGACAAGGCAAAAGGGCAAAGGAAGGCATGGAAAATCAAGGGAAAAGGGCAAAGCAAGGCAAGGCAAGACAAAAGGGCAAAACAAGGCAAGGGAAGGCAAGTCAAAATGGCAAAACAAAGGAAGGCAAGTCAAAAGGGAAAGCAAGACAAGGCAAGGCAAGGCAAAAGGGCACACCAAGGCAAGACAAGGCTAGGCAAGGCAAAAGGCAAAGCAAGGCAATGCAAGGCAAATCAAAAGGGCAAAGAAAGGCAAGACAAGGCAAGAGGGCAAAGCAAGGCAATGCAAGGCAAGGGAAAAGGGCATAGCAAGGCAAGGCAAGGCAAGGCAAAATGGCAAAACAAGGCAAGGCACGTCAAGGCAAAAGGGCAAAGCAAGGCAAGGCAAGGAAAGGCAAAAAGGCAAAGCAAGGCAAGGCAAGTAAAAGGAAAAGAGAAAATCAATGCACGGCAAGGCAAGGCAAAATGGCAAAGCAAGGCAATGAAAGGCAAGGCAAGAGGGCAAAGCAAGGCAAGGCAAGGAAAGGCAAAAGGACAAGCAATGCAAGGCAAGGCATGATAAAAGGGCAAAGCAAGGCAAGGCAAGGAAAGTCAAAAGAGAAAACCAAGGCACAGCAAGGCAAGGCAAAAGGGCAAAGCAAAGTAAGGCAAGGCAAGGCAAAATTGCAAAGCAAGGCAAGGCAAGGAGAGGCAAAAGTGCAAGGCAAGGCAAGGAGAGGCAAAAGTGCAAAGCAAGGCAAGGCAAGACAAAAGGGCAAAGCAAGACAAGGCAAGGCAAAAGGGCAAAACAAGGCAAGGCAAGGCAAAAGGGCAAAACAAGGCAAGGTAAAAAGGCAAAGCAAGCCAAGGCAAGGCAAGGCAAAAGGGCAAAGCAAGGCAAGGCAAGGAAAGCAAAATGGCAAGGCAAGGCAAGGAAAGGCAAGGCAAAAGGCAAAGCAAGGCAAGGCAAGGCAGAAGGGCAAAGCAAGACAAGGCAAAAGGGCAAAGCAAGGCAAGGCAACACAATGCAACAGGGCAAAGGAAGGTAAGGCAAGGTAAGGGAAAGGGCAATGCAAGGCAAGGAAAGGAAGGCAAGGCAATGCAAAAGGGCAAAGGAAGGCAAGTCAAAAGGACAAAGCAAGTCAAGGCAAGGAAAGGCAAAAGGGCAAAGCAAGGCATGGAAAACTAAGTCAAAAGTGCAAAGCAAGGCAAGGCAAGACAAGGCGAAAGCTCAAAGCAAGACAAGGCAAGGCAAGGGAAAAGGGCAAAGCAGAGAAAGGCAAGTGAAAATGGAATGCAAGACAAGGCCAGGCACGGCAAAAGGGCAAAGCAAGGCAAGGTAAGGCAAGGCAAAAGGGCAAAGCAAGGCAAGGCACGACAAGGCAAAAGCTCAAAGCAAGACAAGGCAAGGCAAGGGAAAAGGGTAAAGCAGAGGAAGGCAAGTCAAAATGGAATGCAAGACAAGGCCAGGCACGGCAAAAGGGCAAAGCAAGGCAAGGTAAGGCAAGGCAAAAGGGCAAAGCAAGGCAAGGCATTGCAAGGCAAAAGGGCAAAGCAAGGCAAGGCAAAAGGACATAGCAAGTCAAGGCAAGACAAGGCAAAAGGGCAAAGCAAGGCATGGAAAATCAAGTCAAAAAGGAAAGCAAGACAAGGCAAGGCAAGGCAAAAGGGCACACCAAGGCAAGGCAAGGCAAGGCAAGGCAAAAGGCAAAGCAAGGCAATGCAAGGCAAATCAAAAGGGCAAAGAAAGGCAAGATAAGGCAAGAAAAATGGGCATAGCAAGGCAAGGCAAGCCAAGGCAAAAGGGCAAAGCAAGGCACGGCAAGTCAAGGCAAAAGGGCAAAGCAAGGCAAGGCAAGGAAAGGCAAAAAGGCAAACCAAGGCAAGGCAAGTAAAGGAAAAAGAGAAATTCAATGCAAGGCAAGGGAAGGCAAAATGGCAAAGCAAGGCAAGGCAAGGAAAGTCAAAGGAGATACCAAGGCACCGCAAGGCAAGGCAAAAGGGCAAAGCAAAGCAAGGCAAGGCAAGGAAAAATGGCACAGCAAGGCAAGGCAAGGAGAGGCAAAAGTGCAAAGCAAGGCAAGGGAAGACAAAAGGGCAAAGCAAGACAAGGCAAGGCAATGCAACTGGGCAAAGCAGGGCAAGGCAAGGCAAGGCAAAATGGCAAAGCAAGGCAAGGCAAGGCAAAAGCGCAAAGCAAGGCAAGGCAAGGCAAAAGGTCAAAACAAGGCAAGGCAAGGCAAAAGGGCAATACAAGGCAAGGCAAGGCAAAATGGCAAAGCAAGGCAAGGAAAGGCAAGGCTAAAGGCAAAGCAAGGCAAGGCAAGGCAAGGCAAAAGGGAAAAGCAAGACTAGGCAAGGCAATTCAAAAGGGCAAAGCAAGGAGAGGAGAGGTAAGGCACAAGGGCAATGCAAGGCAAGGCAAAAGGGCAAAGTAAGACAAGGCAAAAGGGCAAAGAAAGGCAAGGCATGCAAGGCAAAAGGGAAAACCAAGGTAAGGCAAGTCAAGGCAAAAGGGCAAAGCAAGGCAAGGCAAGGCAAGGCAAAATGGCCAAGCAAGGCAAGGCAAGAGGGCAAAGGAAGGAAAGGCAAAAGGGCAAAGCAAGGCAATGAAAGGCAAGGAAAAGGGCAAAGCAAGGCAAGGCAAGGCAAGGCAAAAGGGCAAAGAAGGCAAGGCAAGGCAAGTCAAAAGGGCAAAGAAAGGCAAGGCAAGGCAAAAGGGCAAAGCAAGGTAAGGCAAGGCAAAAGAGCAAAGCAAGTCAAGGCAAGGAGAGCAAAATGGCAAGGCAAGGCAAGGAAAGGCAAGGCAAAAGGCAAAGCAAGGCAAGGCAAGGAAATCAAAAAGGCAAGGCAAGGCAAGGCAAGGCAAAAGGCAAAGCAAGGCAAGGCAAGGCAAAAGGGCAAAGCAAGGCAAGGCAAAAGAGCAAAGCAAGGCAAGGCAACGCAATGCAAAAGGGCAAAGCAAGACAAGGCAAGGTAAGGGAAAGTGCAATGCAAGGCAAGGCAAAAGGGCAAAGCAAGGAAGGCAAGGCAATGCAAAAGGGCAAAGGAAGGCAAGTCAAAAGGACAAAGCAAGTCAAGGCAAGGAAAGGCAAAAGGGCAAAGCAAGGCATGGAAAGCTAAGTCAAAAGGGCAAAGCAAGGCAAGGTAAGACAAGGCAAAAGCTCAAAGCAAGACAAGGCAAGGCAAGGGAAAAGGGCAAAGCAGAGGAAGGCAAGTCAAAATGGAATGCAAGACAAGGCCAGGCACGGCAAAACGGCAAAGCAAGGCAAGGTAAGGCAAGGCATAAGGGTAAAGCAAGGCAAGGCATTGCAAGGCAAAAGGGCAAAGCAAGGCAAGGCAAAAGGACATAGCAAGTCAAGGCAAGACAAGGCAAAAGGGCAAAGCAAGACAAGGCAAGGAAAGTCAAAACAGAAAACCAAGGCACCACAAGGAAAGGGAAAAGGGCAAAGCAAAGGAAGGCAAGGCAAGGCAAAATGGCAAAACAAGGCAAGGCAAGGAGAGGCAAAAGTGCAAAGCAAGGCAAGGCAATGCAACTGGGCATAGAAGGGCAAGTTAAGGCAAGGCAAAATGGCAAAGCAAGGCAAGGCAAGGCAAGGCAAAAGGGTAAAGCAAGGCAAGGCAAGGCAAGGCAAATGTGCAAAACAAGGCAAGGCAAGGCAAAAGGGCAAAGCAATGCAAGTCAAGGCAAAAGGGCAAAGCAAGGCAAGGCAAGGCAGGCAAGGCAAAAGGGGAAAGCAAGGCAAGGTAGGCAAGGCAAAAGGGAAAGTAAGGCAAGGCAACGCAAGGCAAAAGGGCAAAGCAAGGGAAGGCAAGGCAGAAGGGCAAAGCAAGGGAAGGCAACACACGGCAAAAGGGCAAAGGAAGGCAAGGCCAGGCAAAATTGCAAAGCAAGGCAAGGCAAGGCAAAGCAAAAGGGCAAAGCAAGGCAAGGCAAGGCAAAATGGCAAAGCAAGGCAAGGCAAGGCAGAAGGGCAAAGCAAGGGAAGGCATGGTACGGCAAAATGGCAAAGGAAGGCAAGGGAAGGCAAGGCAAAAGTGCACAGCAAGGCAAAACAAGGCAAGGCAAAAGGGCAAAGCAAGGAAAGGCAAGGCAAGGGAAAATGGCAAAGTGAGGCAAGGCAAGGCGAGGCAAAAGAGCAAAGCAAGGCAAGGCAAGGCAAAACGGCAAAGCAAGGCAAGGCAAGGCAAAAAAGCAAAGCAAGGCAAAGCAAGGCAAAAGGGCAAAGCAACGAAAGGCAAGGCAAAAGGGCTAAGTAAGGCAAGGCAAGGCAAGGAAAAAGGGCAAAGCAAGGCAAGGCAAGAAAAGGCAAAAGTGCAAAGCAAGGCAAGACAAGGTAAAAGGGCAAAGCAAGGCAATGCAAGGAATTGCAAAAGGGCAAAGCAAGGCAAGAAAAGGCAGAAGGGAAAAGCAAGGGAGGGCAAGGCACGGCAAAACAGCAAAGGAAGGCAAGACAAGGTAAGGCAAAAGGGCAAAGCAAGGCAAGGCAAGTTAAAAGGGCAAAGCAAGGCAAGGCAAGGCAAGGCAAAAGGGCAAAGCAAGGCAAGGCAAGGCAAAAGGGCAAAGCAAGGCAAGTCAAAAGGACAAAGCAAGTCAAGGCAAGACCATGCAAAAAGGGCAAAGCAAGGCATGGAAAGTCAAGGCAAAACGGCAAGGCAAGGCAAGGCAAAAGGAAAGCAAGACAAGGTAAGGCAAGGCAAAAGGGCACACCAAGGCAAGGCAAGGCAAGGCAAATGGGCAAAGCAAGGCAATGCAAGGCAAATCAAAAAGGCAAAGAAAGGCAAGACAAGGTAACAGGGCAAAGCAAGGCAATGCAAGGCAAGTGAAAAGGGCATAGCAAGGTAAGGCAAGGCAAAAGGGCAAATCAAGGCAAGGCAAGGCAAGGCAAGGCAAGATGGCAAAGCAAGGAGAGGCAAAAGGGTAAAGCAAGGCAATGAAAGGCAAGGGAAAAGGGCAAAGCAAGGCAAGGCAAGGCAAAAGGGCAAAGCAAGGCATGGGAAGGCAAGGCAAAATGGCAAAGCAAGGCAAGGCAAGGCAAAAGGGCAAAGAAAGGCACGGCAAGTCAAGGCAAAATGGCAAAGCAAGGCAAGGCAAGTAAAGGGAAAAGAGAAAATCAATGTACGGCAATGCAAGGCAAAATGGCAAAGCAAGGCAAGGCAAGGCAAAAGGGCAAAGCAATGCAATGCAAGGCAAGGCAAAAGGGCAAAGCAAGACAAGGCAAGGCAAGTCAAAACAGAAAACCAAGGCACCGCAAGGCAAGGGAAAAGGGCAAAGCAAAGGAAGGCAAGGCAAGGCAAAATGGCAAAGCAAGGCAAGGCAAGGAGAGGCAAAAGGGCAAAGCAAGGCAAGGCAATGCAACTGGGCATAGAAGGGCAAGGCAAGGCAAGGCAAAATGGCAAAGCAAGGCAAGGCAAGGCAAGGCAAAAGGGCAAAGCAAGGCAAGGCAAGGCAAGGCAAATGTGCAAAACAAGGCAAGGCAAGGCAAAAGGGCAAAACAAGGCAAGGCAAGGCAAAAGGGCAAAGCAAGTCAAGGCAAGGGAAGGCAAAAGCGCAAAGCAAGGCAAGGCAAGGCAAGGCAAAAGGGCAAAGCAAGGCAAGTCAAGGCAAGGCAAGTAAAGGCAAAAGAGAAAATCAAGGCAGGGTAAGGCAAGGCAAAATGGCAAAGGAAGGCAAGGCAAGGCAAGGCAAGAGGGCAAAGCAAGGCAAGGCAAGGAAAGGCAAAATGGAAAAGCAATGTAAGGCAATGCAAGGCAAAAGGGCAAAGCAAGTCAAGGAAAGGAAAGACAAAAGAGAAAACAAAGGCACCGCAAGGCAAGGCAAAAGGGCAAAGCAAGGGAAGGGAAGGCACGCGAAAAGGGCAAAGGAAGTCAGGGCAAGGCAAGGCAAAAAACCAAAACAATGGAAGGCAAGGCACGGAAAAAGGGCCAACCAAGGCAAGGCAACGCAAGGCAAAACGACAAAGCAAGGCAAGGCAAGGCAAGGCAAAAGGGCAAATCAAGGCAATGCAAGGAATGGCAAAAGGGGAAAGCAAGGCAAGGCAAGGCAGAAGGGCAAAGCAAGGGAAGGCAAGGTACGGCAAAAGGGCAAAGGAATGCAAGGCAAGGCAAGGCAAAAGGGCAAAGCAAGTCAAGGCAAGGCAGAAGGACAAAGCAAGGAAAGGCAAGGCAAAAGGGCAAAGCAAGGAAAGGCAAGTCAAAAGGGCAAAACAAGGCAATGCAAGGAATGGCAAAAGGGCAAAGCAAGGCAAGGCAAGGCAGAAGGGCAAAGCAAGGGAAGGCATGCACGGTAAAAGGGCAAAGGAAGGCAAGGCAAGGCAAGGCAAAAGGGCAAAGCAAGGCTATGCAAGGAATGGCAAAAGGGGAAAGCAAGGCAAGGCAAGGCAGAAAGGCAAAGCAAGTGAAGGCAAGGTACGGCAAAAGGGCAAAAAGGAATGCAAGGCAAGGCAAGGCAAAAGGGCAAAGCAAGTCAAGGCAAGGCAAAAGGACAAAGGAAGGAAAGGCAAGGCAAAATGGCCAAGCAAGGCAAGGCAAGGCAAAAGGGAAAAGCAAGGCAATGCAAGGAATGGCAAAAGGGTAAAGCAAGGCAAGGCATGGCAGTAGGGCAAAGCAAGAGAAGGCATGAACGGCAAAAGGGCAAAGGAAGGCAAGGCAAGGCAAGGCAAAAGGGCAAAGAAAGGCAAGGGAAGGCAAAAGTGCATAGCAAGAAAAGGCACGGCAAGGAAAATGGGCAAAGCAATGCAAGGCAAGGGTAGGCAAAAGGGCAAAGTAGGCAAGGCAAGGCAAAAGGGCAAAGGAAGGCAATGCAAGGAATGGCAAAAGGGCAAAGCAAGGCTAGGCAAGGCAGAAGGGCAAAGCAAGGGAAGGCAAAAGGGCAAAGCAAGGAAAGGCAAAACAAGGCAAAAGTGCAAAGCAAGGCAACACAAGGGAAGGCAAAAGGGCAAGGCAAGGCAAGGCAAGGCAAAAGGGCAAAGCAAGGCAAGGCAAGGCAAGGCAAAATGTCAAAGCAAGGAGACGAAATGCAAGGCAAAAGAGTAAAGCGAGGCAAGGCAAGGCAAGGCAAAAGTGCAAATCAAGGCAAGGAAAGGCAAGGTAAAAGGGCAAAGCAATGCAAGTCAAGGCAAAAATGCAAAGGAAGGCAAGGCAAGGCAAGGAAAATTGCAAAGCAAGAAAAGGCAAGGCAAGGAAAAAGGGCAACGCAAGGCAAGGCAAGGCAACGCAAAAGGGCAAAGCAAAGCAAGGCAAGGCAAGGCAAAAGTGCAAATCAAGGCAAGGAAAGGCAAGGTAAAAGGGCAAAGCAATGCAAGTCAAGGCAAAAATGCAAAGGAAGGCAAGGCAAGGCAAGGAAAATTGCAAAGCAAGAAAAGGCAAGGAAAGGAAAAAAGGTAACGCAAGGCAATGCAAGGCAAGGCAAAAGGGCAAAGCAATGCAAGGCAAGGCAAAAGGGCAAAGCAATGCAAGTCAAGGCAAAAGGGCAAAGCAAGGCAAGGCAAGGCAAAAGGGCAAAGCAAGGCAAGGAAAGGCAGGCAAGGCAAAAGGGGAAAGCAAGGCAAAGCAAGGCAAGGCAAAAGGGAAAGTAAGGCAAGGCAACGCAAGGCAAAAGGGCAAAGCAAGGGAAGGCAAGGCAGAAGGGGAAAGCAAGGCAAAGCAATGCAAGGCAAAAGGGAAAGTAAGGCAAGGCAACGCAAGGCAAAAGGGCAAAGCAAGGGAAGGCAAGGCAGAAGGGCAAAGCAAGGCAAGGCACCACACGGCAAAAGGGCAAAGGAAGGCAAGGCCAGGCAAAATTGCAAAGCAAGGCAAGGCAAGGCAAGGCAAAAGGGCAAAGCAAGACAAGGCAAGGCAAACTCGCAAAGCAAGGCAATGCAAGGTATGGCAAAAGGGCAAAGTAATGCAAGGCAAGGCAGAAGGGCAAAGCAAGAGAAGGCATGGTACGGCAAAATGGCAAAGGAAGGCAAGGGAAGGCAAGGCAAAAGTGCACAGCAAGGCAAAACAAGGCAAGGCAAAAGGGCAAAGCAAGGAAAGGCAAGGCAAGGGAAAATGGCAAAGTAAGGCAAGGCAAGGCGAGGCAAAAGGGCAAAGCAAGGCAAGGCAAGGCAAAAGGGCAAAGCAAGGCAAAGCAAGGCAAAAGGGCAAAGCAAGGAAAGGCAAGGCAAAAGGGCTAAGTAAGGCAAGGCAAGGCAAGGGAAAAGGGCAAAGCAAGGCAAGGCAAGAAAAGGCAAAAAAGAAAGGCAAGGCAGGGCAAGGCAAGGAAAAAGGGCAAAGCAAGGCAAGGCAAAAGGGCAAAGCAAGGCAAGGCAGGGCAAAGCTAAGCAAGGCAAAGGGACAATGCAAGGCAAAGCAAGGCAAAAGGGCAAAGCAAGGCAATGCAAGGAATTGCAAAAGGGCAAAGCAAGGCAAGAAAAGGCAGAAGGGCAAAGCAAGGGAGGGCAAGGCACGGCAAAACAGCAAAGGAAGGCAAGACAAGGCAAGGCAAAAGGGAAAAGCAAGGCAAGGCAAGTTAAAAGGAAAAAGCAAGGCAAGGCAAGGCAAGGCAAAAGGGGAAAGCAAGGAAAGGCAAGGCAAGGCAAAAGGGCAAAGCAAGGCAAGGCAAGGCAAAAGGGCAAAGGAAGGCAAGACAAAAGGGGAAAGCATGGCAAGGCAAGGCAAAAGGGCAAGGCAAGGCAAGCAATGGCAAGGGAAAAGGGCAAAGCAAAGCAAGGCAAGGCAAAAGGGCAAAGCAAGGCAAGGCAAGTTAAAAGAGCAAAGGAAGGCAAGGCAAAAGGTCAAAGCAAGGCAAGGCAAGTCAAAAGGGCAAAGCAAGACAAGGCAAGGCAAGGCAAGGCAAAAGGGGAAAGCAAGGCAAGGCAAGGCAAGGCAAAAGGGAAAGAAAGGCAAGGCAACACAAGGCAAAAGGGCAAAGCAAGACAAGGCAAGGCAAGGCAAAAGGGCAAAGCAAGACAAGGCAAGGCAAGGAAAAAGGGCAAAGCAAGGCAAGGCAAGACAAAAGGGCAAAGCAAGGCAAGGCAAGGCAAGGAAAAAAGGCAAAGCAAGGCAAGGCAAGAAAAGGGAAAAGGGCAAAGCAAGGCAAGGCAAGGGAAGGCAAAACGGCAAAGCAAGACAAGGCAAGGCAAGGAAAAAAGGCAAAGCAAGGCAAGGAAAGGCAAGGCAAGAGGGCAAAGCAAGGCAAGTCAAGGAAAAAAGGCAAAGCAAGGCAAGTCAAGGCAAGGCAAAAGGGCAAAGCAAGGCAATGCAAGGAATTGCAAATGGGCAAAGCAACGCAAGGCAACCCAAAAGGGCAAAGCAAGGGAAAGCAAGGCACAACAAAAGGGCAAAGGAAGGCAAGGCAAGGCAACTCAAAAGGGCAAAGCAAGGCAAGGCAAGGCAAGGCAAAATTGCATAGCAAGGCAAGGCAAGGGAAGTTATAAGGGCAAAGCAAGGCATGGCAAGGCAAGGCAAATGTGGAAAGCAAGGCAAGGCAAGGCAAGGCAAAAGGGCATTGCAAGGCAAGGCAAGGCAAGGCAAAAGGGCAAAAGAAGGCAAGGCAAGGCAAGGAAAAAGGGCAAAGAAGGCAAGGCAAGGCAAGAAGGGAAAGCATGGCAAGGCAAGCAAAAAGGGCAAAGCAAGGCAAGGCAAGGAAAGGCAAAATGGAAAAGCAATGTAAGGCAATGCAAGGCAAAAGGGCAAAGCAAGTCAAGGAAAGGAAAGACAAAAGAGAAAACAAAGGCACCGAAAGGCAAGGCAAAAGGGCAAAGCAAGGGAAGGGAAGGCACGCGAAAAGGGCAAAGGAAGTCAGGGCAAGGCAAGGCAAAAAACCAAAACAATGGAAGGCAAGGCACGGAAAAAGGGCCAACCAAGGCAAGGCAACGCAAGGCAAAACGACAAAGCAAGGCAAGGCAAGGCAAGGCAAAAGGGCAAATCAAGGCAATGCAAGGAATGGCAAAAGGGGAAAGCAAGGCAAGGCAAGGCAGAAGGGCAAAGCAAGGGAAGGCAAGGTACGGTAAAAGGGCAAAGGAAGGCAAGGCAAGGCAAGGCAAAAGGGCAAAGCAAGGCTATGCAAGGAATGGCAAAAGGGGAAAGCAAGGCAAGGCAAGGCAGAAAGGCAAAGCAAGTGAAGGCAAGGTACGGCAAAAGGGCAAAAAGGAATGCAAGGCAAGGCAAGGCAAAAGGGCAAAGCAAGTCAAGGCAAGGCAAAAGGACAAAGGAAGGAAAGGCAAGGCAAAATGGCCAAGCAAGGCAAGGCAAGGCAAAAGGGAAAAGCAAGGCAATGCAAGGAATGGCAAAAGGGTAAAGCAAGGCAAGGCATGGCAGTAGGGCAAAGCAAGAGAAGGCATGAACGGCAAAAGGGCAAAGGAAGGCAAGGCAAGGCAAGGCAAAAGGGCAAAGAAAGGCAAGGGAAGGCAAAAGTGCATAGCAAGAAAAGGCACGGCAAGGAAAATGGGCAAAGCAATGCAAGGCAAGGGTAGGCAAAAGGGCAAAGTAGGCAAGGCAAGGCAAAAGGGCAAAGGAAGGCAATGCAAGGAATGGCAAAAGGGCAAAGCAAGGCTAGGCAAGGCAGAAGGGCAAAGCAAGGGAAGGCAAAAGGGCAAAGCAAGGAAAGGCAAAACAAGGCAAAAGTGCAAAGCAAGGCAACACAAGGGAAGGCAAAAGGGCAAGGCAAGGCAAGGCAAGGCAAAAGGGCAAAGCAAGGCAAGGCAAGGCAACGCAAAATGTCAAAGCAAGGAGACAAAATGCAAGGCAAAAGAGTAAAGCAAGGCAAGGCAAGGCAAGGCAAAAGTGCAAATCAAGGCAAGGAAAGGCAAGGTAAAAGGGCAAAGCAATGCAAGTCAAGGCAAAAATGCAAAGGAAGGCAAGGCAAGGCAAGGAAAATTGCAAAGCAAGAAAAGGCAAGGCAAGGAAAAAGGGCAACGCAAGGCAAGGCAAGGCAACGCAAAAGGGCAAAGCAAAGCAAGGCAAGGCAAGGCAAAAGTGCAAATCAAGGCAAGGAAAGGCAAGGTAAAAGGGCAAAGCAATGCAAGTCAAGGCAAAAATGCAAAGGAAGGCAAGGCAAGGCAAGGAAAATTGCAAAGCAAGAAAAGGCAAGGAAAGGAAAAAAGGCAACGCAAGGCAATGCAAGGCAAGGCAAAAGGGCAAAGCAATGCAAGGCAAGGCAAAAGGGCAAAGCAATGCAAGTCAAGGCAAAAGGGCAAAGCAAGGCAAGGCAAGGCAAAAGGGCAAAGCAAGGCAAGGAAAGGCAGGCAAGGCAAAAGGGGAAAGCAAGGCAAAGCAAGGCAAGGCAAAAGGGAAAGTAAGGCAAGGCAACGCAAGGCAAAAGGGCAAAGCAAGGGAAGGCAAGGCAGAAGGGCAAAGCAAGGCAAGGCACCACACGGCAAAAGGGCAAAGGAAGGCAAGGCCAGGCAAAATTGCAAAGAAAGGCAAGGCAAGGCAAGGCAAAAGGGCAAAGCAAGACAAGGCAAGGCAAACTCGCAAAGCAAGGCAATGCAAGGTATGGCAAAAGGGCAAAGTAATGCAAGGCAAGGCAGAAGGGCAAAGCAAGAGAAGGCATGGTACGGCAAAATGGCAAAGGAAGGCAAGGGAAGGCAAGGCAAAAGTGCACAGCAAGGCAAAACAAGGCAAGGCAAAAGGGCAAAGCAAGGAAAGGCAAGGCAAAAGGGAAAAGCAAGGCAATGCAAGGAATGGCAAAAGGGTAAAGCAAGGCAAGGCATGGCAGTAGGGCAAAGCAAGAGAAGGCATGAACGGCAAAAGGGCAAAGGAAGGCAAGGCAAGGCAAGGCAAAAGGGCAAAGAAAGGCAAGGGAAGGCAAAAGTGCATAGCAAGAAAAGGCACGGCAAGGAAAATGGGCAAAGCAATGCAAGGCAAGGGTAGGCAAAAGGGCAAAGTAGGCAAGGCAAGGCAAAAGGGCAAAGGAAGGCAATGCAAGGAATGGCAAAAGGGCAAAGCAAGGCTAGGCAAGGCAGAAGGGCAAAGCAAGGGAAGGCAAAAGGGCAAAGCAAGGAAAGGCAAAACAAGGCAAAAGTGCAAAGCAAGGCAACACAAGGGAAGGCAAAAGGGCAAGGCAAGGCAAGGCAAGGCAAAAGGGCAAAGCAAGGCAAGGCAAGGCAACGCAAAATGTCAAAGCAAGGAGACGAAATGCAAGGCAAAAGAGTAAAGCAAGGCAAGGCAAGGCAAGGCAAAAGTGCAAATCAAGGCAAGGAAAGGCAAGGTAAAAGGGCAAAGCAATGCAAGTCAAGGCAAAAATGCAAAGGAAGGCAAGGCAAGGCAAGGAAAATTGCAAAGCAAGAAAAGGCAAGGCAAGGAAAAAGGGCAACGCAAGGCAAGGCAAGGCAACGCAAAAGGGCAAAGCAAAGCAAGGCAAGGCAAGGCAAAAGTGCAAATCAAGGCAAGGAAAGGCAAGGTAAAAGGGCAAAGCAATGCAAGTCAAGGCAAAAATGCAAAGGAAGGCAAGGCAAGGCAAGGAAAATTGCAAAGCAAGAAAAGGCAAGGAAAGGAAAAAAGGCAACGCAAGGCAATGCAAGGCAAGGCAAAAGGGCAAAGCAATGCAAGGCAAGGCAAAAGGGCAAAGCAATGCAAGTCAAGGCAAAAGGGCAAAGCAAGGCAAGGCAAGGCAAAAGGGCAAAGCAAGGCAAGGAAAGGCAGGCAAGGCAAAAGGGGAAAGCAAGGCAAAGCAAGGCAAGGCAAAAGGGAAAGTAAGGCAAGGCAACGCAAGGCAAAAGGGCAAAGCAAGGGAAGGCAAGGCAGAAGGGCAAAGCAAGGCAAGGCACCACACGGCAAAAGGGCAAAGGAAGGCAAGGCCAGGCAAAATTGCAAAGCAAGGCAAGGCAAGGCAAGGCAAAAGGGCAAAGCAAGACAAGGCAAGGCAAACTCGCAAAGCAAGGCAATGCAAGGTATGGCAAAAGGGCAAAGTAATGCAAGGCAAGGCAGAAGGGCAAAGCAAGAGAAGGCATGGTACGGCAAAATGGCAAAGGAAGGCAAGGGAAGGCAAGGCAAAAGTGCACAGCAAGGCAAAACAAGGCAAGGCAAAAGGGCAAAGCAAGGAAAGGCAAGGCAAGGGAAAATGGCAAAGTAAGGCAAGGCAAGGCGAGGCAAAAGGGCAAAGCAAGGCAAGGCAAGGCAAAAGGGCAAAGCAAGGCAAAGCAAGGCAAAAGGGCAAAGCAAGGAAAGGCAAGGCAAAAGGGCTAAGTAAGGCAAGGCAAGGCAAGGGAAAAGGGCAAAGCAAGGCAAGGCAAGAAAAGGCAAAAGAGAAAGGCAAGGCAGGGCAAGGCAAGGAAAAAGGGCAAAGCAAGGCAAGGCAAAAGGGCAAAGCAAGGCAAGGCAGGGCAAAGCTAAGCAAGGCAAAGGGACAATGCAAGGCAAAGCAAGGCAAAAGGGCAAAGCAAGGCAATGCAAGGAATTGCAAAAGGGCAAAGCAAGGCAAGAAAAGGCAGAAGGGCAAAGCAAGGGAGGGCAAGGCACGGCAAAACAGCAAAGGAAGGCAAGACAAGGCAAGGCAAAAGGGAAAAGCAAGGCAAGGCAAGTTAAAAGGAAAAAGCAAGGCAAGGCAAGGCAAGGCAAAAGGGGAAAGCAAGGAAAGGCAAGGCAAGGCAAAAGGGCAAAGCAAGGCAAGGCAAGGCAAAAGGGCAAAGGAAGGCAAGACAAAAGGGGAAAGCATGGCAAGGCAAGGCAAAAGGGCAAGGCAAGGCAAGCAATGGCAAGGGAAAAGGGCAAAGCAAAGCAAGGCAAGGCAAAAGGGCAAAGCAAGGCAAGGCAAGTTAAAAGAGCAAAGGAAGGCAAGGCAAAAGGTCAAAGCAAGGCAAGGCAAGTCAAAAGGGCAAAGCAAGACAAGGCAAGGCAAGGCAAGGCAAAAGGGGAAAGCAAGGCAAGGCAAGGCAAGGCAAAAGGGAAAGAAAGGCAAGGCAACACAAGGCAAAAGGGCAAAGCAAGACAAGGCAAGGCAAGGCAAAAGGGCAAAGCAAGACAAGGCAAGGCAAGGAAAAAGGGCAAAGCAAGGCAAGGCAAGACAAAAGGGCAAACCAAGGCAAGGCAAGGCAAGGAAAAAAGGCAAAGCAAGGCAAGGCAAGAAAAGGGAAAAGGGCAAAGCAAGGCAAGGCAAGGGAAGGCAAAACGGCAAAGCAAGACAAGGCAAGGCAAGGAAAAAAGGCAAAGCAAGGCAAGGAAAGGCAAGGCAAGAGGGCAAAGCAAGGCAAGTCAAGGAAAAAAGGCAAAGCAAGGCAAGTCAAGGCAAGGCAAAAGGGCAAAGCAAGGCAATGCAAGGAATTGCAAATGGGCAAAGCAACGCATGGCAACCCAAAAGGGCAAAGCAAGGGAAAGCAAGGCACAACAAAAGGGCAAAGGAAGGCAAGGCAAGGCAACTCAAAAGGGCAAAGCAAGGCAAGGCAAGGCAAGGCAAAATTGCATAGCAAGGCAAGGCAAGGGAAGTTATAAGGGCAAAGCAAGGCATGGCAAGGCAAGGCAAATGTGGAAAGCAAGGCAAGGCAAGGCAAGGCAAAAGGGCATTGCAAGGCAAGGCAAGGCAAGGCAAAAGGGCAAAAGAAGGCAAGGCAAGGCAAGGAAAAAGGGCAAAGAAGGCAAGGCAAGGCAAGAAGGGAAAGCATGGCAAGGCAAGCAAAAAGGGCAAAGCAAGGAAAGGCAAAAGGACAAAGCAAGGCAAGGCAACGCAAAAGGGCAAAGCAAGGAAAGGCAAAAGGGCAAATCAAGGAAAGGCAAGGCAAAAGGGCAAAGCAAGGCAAGGCAAGGCAAAAGGGCAAAGCAAGGCAATGCAAGGAATGGAAAAAGCCAAAGCAAGGCAAGGCAAGGCAGAAGGGCAAAGCAAGGGAAGGCAAGGCACGGAAAAAAAGCAAAGCAAGGCAAGGCAAGGCAAAAAGGCAATTAAGGCAAGGCAAGCAAGGCAAAAGGGCAAAGCAAGAAAAGGCAAGGAATGGCAAAAGGGCAAAGCAAGGGAAGGCAAGGCAGAAGGGCAAAGCAAGGGAAGGCAAGGCATAGCAAAAGGGCAAAAAGGAAGGCAAGGCAAAGCAAAAGGGCAAAGCAAGGCAATGCAAGGAATTGCAAAAGCGTAAAGCAAGGCAAGGCAAGATAGAAGGGCAAAGCAAGGGAAGGCAAGGCACGGCGAAAGGGCAAAGGAAGGCAAGGCAATGCAAAAGAGCAAAGCAAGGCAATGCAAGGCAAAAGGGCAAAGCAAGGCAAGGCAAGGCAAAAAGGCAAAGGAAGGCAAGGCAAGGCAAAAAGGCAAAGCAAGGCAAGGCAAGGCAAGGCAAAAGGGCAAAGCAAGGCAAGACAAGGCAATGAAAAAGCTCAAATCAAGGCAAGGCAAGGCAAGGCAAGATAAAAGGGCAAAGGAAGACAAGGCAAGGCAAGGAAAGAGGGCAAATCAAGGCAAGGCAAGGCAAAAGGGCAAAGCAAGGCAAGGCAAAAGGGCAAAGCAAGACAAGGCAAGGGAAAAGGGCAAAGCAAGGCAAGGCAATGAAAGGCAAAAGAGAAAGGCAAGGCAGGGCAAGGCAAGGAAAAAGGGCAAAGCAAGGCAAGGCAAAAGGGCAAAGCAAGGCAAGGCAGGGCAAAGCTAAGCAAGGCAAAGGGACAATGCAAGGCAAAGCAAGGCAAAAGGGCAAAGCAAGGCAAGGCAAAAGGGCAAAGCAAGGCAAGGGAGGGCAAAGCAAGGCAAGGCAAAGGGACAATGCAAGGAAAGCAAGGCAAAAGGGCAAAGCAAGGCAAGGCAAGGCAAGGCAAAAGGGCAAAGCAAGGCAATGCAAGGAATGGCAAAAGGGCAAATCAATGCAAGACAAGTTAGAAGGGCAAAGCAAGGGAAGGCAAGGCACGGCAAAAAGGCAAAAGAATGCAAGGCAAGGCAAGGCAAAAGGGCAAACCAAGACAAAGCAGAGCAAGGACAAAGGGCAAAGCAAGGCAAGGCAAGGGAAGGGAAAAAGGAAAAGCAAGACAAGTCAAGGCAAGGCAGAAGGGCAAAGCAAGGCAGGGCAAGGCAAGGAAAAAGGGCAAAGCAAGGCAAGGCAAAAGGGCAAAGCAAGGCAAGGCAGGGCAAAGCAAAGCAAGGCAAAGGGACAATGCAAGGAAAGGCAAGGCAAAAGGGCAAAGCAAGGCAAGTCAAGGCAAAAGGGCAAAGCAAGGCAATGCAAGGAATGGCAAAAGGGCAAATCAATGCAAGACAAGTTAGAAGGGCAAAGCAAGGGAAGGCAAGGCATGGCAAAAAGGCAAAGGAAGGCAAGGCAAGGCAAAAGGGCAAGGCAAGGCAAAAGGGCAAAGCAAGAAAAGGCAAGGCAGGGAAAAAGGGCAAAGCAAGGCAAGGCAAGGCAAGGCAAGGCAAAAGGGCAAAGCAAGGAAAGGCAAGGCAAAGGGCAAAGCAAGGCAAGGCAAGGAAGAAGGGCAAAGCAAGGGAATGCAAGGCAAGGGAAAAGGGCAAAGCAAGGCAGGGCAAGTTAAAAGGGAAGAGGAAAGCACGGCAAGGCAAAAGGGCAAAGGAAGGCAAGGCAAAAGCGCAAAGCAAGGCAAGGCAAGGCAAAAGGGAAAAGGGCAAAGCAAGGCAAGGCAAGTTAGAAGGGCAAAGCAATGGAAGGCAAGGCACGGCAAAAGGGCAAAGCAAGGCAAGGCAAGACAAAAGGGCAAAGCAAGGCAAGGCAAGGAAAAAGGGCAAAGCAACGCAAGGTAAGGCAAAATGTCAAAGCAATTCAAGGCAAGGCAAAAGGGCAAAGCAAGGCAAGGTAAGGCAACAGGGCAAAGCAAGGCAAGGCAAGTTAAAAGGGCAAAGCAAGGCAAGAGAAGGCAAGGCAAAAGGGGAAAGCAAGGCGAGGCAAGGCAAGGCAAAAGGGAAAGCAAGGCAAGACAACGCAAGGCAAAAGGGCAAAGCAAGACAAGGCAAGGCAATGCAAAAGGGCAAAGCAAGGAAAGGCAATGCAAAAGGGCAAAGCAAGGAAAGGCAAGAAATGGCAGAAGGGCAAAGCAAGGTAAGGCAAGGCAGAAGGCCAAAGCAAGGAAAGGCAAGGCACGGCAAAAGGACGAAGGTAGGCAAGGAAAGGCAAGGCAAAAGGGCAAAGGAAGGCAAGGCAAGCCAAGGCAAAAGGGCAAAGCAAGGCAAGGCAAGGCAATAGGGCATAGCAAGGCAATGCAAGGAATGGTAAAATGGTAAAGCAAGGCAAGCAAGGCAGAAGGGCAAAGTAAAGGAAGCCATGCATGGCAAAAGGGCAAAGGAAGGCAAGGCAAGGCAACTCAAAAGGGCAAAGCAAGGCAAGGCAAGGCAAGGCAAAATTGCATAGCAAGGCAAGGCAAGGGAAGTTATAAGGGCAAAGCAAGGCATGGCAAGGCAAGGCAAATGTGGAAAGCAAGGCAAGGCAAGGCAAGGCAAAAGGGCATTGCAAGGCAAGGCAAGGCAAGGCAAAAGGGCTAAAGAAGGCAAGGCAAGGCAAGGAAAAAGGGCAAAGAAGGCAAGGCAAGGCAAGAAGGGAAAGCAAGGCAAGGCAAGCAAAAAGGGCAAAGCAAGGAAAGGCAAAAGGACAAAGCAAGGCAAGGCAAGGCAGAAGGGCAAAGCAAGGGAAGGCAAGGCACGGAAAAAAAGCAAAGCAAGGCAAGGCAAGGCAAAAAGGCAATTAAGGCAAGGCAAGCAAGGCAAAAGGGCAAAGCAAGAAAAGGCAAGGAATGGCAAAAGGGCAAAGCAAGGGAAGGCAAGGCAGAAGGGCAAAGCAAGGGAAGGCAAGGCATAGCAAAAGGGCAAAAAGGAAGGCAAGGCAAAGCAAAAGGGCAAAGCAAGGCAATGCAAGGAATTGCAAAAGCGTAAAGCAAGGCAAGGCAAGATAGAAGGGCAAAGCAAGGGAAGGCAAGGCACGGCGAAAGGGCAAAGGAAGGCAAGGCAATGCAAAAGAGCAAAGCAAGGCAATGCAAGGCAAAAGGGCAAAGCAAGGCAAGGCAAGGCAAAAAGGCAAAGGAAGGCAAGGCAAGGCAAAAAGGCAAAGCAAGGCAAGGCAAGGCAAGGCAAAAGGGCAAAGCAAGGCAAGACAAGGCAATGAAAAAGCTCAAATCAAGGCAAGGCAAGGCAAGGCAAGATAAAAGGGCAAAGGAAGACAAGGCAAGGCAAGGAAAGAGGGCAAATCAAGGCAAGGCAAGGCAAAAGGGCAAAGCAAGGCAAGGCAAAAGGGCAAAGCAAGACAAGGCAAGGGAAAAGGGCAAAGCAAGGCAAGGCAATGAAAGGCAAAAGAGAAAGGCAAGGCAGGGCAAGGCAAGGAAAAAGGGCAAAGCAAGGCAAGGCAAAAGGGCAAAGCAAGGCAAGGCAGGGCAAAGCTAAGCAAGGCAAAGGGACAATGCAAGGCAAAGCAAGGCAAAAGGGCAAAGCAAGGCAAGGCAAAAGGGCAAAGCAAGGCAAGGGAGGGCAAAGCAAGGCAAGGCAAAGGGACAATGCAAGGAAAGCAAGGCAAAAGGGCAAAGCAAGGCAAGGCAAGGCAAGGCAAAAGGGCAAAGCAAGGCAATGCAAGGAATGGCAAAAGGGCAAATCAATGCAAGACAAGTTAGAAGGGCAAAGCAAGGGAAGGCAAGGCACGGCAAAAAGGCAAAAGAATGCAAGGCAAGGCAAGGCAAAAGGGCAAACCAAGACAAAGCAGAGCAAGGACAAAGGGCAAAGCAAGGCAAGGCAAGGGAAGGGAAAAAGGAAAAGCAAGACAAGTCAAGGCAAGGCAGAAGGGCAAAGCAAGGCAGGGCAAGGCAAGGAAAAAGGGCAAAGCAAGGCAAGGCAAAAGGGCAAAGCAAAGCAAGGCAGGGCAAAGCAAAGCAAGGCAAAGGGACAATGCAAGGAAAGGCAAGGCAAAAGGGCAAAGCAAGGCAAGTCAAGGCAAAAGGGCAAAGCAAGGCAATGCAAGGAATGGCAAAAGGGCAAATCAATGCAAGACAAGTTAGAAGGGCAAAGCAAGGGAAGGCAAGGCATGGCAAAAAGGCAAAGGAAGGCAAGGCAAGGCAAAAGGGCAAGGCAAGGCAAAAGGGCAAAGCAAGAAAAGGCAAGGCAGGGAAAAAGGGCAAAGCAAGGCAAGGCAAGGCAAGGCAAGGCAAAAGGGCAAAGCAAGGAAAGGCAAGGCAAAGGGCAAAGCAAGGCAAGGCAAGGAAGAAGGGCAAAGCAAGGGAATGCAAGGCAAGGGAAAAGGGCAAAGCAAGGCAGGGCAAGTTAAAAGGGAAGAGGAAAGCACGGCAAGGCAAAAGGGCAAAGGAAGGCAAGGCAAAAGCGCAAAGCAAGGCAAGGCAAGGCAAAAGGGAAAAGGGCAAAGCAAGGCAAGGCAAGTTAGAAGGGCAAAGCAATGGAAGGCAAGGCACGGCAAAAGGGCAAAGCAAGGCAAGGCAAGACAAAAGGGCAAAGCAAGGCAAGGCAAGGAAAAAGGGCAAAGCAACGCAAGGTAAGGCAAAATGTCAAAGCAATTCAAGGCAAGGCAAAAGGGCAAAGAAAGGCAAGGTAAGGCAACAGGGCAAAGCAAGGCAAGGCAAGTTAAAAGGGCAAAGCAAGGCAAGAGAAGGCAAGGCAAAAGGGGAAAGCAAGGCGAGGCAAGGCAAGGCAAAAGGGAAAGCAAGGCAAGACAACGCAAGGCAAAAGGGCAAAGCAAGACAAGGCAAGGCAATGCAAAAGGGCAAAGCAAGGAAAGGCAATGCAAAAGGGCAAAGCAAGGAAAGGCAAGAAATGGCAGAAGGGCAAAGCAAGGTAAGGCAAGGCAGAAGGCCAAAGCAAGGAAAGGCAAGGCACGGCAAAAGGACGAAGGTAGGCAAGGAAAGGCAAGGCAAAAGGGCAAAGGAAGGCAAGGCAAGCCAAGGCAAAAGGGCAAAGCAAGGCAAGGCAAGGCAATAGGGCATAGCAAGGCAATGCAAGGAATGGTAAAATGGTAAAGCAAGGCAAGCAAGGCAGAAGGGCAAAGTAAAGGAAGCCATGCATGGCAAAAGGGCAAAGGAAGGCAAGGCAAGGCAACTCAAAAGGGCAAAGCAAGGCAAGGCAAGGCAAGGCAAAATTGCATAGCAAGGCAAGGCAAGGGAAGTTATAAGGGCAAAGCAAGGCATGGCAAGGCAAGGCAAATGTGGAAAGCAAGGCAAGGCAAGGCAAGGCAAAAGGGCATTGCAAGGCAAGGCAAGGCAAGGCAAAAGGGCTAAAGAAGGCAAGGCAAGGCAAGGAAAAAGGGCAAAGAAGGCAAGGCAAGGCAAGAAGGGAAAGCAAGGCAAGGCAAGCAAAAAGGGCAAAGCAAGGAAAGGCAAAAGGACAAAGCAAGGCAAGGCAACGCAAAAGGGCAAAGCAAGGAAAGGCAAAAGGGCAAATCAAGGAAAGGCAAGGCAAAAGGGCAAAGCAAGGCAAGGCAAGGCAAAAGGGCAAAGCAAGGCAATGCAAGGAATGGAAAAAGCCAAAGCAAGGCAAGGCAAGGCAGAAGGGCAAAGCAAGGGAAGGCAAGGCACGGAAAAAAAGCAAAGCAAGGCAAGGCAAGGCAAAAAGGCAATTAAGGCAAGGCAAGCAAGGCAAAAGGGCAAAGCAAGAAAAGGCAAGGAATGGCAAAAGGGCAAAGCAAGGGAAGACAAGGCAGAAGGGCAAAGCAAGGGAAGGCAAGGCATAGCAAAAGGGCAAAAAGGAAGGCAAGGCAAAGCAAAACGGCAAAACAAGGCAATGCAAGGAATTGCAAAAGCGTAAAGCAAGGCAAGGCAAGTTAGAAGGGCAAAGCAAGGGAAGGCAAGGCACGGCGAAAGGGCAAGGGAAGGCAAGGCAATGCAAAAGAGCAAAGCAAGGCAAGGCAAGGCAAAAGGGAAAGTAAGATGGCAAGGAAAGGAAAAAGGGAAAAGGAAGGCAAGGCAAGGCATGGCAAAGTGGGAAAGCAAGGCAACGCAAGGCAAGGCAAGGCAAAAAGGCAAAGGAAGGAAAGGCAAGGCAAGGCAAAAGGGCAAAGCAAGGCAAGACAAGGCAATGAAAAAGGGCAAATCAAGGCAAGGCAAGGTAAAAGGGCAAAGCAAGACAAGGCAAGGCAAGGAAAGAGGGCAAATCAAGGCAAGGCAAGGCAAAAGGGCAAAGCAAGGCAAGGCAAAAGGGCAAAGCAAGACAAGGCAAGGGAAAAGGGCAAAGCAAGGCAAGGCAAGGAAAGGCAAAAGGGCAAAAGAAGGCAAGGCAAGGCAAGGAAAAAGGGCAAAGAAGGCAAGGCAAAAGGGCAAAGCAAGGCAAGGCAGGGCAAAGCTAAGAAAGGCAAAGGGACAATGCAAGGCAAAGCAAGGCAAAAGGGCAAAGCAAGGCAAGGCAAAAGGGCAAAGCAAGGCAAGGGAGGGCAAAGCAAGGCAAGGCAAAGGGACAATGCAAGGAAAGGCAAGGCAAAAGGGCAAAGCAAGGCAAGGCAAGGAAAAAGGGCAAAGCAAGGCAATGCAAGGAATGGCAAAAGGGCAAATCAATGCAAGACAAGTTAGAAGGGCAAAGCAAGGGAAGGCAAGGCAGGGCAAAAAGGCAAAGGAATGCAAGGCAAGGCAAGGCAAAAGGGCAAACCAAGACAAAGCAGGGCAAGGAAAAAGGGCAAAGCAAGGCAAGGCAAGGGAAGGGAAAAAGGCAAAGCAAGACAAGTCAAGGCAAGGCAGAAGGGCAAAGCAAAGCAGGGCAAGGCAAGGAAAAAGGGCAAAGCATGGCAAGGCAAAAGGGCAAAGCAAGGCAAGGCAGGGCAAAGCAAAGCAAGGCAAAGGGACAATGCAAGGCAAGGCAAGGCAAAAGGGCAAAACAAGGCAAGGCAAAAGGGCAAAGCAAGGCAAGGGAGGGCAAAGCAAGGCAAGGCAAAGGGACAATGCAAGGAAAGGCAAGGCAAAAGGGCAAAGCAAGGCAAGGCAAGGCAAAAGGGCAAAGCAAGGCAAGGTAAGGCAACAGGGCAAAGCAAGGCAAGGCAAGTTAAAAGGGCAAAGCAAGGCAAGAGAAGGCAAGGCAAAAGGGGAAAGCAAGGCGAGGCAAGGCAAGGCAAAAGGGAAAGCAAGGCAAGACAACGCAAGGCAAAAGGGCAAAGCAAGACAAGGCAAGGCAATGCAAAAGGGCAAAGCAAGACAAGGCAAGGCAAGGAAAATGGGCAAAAAAAGGCAAGGCAATGCAAAAGGGCAAAGCAAGGAAAGGCAAGGAAAGGCAGAAGGGCAAAGCAAGGTAAGGCAAGGCAGAAGGCCAAAGCAAGGGAAGGCAAGGCACGGCAAAAGGACAAAGGAAGGCAAGGCAAGGCAAGGCAAAAGGGCAAGGCAAGGCAAAAGGGCAAAGCAAGAAAAGGCAAGGCAAGGAAAAAGGGCAAAGCAAGGCAAGGCAAGACAAAAGGGCAAAGCAAGGCAAGGTAAGGCAAGGAAAAAAGGCAAAGCAAGGCAAGGCAAGAAAAGGGAAAAGGGCAAAGCAAGGCAAGGCAAGGAATGGCAAAAGGGCAAAGCAAGGCAAGGCAAGGCAGAAGGGCAAAGGAAGGTAAAGCAAGGCAAGGCAAAAGGGCAAAGCAATTCAAGGCAAGGAAAAAGGGCAAAGCAAGGCAAGGTAAGGCAAAAGGTCAAAGCAATTCAAGGCAAGGCAAAAGGGCAAAGCAAGGCAAGGTAAGGCAACAGGGCAAAGCAAGGCAAGGCAAGTTAAAAGGGCAAAGCAAGGCAAGAGAAGGCAAGGCAAAAGGGGAAAGCAAGGCGAGGCAAGGCAAGGCAAAAGGGAAAACAAGGCAAGACAACGCAAGGCAAAAGGGCAAAGCAAGACAAGGCAAGGCAATGCAAAAGGGCAAAGCAAGACAAGGCAAGGCAAGGAAAATGGGCAAAACAAGGCAAGTCAAGGCAAGGCAGAAGGGCAAAGCAAAGCAGGGCAAGGCAAGGAAAAAGGGCAAAGCAAGGCAAGGCAAAAGGGCAAAGCAAGGCAAGGCAGGGCAAAGCAAAGCAAGGCAAAGGGACAATGCAAGGCAAGGCAAGGCAAAAGGGCAAAACAAGGCAAGGCAAAAGGGCAAAGCAAGGCAAGGGAGGGCAAAGCAAGGCAAGGTTAAGGGACAATGCAAGGAAAAGCAAGGCAAAAGGGCAAAGCAAGGCAAGGCAAGGCAAAAGGGCAAAACAAGGCAAGGCAAAAAGGCAAAGCAAGCCAAGGCAAGGGAAGGCAAAAGGGCAAAGCAAGGCAAGGCAAAAGGGCAAAGCAAGGCAAGGCAAGGAAAGCAAAATGGCAAGGCAAGGCAAGGAAAGGCAAGGCAAAAGGCAAAACAAGGCACGGCAAGGCAAAAGGGCAAAGCAAGGCAAGACAAGGCAAGGAAAGAGGGCAAAACAAGGCAAGGCAAGGCAAAAGGGCAAAGCAAGGCAAGGAAAAAGGGAAAGCAAAGCAAGGAAAAGGGCAAAGCAAGACAAGGCAAGGGAAAAGGGCAAAGCAAGGAAAGGCAAGGAAAGGCAAAAGAGAAAGGCAAGGCAAGGCAAGGCAAGGAAAAAGGGCAAAACAAGGCAAGGCAAGGCAAGGCAAGAGGGCAAAGCAAGGCAAGGCAGGACAAGGCAAAAGTGCAAAGTAAGGCAATGCAAGGGAAGGCAAAAGAGCAAAGCAAGGCAATGCAAGGCAAAAGGGCAAAGCAAGGTAAGGCAAGGCAGAAGGCCAAAGCAAGGGAAGGCAAGGCAAGGCAAAAGGACAAAGGAAGGCAAGGCAAGGCAAGGCAAGGCAAAAGGGCAAAGCAAGGCAAGGCAAAGCAAGGCAAAAAGGCAAAGCAAGGCAAGGCAAGGCAAAAGGGCATAGCAAGGCAATGCAAGGAATGGTAAAATGGTAAAGCAAGGCAAGCAAGGCAGAAGGGCAAAGCAAAGGAAGCCATGCATGGCAAAAGGGCAAAGGAAGGCAAGGCAAGGCAACAGGGCAAAGCAAGGCAAGGCAAGTTAAAAGGGAAAAGCAAGGCAAGAGAAGGCATGGTAAAAGGGGAAAGCAAGGCGAGGCAATGCAAGGCAAAAGGGAAAGCAAGGCAAGACAGCGCAAGGCAAAAGGGCAAAGCAAGACAAGGCAAGGCAATGCAAAAGGGCAAAGCAAGACAAGGCAAGGCAAGGAAAAAGGGCAAAGCAAGGCAAGGCAATGCAAAAGGGCAAAGCAAGGAAAGGCAAGGAATGGCAAAAGGGCAAAGCAACACAAGGCAAGGCAAGGAAAAAGGGCAAAGCAAGGCAAGGCAATGCAAAAGGGCAAAGCAAGGAAAGGCAAGGAATGGCAAAAGGGCAAAGCAAGGTAAGGCAAGGCAGAAGGCCAAAGCAAGGGAAGGCAAGGCAAGGCAAAAGGACAAAGGAAGGCAAGGCAAGGCAAGGCAAAAGGACAAAGGAAGGCAAGGCAAGGCAAGGCAAAAGGGCAAAGCAAGGCAAGGCAAAGCAAGGCAAAAGGGCAAAGCAAGGCAAGGCAAGGCAAAAGGGCATAGCAAGGCAATGCAAGGAATGGTAAAATGGTAAAGCAAGGCAAGCAAGGCAGAAGGTCAAAGCAAAGGAAGCCATGCATGGCAAAAGGGCAAAGGAAGGCAAGGCAAGGCAAGGCAAAAGGGCAAAGCAAGGCAAGGCAAAAGGGCAAAGCAAGGAAAGGCCAGGTAAAAGGGGAAAGCAAGGCAATGCAAGGAATGGCAAAAGGGCAAAGCAAGGAAAGGCAAGGCAGAAGGGCAAAGCAAGGGAAGGCATGGTACAGGAGAATGGCAAAGCAAGGCAAGGCAAGGAAAGGAAAAAGGGCAAAGCAAGGAAAGGCAAGGCAAAAGGCCAAAGCAAGGCAAGGCAAGGCAAAAGGGGGAAGCAAGGCAATGCAAGGAACGGCAAAAGGGCAAAGCAAGGCAAGGCAAGTTAGAAGGGCAAATCAAGACAAAGGAAAGCAAGGAAAAAGGGCATAGCAAGTCATGGCAAGGCAAGGCAAAAGGGCAAAGCAAAGCAAGGCAAAAGGGCCAAGCAAGGCAAGGCAAGGAAAAAGAGAAAAGCAAGGCAAGCCAAGGCAAGGCAAGGCAAAAAGGCAAAGCAAGGCAAGGCAAGGCAAGGCAAAAGAGCAAAGGAAGGAAAAGCAAGGCAAAAGGCAAAGCAAGGCAAGGCAAGGCAAAATGGAAAAGCAAGGCAAGCCAAGGCAAAAGGGCAAAGCAAAGCAAGGCAACGCAAAAGAGCAAAGCAAGTCAATGCAAGGAATTGCAAATGGGCAAAGCAACGCAAGGCAAGTTAGAAGGGCAAAGCAAGGGAAAGCAAGGCACAACAAAAGGGCAAAGGAAGGCAAGGCAAGGCAACCCAAAAGGGCAAAGCAAGGCAAGGCAAGGCAAGGCAAAATTGCATAGCAAGGCAAGGCAAGGGAAGTTATAAGGGCAAAGCAAGGCAAGGCAAGGCAAGGCAAATGTGGAAAGCAAGGCAAGGCAAGGCAAGGCAAAAGGGCATTGCAAGGCAAGGCAAGGCAAGGCAAAAGGGCAAAGGAAGGCAAGGCAAGGCAAGGAAAAAGGGCAAAGAAGGCAAGGCAAGGCAAGAAGGGAAAGCAAGGCAAGGCAAGCAAAAAGGGCAAAGCAAGGAAAGGCAAAAGGGCAAAGCAAGGAAAGGCAAGGCAAAAGGGCAAAGCAGGGCAAGGCAAGGCAAAAGGGCAAAGCAAGGCAATGCAAGGAATGGAAAAAGCCAAAGCAAGGCAAGGCAAGGCAGAAGGGCAAAGCAAGGGAAGGCAAGGCACGGAAAAAAAGCAAAGCAAGGCAAGGCAAGGCAAAAAGGCAATTAAGGCAAGGCAAGCAAGGCAAAAGGGCAAAGCAAGAAAAGGCAAGGAATGGCAAAAGGGCAAAGCAAGGGAAGGCAAGGCAGAAGGGCAAAGCAAGGGAAGGCAAGGCATAGCAAAAGGGCAAAAAGGAAGGCAAGGCAAAGCAAAAGGGCAAAGCAAGGCAATGCAAGGCAAAAGGGCAAAGCAAGATGGCAAGGAAAGGAAAAAGGGAAAAGGAAGGCAAGGCAAGGCAAGGCAAAGTGGGAAAGCAAGGCAACGCAAGGCCAAAGGGCAAAGCAAGGCAAGGCAAGGCAAAAAGGCAAGGGAAGGCAAGGCAAGGCAAGGCAAAAGGGCAAAGCAAGGCAAGACAAGGCAATGAAAAAGGGCAAATCAAGGCAAGGCAAGGTAAAAGGGCAAAGCAAGACAAGGCAAGGCAAGGAAAGAGGGCAAATCAAGGCAAGGCAAGGCAAAAGGGCAAAGCAAGGCAAGGCAAAAGGGCAAAGCAAGACAAGGCAAGGGAAAAGGGCAAAGCAAGGCAAGGCAAGGAAAGGCAAAAGAGAAAGGTAAGGCAGGGCAAGGCAAGGAAAAAGGGCAAAGCAAGGCAAGGCAAAAGGGCAAAGCAAGGCAAGGCAGGGCAAAGCTAAGCAAGGCAAAGGGACAATGCAAGGCAAAGCAAGGCAAAAGGGCAAAGCAAGGCAAGGCAAGGCAAAAGGGCAAAGCAAGGCAATGCAAGGAATGGCAAAAGGGCAAATCAATGCAAGACAAGTTAGAAGGGCAAAGCAAGGGAAGGCAAGGCACGGCAAAAAGGTAAAGGAATGCAAGGCAAGGCAAGGCAAAAGGGCAAACCAAGACAAAGCAGGGCAAGGACAAAGGGCAAAGCAAGGCAAGGCAAGGGAAGGGAAAAAGGCAAAGCAAGAGAAGTCAAGGCAAGGCAGAAGGGCAAAGCAAAGCAGGGCAAGGCAAGGAAAAAGGGCAAAGCAAGGCAAGGCAAAAGGGCAAAGCAAGGCAAGGCAGGGCAAAGCAAAGCAAGGCAAAGGGACAATGCAAGGCAAGGCAAGGCAAAAGGGCAAAACAAGGCAAGGCAAAAGGGCAAAGCAAGGCAAGGGAGGGCAAAGCAAGGCGAGGCAAAGGGACAATGCAAGGAAAGGCAAGGCAAAAGGGCAAAGCAAGGCAAGGCAAGGCAAAAGGGCAAAGCAAGGCAATGCAAGGAATGGCAAAAGGGCAAATCAATGCAAGACAAGTTAGAAGGGCAAAGCAAGGGAAGGCAAGGCACGGCAAAAAGGCAAAGGAAAGCAAGGCAAGGCAAGGCAAAAGGGCAAAGCAAGAAAAGGCAAGGCAAGGAAAAAGGGCAAAGCAAGGCAAGGCAAGGCAAGGCAAGGCAAAAGGGCAAAGCATGGCAAGGCAAGGCAAGGCAAAAGGGCAAAGCAAGGAAAGGCAAGGCAAATGGCAAAGCAAGGCAAGGCAAGGAAGAAGGGCAAAGCAAGGGAATGCAAGGCAAGGGAAAAGGGCAAAGCAAGGCAGGGCAAGTTAAAAGGGAAAAGCAAAGCACGGCAAGGCAAAAGGGCAAAGGAAGGCAAGGCAAAAGCGCAAAGCAAGGCAATGCAAGGCAAAAGGGAAAAGGGCAAAGCAAGGCAAGGCAAGGCAGAAGGGCAAAGGAAGGTAAAGCAAGGCAAGGCAAAAGGGCAAAGCAATTCAAGGCAAGGAAAAAGGGCAAAGCAAGGCAAGGCAAGTTAAAAGGGTAAAGCAAGGCAAGAGAAGGCAAGGCAAAAGGGGAAAGCAAGGCGAGGCAAGGCAAGGCAAAAGGGAAAGCAAGGCACGACAACGCAAGGCAAAAGGGCAAAGCAAGACAAGGCAAGGCAATGCAAAAGGGCAAAGCAAGGCAAGGCAATGCAAAAGGGCAAAGCAAGACAAGGCAAGGCAAGGAAAAAGGGCAAAGCAAGGCAAGGCAATGCAAAAGGGCAAAGCAAGGAAAGGCAAGGAATGGCAGAAGGGCAAAGCAAGGTAAGGCAAGGCAGAAGGCCAAAGCAAGGGAAGGCAAGGCACGGCAAAAGGACAAAGGAAGGCAAGGCAAGGCAAGGCAAAAGGGCAAAGCAAGGCAAGGCAAGGCAAGGCAAAAAAGCAAAGCAAGGCAAGGCAAGGCAAAAGGGCATAGCAAGGCAATGCAAGGAATGGTAAAATGGTAAAGCAAGGCAAGCAAGGCAGAAGGGCAAAGCAAAGGAAGCCATGCATGGCAAAAGGGCAAAGGAAGGCAATGCAAGGCAAGGCAAAAGGACAAAGCAAGGCAAGACAAAAGGGCAAAGCAAGGAAAGGCAAGGAAAAAGAGCAAAGCAAGGCAATTGAAGGCAATGCAAGGAATGGCAAAAGGGCAAAGCAAGGCAAGGCAAGGCAGAAGGGCAAAGCAAGGGAAGCCAAGGCACGGCAAAATGGCAAAGCAAGGCAATGCCAGGCAAGGCAAAAAGGCAAATCAAGACAAAGCAAGGCAATGAAAAAGGGCAAAACAAGGCAAATCAAGGCAAGGCAAAAGGGCCAGGCAAGGCAAGGAGAGGCAAAAGGGCAAAGCAAGGCAAGGCAAGGCAAGGTAAAAGTGTAAAGCAAGGCAAGGCAAAGAAAAAGGGGAAAGCAAGACAGGGCTAGACAAGGCAAAAGGGCAAAGCAAAGAAAGGAAAGTCAAAGGGCAAAGCAAGGCAAAGCAAGGCAAGGAAAAAGGGCAAAGCAAGGCAAGGCAAAAGGGCAAAGCAAGGTAAGGCAAGGAAAGGCAAAAAAGTAAAGCAAGGCAAGGCAAGTTAAAAGGGCAAAGCAAGGCAAGGCAAGGCAAAAGAGGAAAGCAAGGGAAGGCAAAAGGGCAATACAAGGTAAGGCAAGGCAAGGCAAAAGGGTAAAGCAAGGCAAGGTAAGTTAAAAGGGCAAAGCAAGGCAAGACAAGGCAAAAGAGGAAAGCAAGGCAAGGCAAAAGAGAAAAGCAAGGCAACGCAAGGCCAAAGGAGAAATGGAAGGTAATGCAAGGCAAGGCAAAAGGAAAAGCAAGGCAAGACAAGGAACGACAAAAGGGCAAAGGAAGGCCAGGCAAGGGAAGGCAAAACGGCAAAGCAAGACAAGGCAAGGCAAGGAAAAAAGGCAAAGCAAGGCAAGGCAAGGCAAGGCAAGAGGGCAAAGCAAGGCAAGTCAAGGAAAAAGGAAAAGCAAGGCAAGTCAAGGCAAGGCAAAAGGGCAAAGCAAGGCAATGCAAGGAATGGCAAATGGGCAAAGCAACGCAAGGCAACCCAAAAGGGCAAAGCAAGGGAAAGCAAGGCACAACAAAAGGGCAAAGGAAGGCAAGGCAAGGCAACTCAAAAGGGCAAAGCAAGGCAAGGCAAGGCAAGGCAAAATTGCATAGCAAGGCAAGGCAAGGGAAGTTCTAAGGGCAAAGCAAGGCATGGCAAGTCAAGGCAAATGTGGAAAGCAAGGCAAGGCAAGGCAAGGCAAAAGGGCATTGCAAGGCAAGGCAAGGCAAGGCAAAAGGGTAAAAGAAGGCAAGGCAAGGCAAGGAAAAAGGGCAAAGAAGGCAAGGCAAGGCAAGAAGGGAAAGCAAGGCAAAGCAAGCAAAATGGCAAAGCAAGGAAAGGCAAAAAGACAAAGCAAGGCAAGGCAACGCAAAAGGGCAAAGCAAGGAAAGGCAAAAGGGCAAATCAAGGAAAGGCAAGGCAAAAGGGCAAAGCAAGGCAAGGCAAGGCAAAAGGGCAAAGCAAGGCAATGCAAGGAATGGAAAAAGCCAAAGCAAGGCAAGGCAAGGCAGAAGGGCAAAGCAAGGGAAGGCAAGGCACGGAAAAAAAGCAAAGCAAGGCAAGGCAAGGCAAAAAGGCAATTAAGGCAAGGCAAGCAAGGCAAAAGGGCAAAGCAAGAAAAGGCAAGGAATGGCAAAAGGGCAAAGCAAGGGAAGGCAAGGCAGAAGGGCAAAGCAAGGGAAGGCAAGGCATAGCAAAAGGGCAAAAAGGAAGGCAAGGCAAAGCAAAAGGGCAAAGCAAGGCAATGCAAGGAATTGCAAAAGCGTAAAGCAAGGCAAGGCAAGTTAGAAGGGCAAAGCAAGGGAAGGCAAGGCACGGCGAAAGGGCAAAGGAAGGCAAGGCAATGCAAAAGAGCAAAGCAAGGCAATGCAAGGCAAAAGGGCAAAGCAAGATGGCAAGGAAAGGAAAAAGGGAAAAGCAAGGCAAGGCAAGGCAAGGCAAAGTGGGAAAGCAAGGGAAGGCAAGGCAAAAGGGCAAAGCAAGGCAAGGCAAGGCAAAAGGGCAAAGCAAGGCAAGACAAGGCAATGAAAAAGGGCAAATCAAGGAAAGGCAAGGCAAGGCAAGGTAAAAGGGCAAAGCAAGACAAGGCAAGGCAAGGAAAGAGGGCAAATCAAGGCAAGGCAAGGCAAAAGGGCAAAGCAAGGCAAGGCAAAAGGGCAAAGCAAGACAAGGCAAGGGAAAAGGGCAAAGCAAGGCAAGGCAAGGAAAGGCAAAAGAGAAAGGCAAGGCAGGGCAAGGCAAGGAAAAAGGGCAAAGCAAGGAAAGGCAAAAGGGCAAATCAAGGCAAGGCAGGGCAAAGCTAAGCAAGGGAAAGGGACAATGCAAGGCAAAGCAAGGCAAAAGGGCAAAGCAAGGCAAGGCAAAAGGGCAAAGCAAGGCAAGGGAGGGCAAAGCAAGGCAAGGCAAAGAAACAATGCAAGGAAAGGCAAGGCAAAAGGGCAAAGCAAGGCAAAACAAGGCAAAAGGGCAAAGCAAGGCAATGCAAGGAATGGCAAAAGGGCAAATCAATGCAAGACAAGTTAGAAGGGCAAAGCAAGGGAAGGCAAGGCACGGCAAAAAGGCAAAGGAAGGCAAGGCAAGGCAAGGCAAAAGGGCAAACCAAGACAAAGCAGGGCAAGGACAAAGGGCAATGCAAGGCAAGGCAAGGGAAGGGAAAAAGGCAAAGCAAGACAAGTCAAGGCAAGGCAGAAGGGCAAAGCAAGGCAGGGCCAGGCAAGGAAAAAGGGCAAAGCAAGGCAAGGCAAAAGGGCAAAGCAAGGCAAGGCAGGGCAAAGCAAAGCAAGGCAAAGGGACAATGCAAGGCAAGGCAAGGCAAAAGGGCAAAACAAGGCAAGGCAAAAGGGCAAAGCAAGGCAAGGGAGGGCAAAGCAAGGCAAGGCAAAGGGACAATGCAAGGAAAGGCAAGGCAAAAGGGCAAAGCAAGGCATGGCAAGGCAAAAGGGCAAAGCAAGGCAATGCAAGGAATGGCAAAAGGGCAAATCAATGCAAGACAAGTTAGAAGGGCAAAGCAAGGGAAGGCAAGGCACGGCAAAAAGGCAAAGGAAGGCAAGGCAAGGCAAGGCAAAAGGGCAAGGCAAGGCAAGGCAAAAGGGCAAAACAAGAAAAGGCAAGGCAAGGAAAAAGGGCAAAGCAAGGAAAGGCAAGGCAAAGGGCAAAGCAAGGCAAGGCAAGGAAGAAGTGCAAAGCAAGGGAATGCAAGGCAAGGGAAAAGGGCAAAGCAAGGCAGGGCAAGTCAAAAGGGAAAAGCAAAGCACGGCAAGGCAAAAGGGCAAAGGAAGGCAAGGCAAAAGCGCAAAGCAAGGCAAGGCAAGGCAAAAGGGCAAAGCAAGGCAATGCAAGGAATGGCAAAAGGGCAAAGCAAGGCAAGGCAAGATAGAAGGCCAAAGCAAGGGAAGGCAAGGCACGGCAAAAGGGCAAAGCAAGGCAAGGAAAGACAAAAGGGCAAAGCAAGGCAAGGCAAGGCAAGGAAAAAAGGCAAAGCAAGGCAAGGCAAGAAAAGGGAAAAGGGCAAAGCAAGGCAAGGCAAGGAATGGCAAAAGGACAAAGCAAGGCAAGGCAAGGCAGAAGGGCAAAGGAAGGTAAAGCAAGGCAAGGCAAAAAGGCAAAGCAATTCAAGGCAAGGCAAAAGGTCAAAGCAAGGCAAGGTAAGGACAGGGCAAAGCAAGGCAAGGCAAGTTAAAAGGGAAAAGCAAGGCAAGAGAAGGCATGGCAAAAGGGGAAAGCAAGGCGAGGCAAGGCAAGGCAAAAGGGAAAGCAAGGCAAGACAGCGCAAGGCAAAAGGGCAAAGCAAGACAAGGCAAGGCAATGCAAAAGGGCAAAGCAAGACAAGGCAAGGCAAGGAAAAAGGGCAAAGCAAGGCAAGGCAATGCAAAAGGGCAAAGCAAGGAAAGGCAAGGAATGGCAAAAGGGCAAAGCAAGGTAAGGCAAGGCAGAAGGCCAAAGCAAGGGAAGGCAAGGCAAGGCAAAAGGACAAAGGAAGGCAAGGCAAGGCAAGGCAAGGCAAAAGGGCAAAGCAAGGCAAGGCAAAGCAAGGCAAAAAGGCAAAGCAAGGCAAGGCAAGGCAAAAGGGCATAGCAAGGCAATGCAAGGAATGGTAAAATGGTAAAGCAAGGCAAGCAAGGCAGAAGGGCAAAGCAAAGGAAGCCATGCATGGCAAAAGGGCAAAGGAAGGCAAGGCAAGGCAACAGGGCAAAGCAAGGCAAGGCAAGTTAAAAGGGAAAAGCAAGGCAAGAGAAGGCATGGTAAAAGGGGAAAGCAAGGCGAGGCAAGGCAAGGCAAAAGGGAAAGCAAGGCAAGACAGCGCAAGGCAAAAGGGCAAAGCAAGACAAGGCAAGGCAATGCAAAAGGGCAAAGCAAGACAAGGCAAGGCAAGGAAAAAGGGCAAAGCAAGGCAAGGCAATGCAAAAGGGCAAAGCAAGGAAAGGCAAGGAATGGCAAAAGGGCAAAGCAACACAAGGCAAGGCAAGGAAAAAGGGCAAAGCAAGGCAAGGCAATGCAAAAGGGCAAAGCAAGGAAAGGCAAGGAATGGCAAAAGGGCAAAGCAAGGTAAGGCAAGGCAGAAGGCCAAAGCAAGGGAAGGCAAGGCAAGGCAAAAGGACAAAGGAAGGCAAGGCAAGGCAAGGCAAAAGGACAAAGGAAGGCAAGGCAAGGCAAGGCAAAAGGGCAAAGCAAGGCAAGGCAAAGCAAGGCAAAAGGGCAAAGCAAGGCAAGGCAAGGCAAAAGGGCATAGCAAGGCAATGCAAGGAATGGTAAAATGGTAAAGCAAGGCAAGCAAGGCAGAAGGGCAAAGCAAAGGAAGCCATGCATGGCAAAAGGGCAAAGGAAGGCAAGGCAAGGCAAGGCAAAGGGGCAAAGCAAGGCAAGGCAAAAGGGCAAAGCAAGGAAAGGCAAGGTAAAAGGGGAAAGCAAGGCAATGCAAGGAATGGCAAAAGGGCAAAGCAAGGAAAGGCAAGGCAGAAGGGCAAAGCAAGGGAAGGCATGGTACAGGAGAATGGCAAAGCAAGGCAAGGCAAGGAAAGGAAAAAGGGCAAAGCAAGGAAAGGCAAGGCAAAAGGCCAAAGCAAGGCAAGGCAAGGCAAAAGGGGGAAGCAAGGCAATGCAAGGAACGGCAAAAGGGCAAAGCAAGGCAAGGCAAGTTAGAAGGGCAAATCAAGACAAAGGAAAGCAAGGAAAAAGGGCATAGCAAGTCAAGGCAAGGCAAGGCAAAAGGGCAAAGCAAGGCATGGCAAGGCAAGGCAAAAGGGCAAAGCAAAGCAAGGCAAAAGGGCCAAGCAAGGCAAGGCAAGGAAAAAGAAAAAAGCAAGGCAAGCCAAGGCAAGGCAAGGCAAAAAGGCAAAGCAAGGCAAGGCAAGGCAAGGCAAAAGAGCAAAGGAAGGAAAAGCAAGGCAAAAGGCAAAGCAAGGCAAGGCAAGGCAAAATGGAAAAGCAAGGCAAGCCAAGGCAAAAGGGCAAAGCAAAGCAAGGCAACGCAAAAGAGCAAAGCAAGTCAATGCAAGGAATTGCAAATGGGCAAAGCAACGCAAGGCAAGGCAGAAGGGCAAAGCAAGGGAAAGCAAGGCACAACAAAAGGGCAAAGGAAGGCAAGGCAAGGCAACCCAAAAGGGCAAAGCAAGGCAAGGCAAGGCAAGGCAAAATTGCATAGCAAGGCAAGGCAAGGGAAGTTATAAGGGCAAAGCAAGGCAAGGCAAGGCAAGGCAAATGTGGAAAGCAAGGCAAGGCAAGGCAAGGCAAAAGGGCATTGCAAGGCAAGGCAAGGCAAGGCAAAAGGGCAAAGGAAGGCAAGGCAAGGCAAGGAAAAAGGGCAAAGAAGGCAAGGCAAGGCAAGAAGGGAAAGCAAGGCAAGGCAAGCAAAAAGGGCAAAGCAAGGAAAGGCAAAAGGGCAAAGCAAGGAAAGGCAAGGCAAAAGGGCAAAGCAGGGCAAGGCAAGGCAAAAGGGCAAAGCAAGGCAATGCAAGGAATGGAAAAAGCCAAAGCAAGGCAAGGCAAGGCAGAAGGGCAAAGCAAGGGAAGGCAAGGCACGGAAAAAAAGCAAAGCAAGGCAAGGCAAGGCAAAAAGGCAATTAAGGCAAGGCAAGCAAGGCAAAAGGGCAAAGCAAGAAAAGGCAAGGAATGGCAAAAGGGCAAAGCAAGGGAAGGCAAGGCAGAAGGGCAAAGCAAGGGAAGGCAAGGCATAGCAAAAGGGCAAAAAGGAAGGCAAGGCAAAGCAAAAGGGCAAAGCAAGGCAATGCAAGGCAAAAGGGCAAAGCAAGATGGCAAGGAAAGGAAAAAGGGAAAAGGAAGGCAAGGCAAGGCAAGGCAAAGTGGGAAAGCAAGGCAACGCAAGGCCAAAAGGCAAAGCAAGGCAAGGCAAGGCAAAAAGGCAAGGGAAGGCAAGGCAAGGCAAGGCAAAAGGGCAAAGCAAGGCAAGACAAGGCAATGAAAAAGGGCAAATCAAGGCAAGGCAAGGTAAAAGGGCAAAGCAAGACAAGGCAAGGCAAGGAAAGAGGGCAAATCAAGGCAAGGCAAGGCAAAAGGGCAAAGCAAGGCAAGGCAAAAGGGCAAAGCAAGACAAGGCAAGGGAAAAGGGCAAAGCAAGGCAAGGCAAGGAAAGGCAAAAGAGAAAGGCAAGGCAGGGCAAGGCAAGGAAAAAGGGCAAAGCAAGGCAAGGCAAAAGGGCAAAGCAAGGCAAGGCAGGGCAAAGCTAAGCAAGGCAAAGGGACAATGCAAGGCAAAGCAAGGCAAAAGGGCAAAGCAAGGCAAGGCAAGGCAAAAGGGCAAAGCAAGGCAATGCAAGGAATGGCAAAAGGGCAAATCAATGCAAGACAAGTTAGAAGGGCAAAGCAAGGGAAGGCAAGGCACGGCAAAAAGGTAAAGGAATGCAAGGCAAGGCAAGGCAAAAGGGCAAACCAAGACAAAGCAGGGCAAGGACAAAGGGCAAAGCAAGGCAAGGCAAGGGAAGGGAAAAAGGCAAAGCAAGAGAAGTCAAGGCAAGGCAGAAGGGCAAAGCAAAGCAGGGCAAGGAAAAAGGGCAAAGCAAGGCAAGGCAAAAGGGCAAAGCAAGGCAAGGCAGGGCAAAGCAAAGCAAGGCAAAGGGACAATGCAAGGCAAGGCAAGGCAAAAGGGCAAAACAAGGCAAGGCAAAAGGGCAAAGCAAGGCAAGGGAGGGCAAAGCAAGGCGAGGCAAAGGGACAATGCAAGGAAAGGCAAGGCAAAAGGGCAAAGCAAGGCAAGGCAAGGCAAAAGGGCAAAGCAAGGCAATGCAAGGAATGGCAAAAGGGCAAATCAATGCAAGACAAGTTAGAAGGGCAAAGCAAGGGAAGGCAAGGCACAGCAAAAAGGCAAAGGAAAGCAAGGCAAGGCAAGGCAAAAGGGCAAAGCAAGAAAAGGCAAGGCAAGGAAAAAGGGCAAAGCAAGGAAAGGCAAGGCAAATGGCAAAGCAAGGCAAGGCAAGGAAGAAGGGCAAAGCAAGGGAATGCAAGGCAAGGGAAAAGGGCAAAGCAAGGCAGGGCAAGTTAAAAGGGAAAAGCAAAGCACGGCAAGGCAAAAGGGCAAAGGAAGGCAAGGCAAAAGCGCAAAGCAAGGCAATGCAAGGCAAAAGGGAAAAGGGCAAAGCAAGGCAAGGCAAGGCAGAAGGGCAAAGGAAGGTAAAGCAAGGCAAGGCAAAAGGGCAAAGCAATTCAAGGCAAGGAAAAAGGGCAAAGCAAGGCAAGGCAAGTTAAAAGGGTAAAGCAAGGCAAGAGAAGGCAAGGCAAAAGGGGAAAGCAAGGCGAGGCAAGGCAAGGCAAAAGGGAAAGCAAGGCACGACAACGCAAGGCAAAAGGGCAAAGCAAGACAAGGCAAGGCAATGCAAAAGGGCAAAGCAAGGCAAGGCAATGCAAAAGGGCAAAGCAAGACAAGGCAAGGCAAGGAAAAAGGGCAAAGCAAGGCAAGGCAATGCAAAAGGGCAAAGCAAGGAAAGGCAAGGAATGGCAGAAGGGCAAAGCAAGGTAAGGCAAGGCAGAAGGCCAAAGCAAGGGAAGGCAAGGCACGGCAAAAGGACAAAGGAAGGCAAGGCAAGGCAAGGCAAAAGGGCAAAGCAAGGCAAGGCAAGGCAAGGCAAAAGGGCAAAGCAAGGCAAGGCAAGGCAAAAGGGCATAGCAAGGCAATGCAAGGAATGGTAAAATGGTAAAGCAAGGCAAGCAAGGCAGAAGGGCAAAGCAAAGGAAGCCATGCATGGCAAAAGGGCAAAGCAAGGCAAGGCAAGGCAAGGCAAAAGGACAAAGCAAGGCAAGACAAAAGGGCAAAGCAAGGAAAGGCAAGGAAAAAGAGCAAAGCAAGGCAATTGAAGGCAATGCAAGGAATGGCAAAAGGGCAAAGCAAGGCAAGGCAAGGCAGAAGGGCAAAGCAAGGGAAGCCAAGGCACGGCAAAATGGCAAAGCAAGGCAATGCCAGGCAAGGCAAAAAGGCAAATCAAGACAAAGCAAGGCAATGAAAAAGGGCAAAACAAGGCAAATCAAGGCAAGGCAAAAGGGCCAGGCAAGGCAAGGAGAGGCAAAAGGGCAAAGCAAGGCAAGGCAAGGCAAGGTAAAAGTGTAAAGCAAGGCAAGGCAAAGAAAAAGGGGAAAGCAAGACAGGGCTAGACAAGGCAAAAGGGCAAAGCAAAGAAAGGAAAGGCAAAGGGCAAAGCAAGGCAAAGCAAGGCAAGGAAAAAGGGCAAAGCAAGGCAAGGCAAAAGGGCAAAGCAAGGTAAGGCAAGGAAAGGCAAAAAAGTAAAGCAAGGCAAGGCAAGTTAAAAGGGCAAAGCAAGGCAAGGCAAGGCAAAAGAGGAAAGCAAGGGAAGGCAAGGAATGGCAAAAGGGCAAAGCAACACAAGGCAAGGCAAGGAAAAAGGGCAAAGCAAGGCAAGGCAATGCAAAAGGGCAAAGCAAGGAAAGGCAAGGAATGGCAAAAGGGCAAAGCAAGGTAAGGCAAGGCAGAAGGCCAAAGCAAGGGAAGGCAAGGCAAGGCAAAAGGACAAAGGAAGGCAAGGCAAGGCAAGGCAAAAGGACAAAGGAAGGCAAGGCAAGGCAAGGCAAAAGGGCAAAGCAAGGCAAGGCAAAGCAAGGCAAAAGGGCAAAGCAAGGCAAGGCAAGGCAAAAGGGCAAAGCAAGGCAAGGCAAAGCAAGGCAAAAGGGCAAAGCAAGGCAAGGCAAGGCAAAAGGGCATAGCAAGGCAATGCAAGGAATGGTAAAATGGTAAAGCAAGGCAAGCAAGGCAGAAGGGCAAAGCAAAGGAAGCCATGCATGGCAAAAGGGCAAAGGAAGGCAAGGCAAGGCAAGGCAAAAGGGCAAAGCAAGGCAAGGCAAAAGGGCAAAGCAAGGAAAGGCAAGGTAAAAGGGGAAAGCAAGGCAATGCAAGGAATGGCAAAAGGGCAAAGCAAGGAAAGGCAAGGCAGAAGGGCAAAGCAAGGGAAGGCATGGTACAGGAGAATGGCAAAGCAAGGCAAGGCAAGGAAAGGAAAAAGGGCAAAGCAAGGAAAGGCAAGGCAAAAGGCCAAAGCAAGGCAAGGCAAGGCAAAAGGGGGAAGCAAGGCAATGCAAGGAACGGCAAAAGGGCAAAGCAAGGCAAGGCAAGTTAGAAGGGCAAATCAAGACAAAGGAAAGCAAGGAAAAAGGGCATAGCAAGTCAAGGCAAGGCAAGGCAAAAGGGCAAAGCAAGGCATGGCAAGGCAAGGCAAAAGGGCAAAGCAAAGCAAGGCAAAAGGGCCAAGCAAGGCAAGGCAAGGAAAAAGAGAAAAGCAAGGCAAGCCAAGGCAAGGCAAGGCAAAAAGGCAAAGCAAGGCAAGGCAAGGCAAGGCAAAAGAGCAAAGGAAGGAAAAGCAAGGCAAAAGGCAAAGCAAGGCAAGGCAAGGCAAAATGGAAAAGCAAGGCAAGCCAAGGCAAAAGGGCAAAGCAAAGCAAGGCAACGCAAAAGAGCAAAGCAAGTCAATGCAAGGAATTGCAAATGGGCAAAGCAACGCAAGGCAAGGCAGAAGGGCAAAGCAAGGGAAAGCAAGGCACAACAAAAGGGCAAAGGAAGGCAAGGCAAGGCAACCCAAAAGGGCAAAGCAAGGCAAGGCAAGGCAAGGCAAAATTGCATAGCAAGGCAAGGCAAGGGAAGTTATAAGGGCAAAGCAAGGCAAGGCAAGGCAAGGCAAATGTGGAAAGCAAGGCAAGGCAAGGCAAGGCAAAAGGGCATTGCAAGGCAAGGCAAGGCAAGGCAAAAGGGCAAAGGAAGGCAAGGCAAGGCAAGGAAAAAGGGCAAAGAAGGCAAGGCAAGGCAAGAAGGGAAAGCAAGGCAAGGCAAGCAAAAAGGGCAAAGCAAGGAAAGGCAAAAGGGCAAAGCAAGGCAAGGCAACGCAAAAGGGCAAAGCAAGGAAAGGCAAAAGGGCAAATCAAGGAAAGGCAAGGCAAAAGGGCAAAGCAGGGCAAGGCAAGGCAAAAGGGCAAAGCAAGGCAATGCAAGGAATGGAAAAAGCCAAAGCAAGGCAAGGCAAGGCAGAAGGGCAAAGCAAGGGCAGGCAAGGCAGGGAAAAAAAGCAAAGCAAGGCAAGGCAAGGCAAAAAGGCAATTAAGGCAAGGCAAGCAAGGCAAAAGGGCAAAGCAAGAAAAGGCAAGGAATGGCAAAAGGGCAAAGCAAGGGAAGGCAAGGCAGAAGGGCAAAGCAAGGGAAGGCAAGGCATAGCAAAAGGGCAAAGGAAGGCAAGGCAAAACAAAAGGGCAAAGCAAGGCAATGCAAGGAACTGCAAAAGCGTAAAGCAAGGCAAGGCAAGTTAGAAGGGCAAAGCAAGGGAAGGCAAGGCACGGGGAAAGGGCAATGGAAGGCAAGGCAAGGCATAAGAGCAAAGCAAGGCAATGCCAGGCAAAAGGGCAAAGCAAGATGGCAAGGAAAGGAAAAAGGGAAAAGCAAGGCAAGGCAAGGCAAAAAGGCAGAGGAAGGCAAGGCAAGGCAAGGCAAAAGGGCAAAGCAAGGCAAGACAAGGCAATGAAAAAGGGCAAATCAAGGCAAGGCAGGCAAGGCAAGGCAAAAGGGAAAAGCAAGACAAGGGAAGGCAAGGAAAAAGGGCAAATCAAGGCAAGGCAAGGCAAGGCAAAAGGGCAAAGCAAGACAAGACAAGGCAAGGAAAGAGGGCAAAACAAGGCAAGGCAAGGCAAAAGGGCAAAGCAAGGCAAGGAAAAAGGGAAAGCAAAGCAAGGAAAAGGGCAAAGCAAGACAAGGCAAGGGAAAAGGGCAAAGCAAGGAAAGGCAAGGAAAGGCAAAAGAGAAAGGCAAGGCAAGGCAAGGCAAGGAAAAAGGGCAAAACAAGGCAAGGCAAGGCAAGGCAAGAGGGCAAAGCAAGGCAAGGCAGGACAAGGCAAAAGTGCAAAGTAAGGCAATGCAAGGGAAGGCAAAAGAGCAAAGCAAGGCAATGCAAGGCAAAAGGGCAAAGCAAGGCAAGGAAAGGCAACGCAAAAGGGCAAACCTAACGCAAGGCAAGTCAAGGCAAAAGAGCAAAGCAAGGCAAGGCAAAAGGGCAAAGCAAGGAAAGGCAAGGTAAAAGGGGAAAGCAAGGCAATGCAAGGAATGGCAAAAGGGCAAAGCAAGGAAAGGCAAGACAGAAGGGCAAAGCAAGGGAAAGCATGGTACAGGAGAATGGCAAAACAAGGCAAGGCAAGGAAAGGAAAAAGGGCAAAGCAAGGAAAGGCAAGGCAAAAGGCCAAAGCAAGGCAAGGCAAGGCAAAAGGGGGAAGCAAGGCAATGCAAGGAACGGCAAAAGGGCGAAGCAAGGCAAGGCAAGTTAGAAGGGCAAATCAAGACAAAGGAAGGCAAGGAAAAAGGGCATAGCAAGTCAAGGCAAGGCAAGGCAAAAGGGCAAAGCAAGGCATGGCAAGGCAAGGAAAAAGGGCAAAGCAAAGCAAGGCAAAAGGGCCAAGCAAGGCAAGGCAAGGAAAAAGAGAAAAGCAAGGCAAGCCAAGGCAAGGCAAGGCAAAAAGGCAAAGCAAGGCAAGGCAAGGCAAGGCAAAAGAGCAAAGGAAGGAAAAGCAAGGCAAAAGGCAAAGCAAGGCAAGGCAAGGCAAAATGGAAAAGCAAGGCAAGCCAAGGCAAAAGGGCAAAGCAAAGCAAGGCAACGCAAAAGAGCAAAGCAAGGCAATGCAAGGAATTGCAAATGGGCAAAGCAACGCAAGGCAAGGCAGAAGGGCAAAGCAAGGGAAAGCAAGGCACAACAAAAGGGCAAAGGAAGGCAAGGCAATACAACCCAAAAGGGCAAAGCAAGGCAAGGCAAGGCAAGGCAAAATTGCATAGCAAGGCAAGGCAAGGGAAGTTATAAGGGCAAAGCAAGGCAAGGCAAGGCAAGGCAAATGTGGAAAGCAAGGCAAGGCAAGGCAAGGCAAAAGGGCATTGCAAGGCAAGGCAAGGCAAAAGGGCAAAAGAAGGCAAGGCAAGGCAAGGAAAAAGGGCAAAGAAGGCAAGGCAAGACAAGAAGGGAAAGCAAGGTAAGGCAAGCAAAAAGGGCAAAGCAAGGAAAGGCAAAAGGGCAAAGCAAGGCAAGGAAACGCAAAAGGGCAAAGCAAGGAAAGGCAAAAGGGCAAATCAAGGAAAGGCAAGGCAAAAGGGCAAAGAAGGGCAAGGCAAGGCAAAAGGGCAAAGCAAGGCAATGCAAGGAATGGAAAAAGCCAAAGCAAGGCAAGGCAAGGCAGAAGGGCAAAGCAAGGGAAGGCAAGGCAGGGAAAAAAAGCAAAGCAAGGCAAGGCAAGGCAAGGCAAATGTGGAAAGCAAGGCAAGGCAAGGCAAGGCAAAAGGGCATTGCAAGGCAAGGCAAGGCAAGGCAAAAGGGAAAGCAAGGCAAGACAGCGCAAGGCAAAAGGGCAAAGCAAGACAAGGCAAGGCAATGCAAAAGGGCAAAGCAAGACAAGGCAAGGCAAGGAAAAAGGGCAAAGCAAGGCAAGGCAATGGAAAAGGGCAAAGCAAGGAAAGGCAAGGAATGGCAAAAGGGCAAAGCAAGGTAAGGCAAGGCAGAAGGCCAAAGCAAGAGAAGGCAAGGCAAGGCAAAAGGACAAAGGAAGGCAAGGCAAGGCAAGGCAAGGCAAAAGGGCAAAGCAAGGCAAGGCAAAGCAAGGCAAAAGGGCAAAGCAAGGCAAGGCAAGGCAAAAGGGCATAGCAAGGCAATGCAAGGAATGGTAAAATGGTAAAGCAAGGCAAGCAAGGCAGAAGGGCAAAGCAAAGGAAGCCATGCATGTCAAAAGGGCAAAGGAAGGCAAGGCAAGGCAAGGCAAAAGGGCAAAGCAAGGCAAGGCAAAAGGGCAAAGCAAGGAAAGGCAAGGTAAAAGGGGAAAGCAAGGCAATGCAAGGAATGGCAAAAGGGCAAAGCAAGGAAAGGCAAGGCAGAAGGGCAAAGCAAGGGAAGGCATGGTACAGGAGAATGGCAAAGCAAGGCAAGGCAAGGAAAGGAAAAAGGGCAAAGCAAGGAAAGGCAAGGCAAAAGGCCAAAGCAAGGCAAGGCAAGGCAAAAGGGGGAAGCAAGGCAATGCAAGGAACGGCAAAAGAGCAAAGCAAGGCAAGGCAAGTTAGAAGGGCAAATCAAGACAAAGGAAAGCAAGGAAAAAGGGCATAGCAAGTCAAGGCAAGGCAAGGCAAAAGGGCAAAGCAAGGCATGGCAAGGCAAGGCAAAAGGGCAAAGCAAAGCAAGGCAAAAGGGCCAAGCAAGGCAAGGCAAGGAAAAAGAGAAAAGCAAGGCAAGCCAAGGCAAGGCAAGGCAAAAAGGCAAAGCAAGGCAAGGCAAGGCAAGGCAAAAGAGCAAAGGAAGGAAAAGCAAGGCAAAAGGCAAAGCAAGGCAAGGCAAGGCAAAATGGAAAAGCAAGGCAAGCCAAGGCAAAAGGGCAAAGCAAAGCAAGGCAACGCAAAAGAGCAAAGCAAGGCAATGCAAGGAATTGCAAATGGGCAAAGCAACGCAAGGCAAGGCAGAAGGGCAAAGCAAGGGAAAGCAAGGCACAACAAAAGGGCAAAGGAAGGCAAGGCAAGGCAACCCAAAAGGGCAAAGCAAGGCAAGGCAAGGCAAGGCAAAATTGCATAGCAAGGCAAGGCAAGGGAAGTTATAAGGGCAAAGCAAGGCAAGGCAAGGCAAATGTGGAAAGCAAGGCAAGGCAAGGCAAGGCAAAAGGGCATTGCAAGGCAAGGCAAGGCAAGGCAAAAGGGCAAAGGAAGGCAAGGCAAGGCAAGGAAAAAGGGCAAAGAAGGCAAGGCAAGGCAAGAAGGGAAAGCAAGGCAAGGCAAGCAAAAAGGGCAAAGCAAGGAAAGGCAAAAGGGCAAAGCAAGGCAAGGCAACGCAAAAGGGCAAAGCAAGGAAAGGCAAAAGGGCAAATCAAGGAAAGGCAAGGCAAAAGGGCAAAGCAGGGCAAGGCAAGGCAAAAGGGCAAAGGAAGGCAATGCAAGGCAAATGAAAAGGGCAAAGCAAGGCAAGGGAAGGCAAAAGAGCAAAGCAAGGTAATGAAAGGCAAGGGAAAAGGGCATAGCAAGGCAAGGCAAGGCAAAAGGGCAATTCAAGGCAAGGCAAAAGGTCAAAGTAGGCAAGGTAAAAGGGCAAAGCAAGGCAAGGCAAGTCAAGGCAAATGGGCAAAGAAAGGCAAGGCAATGCAAGAGAAAAGGGCATAGAAAGGCAAGGCAAGTCAAAAGGGCAAAGCAAGGAAAGGGAAGGCAAGGCAAAAGGGCAAAGCAAGACAAGGCAAGGCAAAAAGGGAAAGCAAGGCAAGGCAAAAGGGCAAATCAAGGCTATGCAAGGCAAGGGAAAAGGGTAAAGGAAGGCAAGGCAAGGCAAGGCAAAAGGGCAAAGCAAGGCAAGGCAATGCAAAAGGGCAAAACAAGGCAAGGCAAGGCAAAAGGGCAAAACAAGGCAAGGCAAGACAAAAGGGCAAAGCAAGTCAAGGCAAGGGAAGGCAAAAGGGCAAAGCAAGGCAATGCAAGGGAAAGCAAAAGGGCAAAGCAAGGCAAGTCAAGGCAAGGCAAGTAAAGGCAAAAGAGAAAATCAAGGCACGGTAAGGCATTCAAAATGGCAAAGGAAGGCAAGGCAAGGCAAGGCAAGAGGGCAAGGCAAGGCAAGGCAAGGGAAGGCAAAAGGGAAAAGCAATGTAAGGCAAGGCAAGGCAAAAGGTCAAAGGAAGGCAAGGCAAGGAAAGTCAAAAGAGAAAACCAAGGCACCGCAAGGCAAGGCAAAAGGGCAAAGAAAGTCAAGTGAAGGCAAAAGAGCAAAGCAAGGTAATGCAAGGCAAGGGAAAAGGGCATAGCAAGGCAAGGCAATGCAAAAGGGCAATTCAAGGCAAGGCAAAAGGGCAAAGCAAGGCAAGGCAAGGCAATGCAAAAGAGCAAAGCAAGGCAAGGCAAGGCAAAAGGGCAAAGCCAGGCAAGGCAAAAGGACAAAGGAAGGCAAGGCAAGACAAGGCAAAAGGGCAAATCAAGGCAATCAAATTCAAAAGGGCAAAGCGAGGAAAGGCAAGGCAAGGCAAAAGATCAAAACAAGGCAAGGTAAGGCAAGGCAAAAGGGCACACAAAGGCATGGGAAGGAGAGGCAAAATGGGTAAAGCAAGGCAATAAAGGCAAATCAAAAGGGCAAAGCAAGGCAAGTGAAGGCAAAAGGGCAAAGTAAGGTAATGCAAGGCAAGGGAAAAGGGCATAGCAAGGTAAGGCAAGGCAAAAGGGCAATTCAAGACAAGGCAAAAGGGCAAAGCAAGGCTATGCAAGGCAAGGGAAAAGGGTAAAGAAAGGCAAGGCAAGGCAAGGCAAAAGGGCACACCAAGGCAAGGCAAGGCAAGGCAAAAGGGCAAACCACGGTAAGGCAAGTCAAGGCAAAAGGGCAAAGCAAGGCAAGGCAAGTCAAGGCAAATGGGTAAAGCAAGGCAAGGCAATGCATGAGAAAAGGGCATAGAAAGGCAAGGCAAGTCAAAAGGGCAAAACAAGACAAGGCAAGGCAAGGCAAAATGGCAAAGCAAGGAGAGGCAAAAGGGTAAAGCAAGGCAATGAAAGGCAAGGGAAAAGGGCAAAGCAAGGCAAGGCAAAAGGGCAAAGCAAGGCATGGGAAGGGAAGGCAAAATGTCAAAGCAAGGCAAGGCAATTCAAGGCAAAAGGGCAAAGCAAGACAAGGCAAGTAAAGGGAAAAGAGAAAATCAATGCACAGCAAGGCAAGGCAAAATGGCAAAGCAGGGCAAGGCAAGGCAAGGCAAGAGGGCAAAGCAAGGCAAGGTAAGGAAAGGCAAAAGGGCAAAGCAATGCAAGGCAAGGCAAGGCAAAAGGGCAATTCAAGGCAAGGCAAGGAAAGTGAAAAGAGAAAACCAAGGCACCGCAAGGCAAGGCAAAAGGGCAAAGCAAAGGAAAGAAAGGCAAGGCAAAATGGCAAAGCAAGGCAAGGCAAAGAGAGGCAAAAGTTCAAAGCAAGGGAAGGCAATGCAACTGGGCATAGAAGGGCAAGGCAAGGCAAGGCAAAATGGCAAAGCAAGGCAAGGCAAGGCAAGGCAAAAGGGCAAAGCAAGGCAAGGCAGGGCAAGGCAAAAGGGAAAAGCAATGTAAGGCAAGGCAAGGCAAAAGGGCAAAGCAAGGCAAGGAAAGGAAAGTCAAAAGAGAAAACCAAGGCACCGCAAGGCAAGGCAAAAGGGCATAGCAAGGCAAAGCAAGGCAAGGCAAAATGGAAAAACAAGGGAAGGCAAGGCAAGGCAAAAGTGCAAAGCAAGGCAAGGCAAGACAAAAGGGCAAAGCAAGGAAAAGCAAGGCAAAAGGGCAAAGCAAGGCAAGGCAAGGCAAAAAGGAATAGCAAGGGAAGGCAAGGCAAAGCAAAAGGGCAAAGCAAGGCAAGGCAAGGCAAGGCGAAAGGGCAAAGCAAGGCAAGGCAAGGAAAGGCAAAATGGAAGGCAAGGCAAGGAAAGGCAAGGGAAAAGGCAAAGCAAGGCAAGGCAAGGCAAAAGGGTAAAGCAAGGCAAGGTAAAAGGGCAGAGCAAGGCAAGGCAACACAGTGCAAAAGGGCAAAGCAAGGCAAGGCAAGGTAAAGACGAAAGGGCAATGCAAGGCAAGGCAAATGGGCAAAGCAAGGCAATGCAAGGCAAAAGGGCAAAGCAAGGCAAGGCAAGGCAAGGCAAAAGGGCAAAGGAAGGCAAGTCAAAAAGACAAAGCAAGTCAAGGCAAGGAAAGGCAAAAGGGCAAAGCAAGGCATGGAAAGCTAAGTCAAAAGGGCAAAGCAAGGCAAGGCAAGACAAGGCAAAGAGCAAAGCAAGGCAAGGCAAGGCAAAATGGCAAAGCAAAGCAAGGCAAGTGAAAAGGGAAAGCAAGAAAAGGCCAGGCAAGGCAAAAGGGCAAAGCAAGGCAAGGTAAGGCAAGGCAAAAGGGCAAAGCAAGGCAAGGCAAGGCAAGGCAAAATGGCAAAGCAAGGCAAGGCAGAAGGACAAAGAATTTCAAGGAAACACAAGGCAATAGGGCAAAGCAAGGCAATGCAAGGCAAATCAAAAGGGCAAAGCAAGGCAAGGCAAGGCAAGGGAAAATGGCAAAGTAAGGCAAGGCAAGGTGAGGCAAAAGGGCAAAACAAAGAGAGGCAAGGCAGAAGGGCAAAGCAAGGGAAGGGAAGGCATGGCAAAAGGGAAAGGAAGGCAAGGCAATGCAAGGCAAAAGGGCAAAGCAAGGCAAAGCAAGGCAAAAGGGCAAAGCAAGGAAAGGCAAGGCAAAACGGCTAAGTAAGGCAAGGCAAGGCAAGGAAAAAGGGCAAAGCAAGGCAAGCAAGAAAAGGCAAAAGTGCAAGGCAAGGCAAGCCAAGGTAAAAGGGCAAAGCAAGGAAATGCAAGGAATTACAAAAGGGCAAAGCAAGGCAAGAAAAGGCAGAAGGGCAAAGCAAGGGAGGGCAAGGCACGGCAAAACAGCAAAGGAAGGCAAGACAAGGCAAGGCAAAAGGGCAAAGCAAGGCAAGGCAAGTTAAAAGGGCAAAGCAAGGCAAGGCAAGGCAAAAAGGGAAAGCAAGGAAAGGCAAGGCAAGGCAAAAGGGCAAAGCAAGGCAAGGCAAGGCAAAAGGGCAAAGGAAGGCAAGACAAAAGGGGAAAGCATGGCAAGGCAATGCAAAAGGGCAAAGCAAGGCAATGCAAGGAATGGCAAAAGGGCAAAGCAAGGCAACGCAAGTTAGAACGGAAAAGCAAGGGAAGGCAAGGCACGGCGAAAGGGCAAAGGAAGGCAAGGGAAGGCAAGGCAAAAGGTCAAAGCAAGGCAAGGCAAGTCAAAAGGGCAAAGCAAGACAAGGCAAGGCAAGGAAAAAGGGCAAAGCAAGGCAAGGCAAGAAAAGGCAAAAGGGCAAAGAAAGGCAATGCAAGGCAGAAGGGCAAAGCAAGGGAAGGCAAGGTATGGCAAAAGGGCAAAGGAAGGCAAGGCAAGGCAAGGCAAAAGGGCAAAGCAAGGCAAAACAAGGCAAGGCAAAAGGGCAAAGCAAGGAAAGGCAAGGCAAGGCAAAATGGTAAAGTAAGGGAAGGCAAGGTGAGGCAAAAGCGTAAAGCAAGGAGAGGGAAGGCAGAAGGGCAAAGCAAGGGAAGGGAAGGCACGGCAAAAGGTAAAGGAAGGCAAGGCAAGGCAAGGCAAAAGGGCAAAGCAAGGCAAAGCAAGGCAAAAGGGTAAAGCAACGAAAGGCAAGGCAAAAGGGCTAAGTAAGGCAAGGCAAGGCAAGGAAAAAGGGCAAAGCAAGACAAGGCAAGAAAAGGCAAAAATGCAAAGCAAGGCAAGCCAAGGTAAAAGGGTAAAGCAAAGCAATGCAAGGAATTGCAAAAGGGCAAAGCAAGGCAAGAAAAGGCAGAAGGGCAAAGCAAGGGAGGGCAAGGCACGGCAAAACAGCAAAGGAAGGCAAGACAAGGCAAGGCAAAAGGGCAAAGCAAGGCAAGGCAAGTTAAAAGGGCAAAGCAAGGCAAGGCAAGGCAAGGCAAAAAGGAATAGCAAGACAAGGCAAGGCAAAGCAAAAGGGCAAAGCAAGGCAAGGCAAGGCAAGGCGAAAGGGCAAAGCAAGGCAAGGCAAGGAAAGGCAAAATGGAAGGCAAGGCAAGGAAAGGCAAAATGGAAGGCAAGGCAAGGAAAGGCAAGGCAAAAGGGCAAAGTAAGGCAAGGTAAAAGGGCAGAGCAAGGCAAGGCAACACAATGCAAAAGGGCAAAGCAAGGCAAGGCAAGGTAAAGACGAAAGGGCAATGCAAGGCAAGGCAAGGCAAGGCAAAAGGGCAAAGCAAGTCAAGGAAAGGAAAGTCAAAAGAGAAAACAAAGGCACCGCAAGGCAAGGCAAAAGGGCAAAGCAAAGGAAGGGAAGGCACGGCAAAAGGGCCAACCAAGGCAAGGCAATCCAAGGCAAAATGACAAAGCAAGGCAAGGGAAGGCAAGGCAAAAGGGCAAATCAAGGAAATGCAAGGAATGGCAAAAGGGGAAAGCAAGGCAAGGCAAGGCAGAAGGGCAAAGCAAGGGAAGGCAAGGTACAGCAAAAGGGCAAAGGAATGCAAGGCAAGGCAAGGCAAAAGGGCAAAGCAAGTCAAGGCAAGGCAGAAGGACAAAGCAAGGAAAGGCAAGGCAAAAGGGCAAAGCAAGGAAAGGCAAGTCAAAAGGGCAAAGCAAGGCAATGCAAGGAATGGCAAAAGGGCAAAGCAAGGCAAGGCAAGGCAAGGCAGAAGGGCAAAGCAAGGGAAGGCAAGGTACGGCAAAAGGGCAAACGAATGCAAGGCAAGGCAAGGCAAAAGGGCAAAGCAAGTCAAGGCAAGGCAAAAAGACAAAGGAAGGAAAGGCAAGGCAAAAGGATAAAGCAAGGCAAGGCAAGGCAAAAGGGAAAAGCAAGGCAATGCAAGGAATGGCAAAAGGGCAAAGGAAGGCAAGGCAAGGCAAGGCAAAAGGGCAAAGAAAGGCAAGGCAAGGCAAAAGTGCAAAGCAAGAAAAGGCAAGGAAAGGAAAAAGGGCAAAGCAACGCAAGGCAAGGGTAGGCAAAAGGGCAAAGTAGGCAAGGCAAGGCAAAAGGGCAAAGGAAGGCAATGCAAAAGGGCAAAGGAAGGCAATGCAAAAGGGCAAAACAAGGAAAGGCATGTCAAAAGGGCAAAGCAAGGCAATGCAAGGAATGGCAAAAGGGCAAAGCAAGGCAAGGCAAAGCAAGGCAAAAGTGCAAAGCAAGGCAACACAAGGGAAGGCAAAAGAGCAAGGCAAGGCAAGGCAAGGCAAGGCAAAATGTCAAAGCAAGGAGAGGCAAGGCAAGGCAAAAGAGCAAAGGAAGGCAAGGCAAGGCAAGGCAAAATTGCAAATCAAAGCAAGGAAAGGCAAGGTAAAACGGCAAAGCAATGCAAGTCAAGGCAAAAATGCAAAGGAAGGCAAGGCAAGGTAAGGAAAATTGCAAAGCAAGAAAAGGCAAGGGAAGGAAAAAGGGCAACAAAGGCAAGGCAAGGCAAGGCGAAAGGGCAAAGCAATACAAGGCAAGGCAAAAGGGCAAAGCAATGCAAGTCAAGGCAAAAGGGCAAAGCAAGACAAGGCAAGGCAAAAGGGCAAAGCAAGGCAAGGCAAGATAAAAGGTCAAAGCAAGGCAAGGAAAGGCAAGGCAAGGCAAAAGGGGAAAGCAAGGCAAGGCAAGGCAAGGCAAAAGGGAAAGTAAGGCAAGGCTACGCAAGGCAAAAGGGCAAAGCAAGGGAAGGCAAAGCAGAAGGGCAAAGCAAGGGAAGGCAACGCACGGCAAAAGGGCAAAGGAAGGCAAGGCCAGGCAAAATTGCAAAGCAAGGCAAGGCAAGGCAAGGCAAAAGGGCAAAGCAAGGCAAGGCAAGGCAAAAGGGCAAAGCAGGGCAAGGCAAGGCAAAAGGGCAAAGCAAGGCAATGCAAGGTAGGGCAAAAGGGCAAAGTAAGGCAAGGCAAGGCAGAAGGGCAAAGTAAGGGAAGGCATGGTACGGCAAAATGGCAAAGGAAGGGAAGTGAAGGCAAGGCAAAAGTGCATAGCAAGGCAAAACAAGGCAAGGCAAAAGGGCAAAGCAAGGAAAGGCAAGGCAAGGGAAAATGGCAAAGTAAGGCAAGGCAAGGCGAGGCAAAAGGGCAAAGCAAAGAGAGGCAAGGCAGAAGGGCAAAGGAAGGGAAGGGAAGGCATGGCAAAAGAGAAAGGAAGGCAAGGCAAGGCAAGGCAAAAGGGCAAAGCAAGGCAAAGCAAGGCAAAAGGGCAAAGCAAGGAAAGGCAAAACAAAAGGGCTAAGAAAGGCAAGGCAAGGCAAGGAAAAAGGGCAAAGCAAGGCAAGGCAAGCCAAGGTAAAAGGGCAAAGCAAGGCCATGCAAGGAATTGCAAAACGGCAAAGCAAGGCAAGAAAAGGCAGAAGGGCAAAGCAAGGGAGGGCAAGGCACGGCAAAACAGCAAAGGAAGGCAAGACAAGGCAAGGCAAAAGGGCAAAGCAAGGCAAGGCAAGTTAAAAGGGCAAAGCAAGGCAAGGCAAGGCAAAAAGGGAAAGCAAGGAAAGGCAAGGCAAGGCAAAAGGGCAAAGCAAGGCAAGGCAAGGCAAAAGGGCAAAGGAAGGCAAGACAAAAGGGGAAAGCATGGCAAGGCAATGCAAAAGGGCAAAGCAAGGCAATGCAAGGAATGGCAAAAGGGCAAAGAAAGGCAACGCAAGCTAGAACGGCAAAGCAAGGGAAGGCAAGGCACGGCGAAAGGGCAAAGGAAGCAAGGGAAGGCAAGGCAAAAGGTCAAAGCAAGGCAAGGCAAGTCAAAAGAGCAAAGCAAGACAAGGCAAGGCAAGGAAAAAGGGCAAAGCAAGGCAAGGCAAGAAAAGGCAAAAAGGCAAAGAAAGGCAATGCAAGGCAGAAGGGCAAAGCAAGGGAAGGCAAGGTATGGCAAAAGGGCAAAGGAAGGCAAGGCAAGGCAAGGCAAAAGGGCAAAGCAAGGCAAAACAAGGCAAGGCAAAAGGGCAAAGCAAGGCAAGGCAAGGCAAGGCAAAATGGCAAAGTAAGGCAAGGTAAGGTGAGGCAAAAGGGCAAAGCAAGGAGAGGCAAGGCAGAAGGGCAAAGCAAGGGAAGGGAAGGCACGGCAAAAGGTAAAGGAAGGCAAGGCAAGGCAAGGCAAAAGGGCAAAGCAAGGCAAAGCAAGGCAAAAGGGTAAAGCAACGAAAGGCAAGGCAAAAGGGCTAAGTAAGGGAAGGCAAGGCAAGGAAACAGGGCAAAGCAAGGCAAGGCAAGAAAAGGCAAATGTGCAAAGCAAGGCAAGCCAAGGTAAAAGGGCAAAGCAAGGCAATGCAAGGAATTGCAAAAGGGCAAAGCAAGGCAAGAAAAGGCAGAAGGGCAAAGCAAGGGAGGGCAAGGCACGGCAAAACAGCAGAGGAAGGCAAGACAAGGCAAGGCAAAAGAGCAAAGCAAGGCAAGGCAAGTTAAAAGGGCAAAGCAAGGCAAGGCAAGGCAAGGCAAAAAGGCAAAGCAAGGCAAGGCAAAGCAAAAGGGCAGAGGAAGGCAAGACAAAAGGGGAAAGCATGGCAAGGCAAGGCAAAAGGGCAAGGCAAGGCAAGCAATGGCAAGGGAAAAGGGCAAAGCAAAGCAAGGCAAGGCAAAAGGGCAAAACAAGGCAAGGCAAGTCAAAAGAGCAAAGGAAGGCAAGGCAAAAGGTCAAAGCAAGGCAGGGCAAGTCAAAAGGGCAAAGCAAGACAAGGCAAGGCAAGGAAATAGGGCAAAGCAAGGCAAGGCAAGAAAAGGCAAAAGGGCAAAGAAAGGCAATGCAAGGCAGAAGGGCAAAGCAAGGGAAGGCAAGGTATGGCAAAAGGGCAAAGGAATGCAAGGCAAGGCAAGGCAAAAGGGCAAAGCAATGCAAGGCAAGGCAAAAGGGCAAAGCAAGGCAAGGCAAGTTAAAAGGGCAAAGCAAGGCAAGGCAAGGCAAGGCAAGGCAAAAGGGGAAAGCAAGGCAAGGCAAGGCAAGGCAAAAGGGAAAGCAAGGCAAGGCAACACAAGGCAAAAGGGCAAAGCAAGACAAGGCAAGGCAATGCAAAAGGGAAAAGAAAGACAAGGCAAGGCAAGGAAAAAGGGCAAAGCAAGGCAAGGCAAAAACGCAAAGCAAGCGAGGGCAAGGCAAAATGGGAAAGCAAGGCAAGGCAAGGCAATGCAAAAGGGGAAAGCAAGGCAAGGCAAGGCAAGGCAAAATGGCAGTGGAAGGCAAGGTAAGGGAAGGCATAAGGGCAAAGCAAGGCAAGACAAGGCACGGCAAAAGGGCACAGCAAGGCAAGGCAAGGCGAAAGGGCAAAGCAAGGCAAGGCAAGGAAAGGGAAAAGGGCAAAAAAAGGTAAGGCAAGAGGGCAAAGCAAGGAAAGGCAAGGCAAAAGAGCAAAGCAAGGCAAGGCAAGGCAAAAGAGCAAAGCAAGGCAATGCAAGGAATGGCAAAATGGCAAAGCAAGGAAAGGCAAGGCAGAAGGGCAAAGCAAGGGAAGGCAAGGCACGGTAAAATGGCAAAGCAAGGCAATGCAAGGCAAGGCAAAAGGGCAAAGCAAGGCAAGTCAAGGCAAAAGGGCAAACCAAGACAAAGCAGGGCAAGGACAAAGGGCAAAGCAAGGCAAGGCAAGGGAAGGCAAAAAGGCAAAGCAAGACAAGTCAAGGCAAGGCAGAAGGGCAAAGCAAGGCAGGGCAAGGCAAGGAAAAAGGGCAAAGCAAGGCAAGGCAAAACGGCAAAGCAAGGCAAGGCAGGGCAAAGCAAAGCAAGGCAAAGGGACAATGCAAGGCAAGGCAAGGCAAAAGGGCAAAGCAAGGCAAGGCAAAAGGGCAAAGCAAGGCAAGGCAAAAGGGCAAAGCAAGGCAAGGGAGGGCAAAGCAAGGCAAGGCAAAGGGACAATGCAAGAAAAGGCAAGGCAAAAGGGCAAAGCAAGGCAAGGCAAGGGAAAAGGGCAAAGCAAGGCAAGGCAAGGCAAAAGAGGAAAGCAAGGCAAGGCAAAAGGGCAATGCAAGGTAAGGCAAGGCAAGGCAAAAGGGTAAAGCAAGGCAAGGCAAGTTAAAAGGGCAAAGCAAGGCAAGGCAAGGCAAAAGAGGAAAGCAAGGCAAGGCAAAAGAGCAAAGCAAGGCAACGCAAGGCCAAAGGAGAGATGGAAGGTAAGGCAAGGCAAGGCAAAAGGAAAAGCAAGGCAAGACAAGGCACGACAACAGGGCAAAGGAAGGCCAGGCTAGGGAAGGCAAAACGGCAAAGCAAGACAAGGCAAGGCAAGGAAAAAAGGCAAAGCAAGGCAAGGCAAGGCAAGGCAAAATTGCATAGCAAGGCAAGGCAAGGGAAGTTATAAGGGCAAAGCAAGGCAAGGCAAGGCAAGGCAAATGTGGAAAGCAAGGCAAGGCAAGGCAAGGCAAAAGGGCATTGCAATACAAGGCAAGGCAAAAGGGCAAAAGAAGGCAAGGCAAGGCAAGGAAAAAGGGCGAAGAAGGCAAGGCAAGACAAGAAGGGAAAGCAAGGTAAGGCAAAAGGGCAAAGCAAGGCAAGGCAACGCAAAAGGGCAAAGCAAGGAAAGGCAAAAGGGCAAATCAAGGAAAGGCAAGGCAAAAGGGCAAAGCAAGGCAAGGCAAGGATGAAGGGCAAAGCAAGGGAAGGCAAGGCACGGAAAAAAAACAAAGCAAGGCAAGGGAAGACAAGGCAAAAAGGCAATTAAGGCAAGGCAAGCAAGGCAAAAGGGCAAAGCAAGAAAAGGCAAGGAATGGCAAAAGGGCAAAGCAAGGGAAGGCAAGGCAGAAGGGCAAAGCAAGGGAAGGCAAGGCATAGCAAAAGGGCAAAGGAAGGCAAGGCAAAGCAAAAGGGCAAAGCAAGGCAATGCAAGGAATTGTAAAAGCGTAAAGCAAGGCAAGGCAAGGCAAAAGAGCAAAGCAAGGCAATGCAAGGCAAAAGGGCAAAGCAAGATGGCAAGGAAAGGAAAAAGGGAAAAGCAAGGCAAGGCAAGGCAAGGCAAAGTGGGAAAGCAAGGCAAGGAAAGGCAAAAGGGCAAAGCAAGGCAAGGCAAAAGGGCAAAGTAAAACAAGGCAAGGCAATGAAAAAGGGCAAATCAAGGCAAGGCAAGGCAAGGCAAGGCAAAAGGGAAAAGCAAGGCAAGGCAAGGCAAGGAAAGAGGGCAAATCAAGGCAAGGCAAGGCAAAAGGGCAAAGCAAGGCAAGGAAAAAGGGCAAAACAAGGCAAGGCAAAAGGGCAAAGCAAGACAAGGCAAGGGAAAAGGGCAAAGCAAGGCAATGCAAGGAATGGCAAAAGGGCAAAGTAAGGCAAGGCAAGGCAGAAGGGCAGGGCATGGGAAGACAAGGCACGGCAAAAGGGCAAAGAAAGGCAAGGCAATGCAAGGCCAAAAGGCAAAGCAAGGCATGGGAAGGCAAATGTGCAAAGGAAGGCAAGGCAAGGCAAGGCAAAAGGGCAAAGCAAGGGAAGGCAAGGCAAGACAAAAGGGCAAAGCAAGGCAATGCAAGGTATGGCAAAAGGGCAAAGTAAGGCAAGGCAAGGCAGAAGGGCAAGCAAGGGAAGGCATGGTACGGCAAAATGGCAAAGGAAGGCAAGGGAAGGCAAGGCAAAAGTGCACAGCAAGGCAAAACAAGGCAAGGCAAAAGGGCAAAGCAAGGCAAGGCAAGGCAAGGCAAAATGGCAAAGTAAGGGAAGGCAAGGCGAGGCAAAGGGGCAAGGCAAGGAGAGGCAAGGCAGAAAGGCAAAGCAAGGGAAGGGAAGGCACGGCAAAAGGGAAAGGAAGGCAAGGCAAGGCAAGGCAAAAGGGCAAAGCAAGGCAAAGCAAGGCAAAAGGGCAAAGCAAGGAAAGGCAAGGCAAAAGGGCGAAGTAAGGCAAGGCAAGGCAAGGAAAAAGGGCAAAGCAAGGTAAGGCAAGAAAAGGCAAAAGTGCAAAGCAAGGCAAGCCAAGGTAAAAGGGCAAAGCAAGGCAATGCAAGGAATTGCAAAAGGGCAAAGCAAGGCAAGAAAAGGCAGAAGTGCAAAGCAAGGGTAGGCAAGGCACGGCAAAACAGCAGAGGAAGGCAAGACAATGCAAGGAAAAAGGGCAAAGGAAGGCAAGCAAAGGCAAGGGAAAAGGGCAAAGTAAGGCAAAGCAAGTTAAAAGGGCAAAGCAAGGCAAGGCAAGGCAAGGCAAGGCAAAAGGGGAAAGCAAGGAAAGGCAAGGCAAGGCAAAAGGGCAAAGCAAGGCAAGGCAAGTCAAAAGGGCAAAGCAAGACAAGGCAAGGCAAGGAAAAAGGGCAAAGCAAGGCAAGGCAAGAAAAGGCAAAAGGGCAAAGCAAGGCAGGGCAAGGAAGAAGGGCAAAGCAAGGGAAGGCAAGGTATGGCAAAAGGGCAAAGGAAGGCAAGGCAAGGCAAGGCAAAAGGGCAAAGCAATGCAAGGCAAAACAAAAGGGAAAGCAAGGCAAGGCAAGTCAAAAGGGCAAAACAAGACAAGGCAAGGCAAGGCAAAATGGCAAAGCAAGGAGAGGCAAAAGGGTAAAGCAAGGCAATGAAAGGCAAGGAAAAAGGGCAAAGCAAGGCAAGGCAAAAGGGCAAAGCAAGGCAAGGCAAGGAAAGGTAAAAAGGCAAAGCAAGGCAAGGTAAGTAAAGGGAAAAGAGAAAATCAATGCACGGCAAGGCAAGGCAAAATGGCAAAGCAGGGCAAGGCAAGGCAAGGCAAGAGGGCAAAGCAAGGCAAGGTAAGGAAAGGCAAAAGGGCAAAGCAATGCAAGGCAAGGCAAGGCAAAAGGGCAATTCAAGGCAAGGCAAGGAAAGTGAAAAGAGAAAACCAAGGCACCGCAAGGCAAGGCAAAAGGGCAAAGCAAAGGAAAGAAAGGCAAGGCAAAATGGCAAAGCAAGGCAAGGCAAAGAGAGGCAAAAGTTCAAAGCAAGGGAAGGCAATGCAACTGGGCATAGAAGGGCAAGGCAAGGCAAGGCAAAATGGCAAAGCAAGGCAAGGCAAGGCAAGGCAAAAGGGCAAAGCAAGGCAAGGCAGGGCAAGGCAAGGCAAAATGGAAAAACAAGGGAAGGCAAGGCAAGGCAAAAGTGCAAAGCAAGGCAAGGCAAGACAAAAGGGCAAAGCAAGGAAAAGCAAGGCAAAAGGGCAAAGCAAGGCAAGGCAAGGCAAAAAGGAATAGCAAGGGAAGGCAAGGCAAAGCAAAAGGGCAAAGCAAGGCAAGGCAAGGCAATGCAAGGCGAAAGGGCAAAGCAAGGCAAGGCAAGGAAAGGCAAAATGGAAGGCAAGGCAAGGAAAGGCAAGGGAAAAGGCAAAGCAAGGCAAGGCAAGGCAAAAGGGTAAAGCAAGGCAAGGTAAAAGGGCAGAGCAAGGCAAGGCAACACAGTGCAAAAGGGCAAAGCAAGGCAAGGCAAGGTAAAGACGAAAGGGCAATGCAAGGCAAGGCAAATGGGCAAAGGAAGGCCATGCAAGGCAAAAGGGCAAAGCAAGGCAAGGCAAGGCAAGGCAAAAGGGAAAAGGAAGGCAAGTCAAAAAGACAAAGCAAGTCAAGGCAAGGAAAGGCAAAAGGGCAAAGCAAGGCATGGAAAGCTAAGTCAAAAGGGCAAAGCAAGGCAAGGCAAGGCAAAATGGCAAAGCAAAGCAAGGCAAGTGAAAAGGGAAAGCAAGAAAAGGCCAGGCAAGGCAAAAGGGCAAAGCAAGGCAAGGTAAGGCAAGGCAAAAGGGCAAAGCAAGGCAAGGCAAGGCAAGGCAAAATGGCAAAGCAAGGCAAGGCAGAAGGACAAAGAATTTCAAGGAAAGACAAGGCAATAGGGCAAAGCAAGGCAATGCAAGGCAAATCAAAAGGGCAAAGCAAGGCAAGGCAAGGCAAGGGAAAATGGCAAATTACGGCAAGGCAAGGCGAGGCAAAAGGGCAAAGCAAAGAGAGGCAAGGCAGAAGGGCAAAGCAAGGGAAGGGAAGGCATGGCAAAAGGGAAAGGAAGGCAAGGCAAGGCAAGGCAAAAGGGCAAAGCAAGGCAAAGCAAGGCAAAAGGGCAAAGCAAGGAAAGGCAAGGCAAAAGGGCTAAGTAAGGCAAGGCAAGGCAAGGAAAAAGGGCAAAGCAAGGCAAGCAAGAAAAGGCAAAAGTGCAAGGCAAGGCAAGCCAAGGTAAAAGGGCAAAGCAAGGCAATGCAAGGAATTACAAAAGGGCAAAGCAAGGCAAGAAAAGGCAGAAGGGCAAAGCAAGGGAGGGCAAGGCACGGCAAAACAGCAAAGGAAGGCAAGACAAGGCAAGGCAAAAGGGCAAAGCAAGGCAAGGCAAGTTAAAAGGGCAAAGCAAGGCAAGGCAACGCAGAAAGGGAAAGCAAGGAAAGGCAAGGCAAGGCAAAAGGGCAAAGCAAGGCAAGGCAAGGCAAAAGGGCAAAGGAAGGCAAGACAAAAGGGGAAAGCATGGCAAGGCAATGCAAAAGGGCAAAGCAAGGCAATGCAAGGAATGGCAAAAGGGCAAAGCAAGGCAACGCAAGTTAGAACGGAAAAGCAAGGGAAGGCAAGGCACGGCGAAAGGGCAAAGGAAGGCAAGGGAAGGCAAGGCAAAAGGTCAAAGCAAGGCAAGGCAAGTCAAAAGGGCAAAGCAAGACAAGGCAAGGCAAGGAAAAAGGGCAAAGCAATGCAAGGCAAGAAAAGGCAAAAGGGCAAAGAAAGGCAATGCAAGGCAGAAGGGCAAAGCAAGGGAAGGCAAGGTATGGCAAAAGGGCAAAGGAAGGCAAGGCAAGGCAAGGCAAAAGGGCAAAGCAAGGCAAAACAAGGCAAGGCAAAAGGGCAAAGCAAGGAAAGGCAAGGCAAGGCAAAATGGTAAAGTAAGGGAAGGCAAGGTGAGGCAAAAGGGTAAAGCAAGGAGAGGGAAGGCAGAAGGGCAAAGCAAGGGAAGGGAAGGCACGGCAAAAGGTAAAGGAAGGCAAGGCAAGGCAAGGCAAAAGGGCAAAGCAAGGCAAAGCAAGGCAAAAGGGTAAAGCAACGAAAGGCAAGGCAAAAGGGTAAAGCAACGAAAGGCAAGGCAAAAGGGCTAAGTAAGGCAAGGCAAGGCAAGGAAAAAGGGCAAAGCAAGACAAGGCAAGAAAAGGCAAAAGTGCAAAGCAAGGCAAGCCAAGGTAAAAGGACAAAGCAAAGCAATGCAAGGAATTGCAAAAGGGCAAAGCAAGGCAAGAAAAGGCAGAAGGGCAAAGCAAGGGAGGGCAAGGCACGGCAAAACAGCAAAGGAAGGCAAGACAAGGCAAGGCAAAAGGGCAAAGCAAGGCAAGGCAAGTTAAAAGGGCAAAGCAAGGCAAGGCAAGGCAAGGCAAAAAGGAATAGCAAGGCAAGGCGAAAGGGCAAAGCAAGGCAAGGCAAGGAAAGGCAAAATGGAAGGCAAGGCAAGGAAAGGCAAGGCAAAAGGGCAAAGTAAGGCAAGGTAAAAGGGCAGAGCAAGGCAAGGCAACACAATGCAAAAGGGCAAAGCAAGGCAAGGCAAGGTAAAGACGAAAGGGCAATGCAAGGCAAGGCAAGGCAAGGCAAAAGGGCAAAGCAAGTCAAGGAAAGGAAAGTCAAAAGAGAAAACAAAGGCACCGCAAGGCAAGGCAAAAGGGCAAAGCAAAGGAAGGGAAGGCACGGCAAAAGGGCCAACCAAGGCAAGGCAACGCAAGGCAAAATGACAAAGCAAGGCAAGGCAAGGCAAGGCAAAAGGGCAAATCAAGGAAATGCAAGGAATGGCAAAAGGGGAAAGCAAGGCAAGGCAAGGCAGAAGGGCAAAGCAAGGGAAGGCAAGGTACAGCAAAAGGGCAAAGGAATGCAAGGCAAGGCAAGGCAAAAGGGCAAAGCAAGTCAAGGCAAGGCAGAAGGACAAAGCAAGGAAAGGCAAGGCAAAAGGGCAAAGCAAGGAAAGGCAAGTCAAAAGGGCAAAGCAAGGCAATGCAAGGAATGGCAAAAGGGCAAAGCAAGGCAAGGCAAGGCAGAAGGGCAAAGCAAGGGAAGGCATGCATGGCAAAAGGGCAAAGGAAGGCAAGGCAAGGTAAGGCAAAAGTGCAAAGCAAGGCAAAACAAGGCAAGGCAAAAGGGCAAAGCAAGGCTATGCAAGGAATGGCAAAAGGGGAAAGCAAGGCAAGGCAAGGCAAGGCAGAAGGGCAAAGCAAGGGAAGGCAAGGTACGGCAAAAGGGCAAACGAATGCAAGGCAAGGCAAGGCAAAAGGGCAAAGCAAGGCAAGTCAAGGCAAAAGGGCAAACCAAGACAAAGCAGGGCAAGGACAAAGGGCAAAGCAAGGCAAGGCAAGGGAAGGCAAAAAGGCAAAGCAAGACAAGTCAAGGCAAGGCAGAAGGGCAAAGCAAGGCAGGGCAAGGCAAGGAAAAAGGGCAAAGCAAGGCAAGGCAAAACGGCAAAGCAAGGCAAGGCAGGGCAAAGCAAAGCAAGGCAAAGGGACAATGCAAGGCAAGGCAAGGCAAAAGGGCAAAGCAAGGCAAGGCAAAAGGGCAAAGCAAGGCAAGGCAAAAGGGCAAAGCAAGGCAAGGGAGGGCAAAGCAAGGCAAGGCAAAGGGACAATGCAAGAAAAGGCAAGGCAAAAGGGCAAAGCAAGGCAAGGCAAGGGAAAAGGGCAAAGCAAGGCAAGGCAAGGCAAAAGAGGAAAGCAAGGCAAGGCAAAAGGGCAATGCAAGGTAAGGCAAGGCAAGGCAAAAGGGTAAAGCAAGGCAAGGCAAGTTAAAAGGGCAAAGCAAGGCAAGGCAAGGCAAAAGAGGAAAGCAAGGCAAGGCAAAAGAGCAAAGCAAGGCAACGCAAGGCCAAAGGAGAGATGGAAGGTAAGGCAAGGCAAGGCAAAAGGAAAAGCAAGGCAAGACAAGGCACGACAACAGGGCAAAGGAAGGCCAGGCTAGGGAAGGCAAAACGGCAAAGCAAGACAAGGCAAGGCAAGGAAAAAAGGCAAAGCAAGGCAAGGCAAGGCAAGGCAAAATTGCATAGCAAGGCAAGGCAAGGGAAGTTATAAGGGCAAAGCAAGGCAAGGCAAGGCAAGGCAAATGTGGAAAGCAAGGCAGGGCAAGGCAAGGCAAAAGGGCATTGCAATACAAGGCAAGGCAAAGGGCAAAAGAAGGCAAGGCAAGGCAAGGAAAAAGGGCGAAGAAGGCAAGGCAAGACAAGAAGGGAAAGCAAGGTAAGGCAAAAGGGCAAAGCAAGGCAAGGCAACGCAAAAGGGCAAAGCAAGGAAAGGCAAAAGGGCAAATCAAGGAAAGGCAAGGCAAAAGGGCAAAGCAAGGCAAGGCAAGGATGAAGGGCAAAGCAAGGGAAGGCAAGGCACGGAAAAAAAACAAAGCAAGGCAAGGGAAGACAAGGCAAAAAGGCAATTAAGGCAAGGCAAGCAAGGCAAAAGGGCAAAGCAAGAAAAGGCAAGGAATGGCAAAAGGGCAAAGCAAGGGAAGGCAAGGCAGAAGGGCAAAGCAAGGGAAGGCAAGGCATAGCAAAAGGGCAAAGGAAGGCAAGGCAAAGCAAAAGGGCAAAGCAAGGCAATGCAAGGAATTGTAAAAGCGTAAAGCAAGGCAAGGCAAGGCAAAAGAGCAAAGCAAGGCAATGCAAGGCAAAAGGGCAAAGCAAGATGGCAAGGAAAGGAAAAAGGGAAAAGCAAGGCAAGGCAAGGCAAGGCAAAGTGGGAAAGCAAGGCAAGGAAAGGCAAAAGGGCAAAGCAAGGCAAGGCAAAAGGGCAAAGTAAAACAAGGCAAGGCAATGAAAAAGGGCAAATCAAGGCAAGGCAAGGCAAGGCAAGGCAAAAGGGAAAAGCAAGGCAAGGCAAGGCAAGGAAAGAGGGCAAATCAAGGCAAGGCAAGGCAAAAGGGCAAAGCAAGGCAAGGAAAAAGGGCAAAACAAGGCAAGGCAAAAGGGCAAAGCAAGACAAGGCAAGGGAAAAGGGCAAAGCAAGGCAATGCAAGGAATGGCAAAAGGGCAAAGTAAGGCAAGGCAAGGCAGAAGGGCAGGGCATGGGAAGACAAGGCACGGCAAAAGGGCAAAGAAAGGCAAGGCAATGCAAGGCCAAAAGGCAAAGCAAGGCATGGGAAGGCAAATGTGCAAAGGAAGGCAAGGCAAGGCAAGGCAAAAGGGCAAAGCAAGGGAAGGCAAGGCAAGACAAAAGGGCAAAGCAAGGCAATGCAAGGTATGGCAAAAGGGCAAAGTAAGGCAAGGCAAGGCAGAAGGGCAAGCAAGGGAAGGCATGGTACGGCAAAATGGCAAAGGAAGGCAAGGGAAGGCAAGGCAAAAGTGCACAGCAAGGCAAAACAAGGCAAGGCAAAAGGGCAAAGCAAGGCAAGGCAAGGCAAGGCAAAATGGCAAAGTAAGGGAAGGCAAGGCGAGGCAAAGGGGCAAGACAAGGAGAGGCAAGGCAGAAAGGCAAAGCAAGGGAAGGGAAGGCACGGCAAAAGGGAAAGGAAGGCAAGGCAAGGCAAGGCAAAAGGGCAAAGCAAGGCAAAGCAAGGCAAAAGGGCAAAGCAAGGAAAGGCAAGGCAAAAGGGCGAAGTAAGGCAAGGCAAGGCAAGGAAAAAGGGCAAAGCAAGGTAAGGCAAGAAAAGGCAAAAGTGCAAAGCAAGGCAAGCCAAGGTAAAAGGGCAAAGCAAGGCAATGCAAGGAATTGCAAAAGGGCAAAGCAAGGCAAGAAAAGGCAGAAGTGCAAAGCAAGGGTAGGCAAGGCACGGCAAAACAGCAGAGGAAGGCAAGACAATGCAAGGAAAAAGGGCAAAGGAAGGCAAGCAAAGGCAAGGGAAAAGGGCAAAGTAAGGCAAAGCAAGTTAAAAGGGCAAAGCAAGGCAAGGCAAGGCAAGGCAAGGCAAAAGGGGAAAGCAAGGAAAGGCAAGGCAAGGCAAAAGGGCAAAGCAAGGCAAGGCAAGTCAAAAGGGCAAAGCAAGACAAGGCAAGGCAAGGAAAAAGGGCAAAGCAAGGCAAGGCAAGAAAAGGCAAAAGGGCAAAGCAAGGCAGGGCAAGGAAGAAGGGCAAAGCAAGGGAAGGCAAGGTATGGCAAAAGGGCAAAGGAAGGCAAGGCAAGGCAAGGCAAAAGGGCAAAGCAATGCAAGGTAAAACAAAAGGGAAAGCAAGGCAAGGCAAGTCAAAAGGGCAAAACAAGACAAGGCAAGGCAAGGCAAAATGGCAAAGCAAGGAGAGGCAAAAGGGTAAAGCAAGGCAATGAAAGGCAAGGAAAAAGGGCAAAGCAAGGCAAGGCAAAAGGGCAAAGCAAGGCAAGGCAAGGAAAGGTAAAAAGGCAAAGCAAGGCAAGGTAAGTAAAGGGAAAAGAGAAAATCAATGCACGGCAAGGCAAGGCAAAATGGCAAAGCAGGGCAAGGCAAGGCAAGGCAAGAGGGCAAAGCAAGGCAAGGTAAGGAAAGGCAAAAGGGCAAAGCAATGCAAGGCAAGGCAAGGCAAAAGGGCAATTCAAGGCAAGGCAAGGAAAGTGAAAAGAGAAAACCAAGGCACCGCAAGGCAAGGCAAAAGGGCAAAGCAAAGGAAAGAAAGGCAAGGCAAAATGGCAAAGCAAGGCAAGGCAAAGAGAGGCAAAAGTTCAAAGCAAGGGAAGGCAATGCAACTGGGCATAGAAGGGCAAGGCAAGGCAAGGCAAAATGGCAAAGCAAGGCAAGGCAAGGCAAGGCAAAAGGGCAAAGCAAGGCAAGGCAGGGCAAGGCAAGGCAAAATGGAAAAACAAGGGAAGGCAAGGCAAGGCAAAAGTGCAAAGCAAGGCAAGGCAAGACAAAAGGGCAAAGCAAGGAAAAGCAAGGCAAAAGGGCAAAGCAAGGCAAGGCAAGGCAAAAAGGAATAGCAAGGGAAGGCAAGGCAAAGCAAAAGGGCAAAGCAAGGCAAGGCAAGGCAATGCAAGGCGAAAGGGCAAAGCAAGGCAAGGCAAGGAAAGGCAAAATGGAAGGCAAGGCAAGGAAAGGCAAGGGAAAAGGCAAAGCAAGGCAAGGCAAGGCAAAAGGGTAAAGCAAGGCAAGGTAAAAGGGCAGAGCAAGGCAAGGCAACACAGTGCAAAAGGGCAAAGCAAGGCAAGGCAAGGTAAAGACGAAAGGGCAATGCAAGGCAAGGCAAATGGGCAAAGGAAGGCCATGCAAGGCAAAAGGGCAAAGCAAGGCAAGGCAAGGCAAGGCAAAAGGGAAAAGGAAGGCAAGTCAAAAAGACAAAGCAAGTCAAGGCAAGGAAAGGCAAAAGGGCAAAGCAAGGCATGGAAAGCTAAGTCAAAAGGGCAAAGCAAGGCAAGGCAAGGCAAAATGGCAAAGCAAAGCAAGGCAAGTGAAAAGGGAAAGCAAGAAAAGGCCAGGCAAGGCAAAAGGGCAAAGCAAGGCAAGGTAAGGCAAGGCAAAAGGGCAAAGCAAGGCAAGGCAAGGCAAGGCAAAATGGCAAAGCAAGGCAAGGCAGAAGGACAAAGAATTTCAAGGAAAGACAAGGCAATAGGGCAAAGCAAGGCAATGCAAGGCAAATCAAAAGGGCAAAGCAAGGCAAGGCAAGGCAAGGGAAAATGGCAAATTACGGCAAGGCAAGGCGAGGCAAAAGGGCAAAGCAAAGAGAGGCAAGGCAGAAGGGCAAAGCAAGGGAAGGGAAGGCATGGCAAAAGGGAAAGGAAGGCAAGGCAAGGCAAGGCAAAAGGGCAAAGCAAGGCAAAGCAAGGCAAAAGGGCAAAGCAAGGAAAGGCAAGGCAAAAGGGCTAAGTAAGGCAAGGCAAGGCAAGGAAAAAGGGCAAAGCAAGGCAAGCAAGAAAAGGCAAAAGTGCAAGGCAAGGCAAGCCAAGGTAAAAGGGCAAAGCAAGGCAATGCAAGGAATTACAAAAGGGCAAAGCAAGGCAAGAAAAGGCAGAAGGGCAAAGCAAGGGAGGGCAAGGCACGGCAAAACAGCAAAGGAAGGCAAGACAAGGCAAGGCAAAAGGGCAAAGCAAGGCAAGGCAAGTTAAAAGGGCAAAGCAAGGCAAGGCAACGCAGAAAGGGAAAGCAAGGAAAGGCAAGGCAAGGCAAAAGGGCAAAGCAAGGCAAGGCAAGGCAAAAGGGCAAAGGAAGGCAAGACAAAAGGGGAAAGCATGGCAAGGCAATGCAAAAGGGCAAAGCAAGGCAATGCAAGGAATGGCAAAAGGGCAAAGCAAGGCAACGCAAGTTAGAACGGAAAAGCAAGGGAAGGCAAGGCACGGCGAAAGGGCAAAGGAAGGCAAGGGAAGGCAAGGCAAAAGGTCAAAGCAAGGCAAGGCAAGTCAAAAGGGCAAAGCAAGACAAGGCAAGGCAAGGAAAAAGGGCAAAGCAATGCAAGGCAAGAAAAGGCAAAAGGGCAAAGAAAGGCAATGCAAGGCAGAAGGGCAAAGCAAGGGAAGGCAAGGTATGGCAAAAGGGCAAAGGAAGGCAAGGCAAGGCAAGGCAAAAGGGCAAAGCAAGGCAAAACAAGGCAAGGCAAAAGGGCAAAGCAAGGAAAGGCAAGGCAAGGCAAAATGGTAAAGTAAGGGAAGGCAAGGTGAGGCAAAAGGGTAAAGCAAGGAGAGGGAAGGCAGAAGGGCAAAGCAAGGGAAGGGAAGGCACGGCAAAAGGTAAAGGAAGGCAAGGCAAGGCAAGGCAAAAGGGCAAAGCAAGGCAAAGCAAGGCAAAAGGGTAAAGCAACGAAAGGCAAGGCAAAAGGGTAAAGCAACGAAAGGCAAGGCAAAAGGGCTAAGTAAGGCAAGGCAAGGCAAGGAAAAAGGGCAAAGCAAGACAAGGCAAGAAAAGGCAAAAGTGCAAAGCAAGGCAAGCCAAGGTAAAAGGACAAAGCAAAGCAATGCAAGGAATTGCAAAAGGGCAAAGCAAGGCAAGAAAAGGCAGAAGGGCAAAGCAAGGGAGGGCAAGGCACGGCAAAACAGCAAAGGAAGGCAAGACAAGGCAAGGCAAAAGGGCAAAGCAAGGCAAGGCAAGTTAAAAGGGCAAAGCAAGGCAAGGCAAGGCAAGGCAAAAAGGAATAGCAAGGCAAGGCGAAAGGGCAAAGCAAGGCAAGGCAAGGAAAGGCAAAATGGAAGGCAAGGCAAGGAAAGGCAAGGCAAAAGGGCAAAGTAAGGCAAGGTAAAAGGGCAGAGCAAGGCAAGGCAACACAATGCAAAAGGGCAAAGCAAGGCAAGGCAAGGTAAAGACGAAAGGGCAATGCAAGGCAAGGCAAGGCAAGGCAAAAGGGCAAAGCAAGTCAAGGAAAGGAAAGTCAAAAGAGAAAACAAAGGCACCGCAAGGCAAGGCAAAAGGGCAAAGCAAAGGAAGGGAAGGCACGGCAAAAGGGCCAACCAAGGCAAGGCAACGCAAGGCAAAATGACAAAGCAAGGCAAGGCAAGGCAAGGCAAAAGGGCAAATCAAGGAAATGCAAGGAATGGCAAAAGGGGAAAGCAAGGCAAGGCAAGGCAGAAGGGCAAAGCAAGGGAAGGCAAGGTACAGCAAAAGGGCAAAGGAATGCAAGGCAAGGCAAGGCAAAAGGGCAAAGCAAGTCAAGGCAAGGCAGAAGGACAAAGCAAGGAAAGGCAAGGCAAAAGGGCAAAGCAAGGCAATGCAAGGAATGGCAAAAGGGCAAAGCAAGGCAAGGCAAGGCAGAAGGGCAAAGCAAGGGAAGGCATGCATGGCAAAAGGGCAAAGGAAGGCAAGGCAAGGTAAGGCAAAAGTGCAAAGCAAGGCAAAACAAGGCAAGGCAAAAGGGCAAAGCAAGTCTATGCAAGGAATGGCAAAAGGGGAAAGCAAGGCAAGGCAAGGCAAGGCAGAAGGGCAAAGCAAGGGAAGGCAAGGTACGGCAAAAGGGCAAACGAATGCAAGGCAAGGCAAGGCAAAAGGGCAAAGCAAGGCAAGTCAAGGCAAAAGGGCAAACCAAGACAAAGCAGGGCAAGGACAAAGGGCAAAGCAAGGCAAGGCAAGGGAAGGCAAAAAGGCAAAGCAAGACAAGTCAAGGCAAGGCAGAAGGGCAAAGCAAGGCAGGGCAAGGCAAGGAAAAAGGGCAAAGCAAGGCAAGGCAAAACGGCAAAGCAAGGCAAGGCAGGGCAAAGCAAAGCAAGGCAAAGGGACAATGCAAGGCAAGGCAAGGCAAAAGGGCAAAGCAAGGCAAGGCAAAAGGGCAAAGCAAGGCAAGGCAAAAGGGCAAAGCAAGGCAAGGGAGGGCAAAGCAAGGGAAGGCAAAGGGACAATGCAAGAAAAGGCAAGGCAAAAGGGCAAAGCAAGGCAAGGGAAGGGAAAAGGGCAAAGCAAGGCAAGGCAAGGCAAAAGAGGAAAGCAAGGCAAGGCAAAAGGGCAATGCAAGGTAAGGCAAGGCAAGGCAAAAGGGTAAAGCAAGGCAAGGCAAGTTAAAAGGGCAAAGCAAGGCAAGGCAAGGCAAAAGAGGAAAGCAAGGCAAGGCAAAAGAGCAAAGCAAGGCAACGCAAGGCCAAAGGAGAGATGGAAGGTAAGGCAAGGCAAGGCAAAAGGAAAAGCAAGGCAAGACAAGGCACGACAACAGGGCAAAGGAAGGCCAGGCTAGGGAAGGCAAAACGGCAAAGCAAGACAAGGCAAGGCAAGGAAAAAAGGCAAAGCAAGGCAAGGCAAGGCAAGGCAAAATTGCATAGCAAGGCAAGGCAAGGGAAGTTATAAGGGCAAAGCAAGGCAAGGCAAGGCAAGGCAAATGTGGAAAGCAAGGCAAGGCAAGGCAAGGCAAAAGGGCATTGCAAGGCAAGGCAAGGCAAAAGGGCAAAAGAAGGCAAGGCAAGGCAAGGAAAAAGGGCAAAGAAGGCAAGGCAAGACAAGAAGGGAAAGCAAGGTAAGGCAAAAGGGCAAAGCAAGGCAAGGCAACGCAAAAGGGCAAAGCAAGGAAAGGCAAAAGGGCAAATCAAGGAAAGGCAAGGCAAAAGGGCAAAGCAAGGCAAGGCAAGGATGAAGGGCAAAGCAAGGGAAGGCAAGGCACGGAAAAAAAACAAAGCAAGGCAAGGGAAGACAAGGCAAAAAGGCAATTAAGGCAAGGCAAGCAAGGCAAAAGGGCAAAGCAAGAAAAGGCAAGGAATGGCAAAAGGGCAAAGCAAGGGAAGGCAAGGCATAGCAAAAGGGCAAAGGAAGGCAAGGCAAAGCAAAAGGGCAAAGCAAGGCAATGCAAGGAATTGTAAAAGCGTAAAGCAAGGCAAGGCAAGTTAGAAGGGCAAAGCAAGGGAAGGCAAGGCACGGTGAAAGGGCAAAGGAAGGCAAGGCAAGGCAAAAGAGCAAAGCAAGGCAATGCAAGGCAAAAGGGCAAAGCAAGATGGCAAGGAAAGGAAAAAGGGAAAAGCAAGGCAAGGCAAGGCAAGGCAAAGTGGGAAAGCAAGGCAAGGAAAGGCAAAAGGGCAAAGCAAGGCAAGGCAAAAGGGCAAAGTAAAACAAGGCAAGGCAATGAAAAAGGGCAAATCAAGGCAAGGCAAGGCAAGGCAAGGCAAAAGGGAAAAGCAAGGCAATGCAAGGAATGGCAAAATGGCAAAGCAAGCAAAGGCAAGGCAGAAGGGCAAAGCAAGGGAAGGCAAGGCACGGTAAAATGGCAAAGCAAGGCAATGCAAGGCAAGGCAAAAGGGCAAAGCAAGGCAAGTCAAGGCAAAAGGGCAAACCAAGACAAAGCAGGGCAAGGACAAAGGGCAAAGCAAGGCAAGGCAAGGGAAGGCAAAAAGGCAAAGCAAGACAAGTCAAGGCAAGGCAGAAGGGCAAAGCAAGGCAGGGCAAGGCAAGGAAAAAGGGCAAAGCAAGGCAAGGCAAAACGGCAAAGCAAGGCAAGGCAGGGCAAAGCAAAGCAAGGCAAAGGGACAATGCAAGGCAAGGCAAGGCAAAAGGGCAAAGCAAGGCAAGGCAAAAGGGCAAAGCAAGGCAAGGCAAAAGGGCAAAGCAAGGCAAGGGAGGGCAAAGCAAGGCAAGGCAAAGGGACAATGCAAGAAAAGGCAAGGCAAAAGGGCAAAGCAAGGCAAGGGAAGGGAAAAGGGCAAAGCAAGGCAAGGCAAGGCAAAAGAGGAAAGCAAGGCAAGGCAAAAGGGCAATGCAAGGTAAGGCAAGGCAAGGCAAAAGGGTAAAGCAAGGCAAGGCAAGTTAAAAGGGCAAAGCAAGGCAAGGCAAGGCAAAAGAGGAAAGCAAGGCAAGGCAAAAGAGCAAAGCAAGGCAACGCAAGGCCAAAGGAGAGATGGAAGGTAAGGCAAGGCAAGGCAAAAGGAAAAGCAAGGCAAGACAAGGCACGACAACAGGGCAAAGGAAGGCCAGGCTAGGGAAGGCAAAACGGCAAAGCAAGACAAGGCAAGGCAAGGAAAAAAGGCAAAGCAAGGCAAGGCAAGGCAAGGCAAAATTGCATAGCAAGGCAAGGCAAGGGAAGTTATAAGGGCAAAGCAAGGCAAGGCAAGGCAAGGCAAATGTGGAAAGCAAGGCAAGGCAAGGCAAGGCAAAAGGGCATTGCAAGGCAAGGCAAGGCAAAAGGGCAAAAGAAGGCAAGGCAAGGCAAGGAAAAAGGGCAAAGAAGGCAAGGCAAGACAAGAAGGGAAAGCAAGGTAAGGCAAAAGGGCAAAGCAAGGCAAGGCAACGCAAAAGGGCAAAGCAAGGAAAGGCAAAAGGGCAAATCAAGGAAAGGCAAGGCAAAAGGGCAAAGCAAGGCAAGGCAAGGATGAAGGGCAAAGCAAGGGAAGGCAAGGCACGGAAAAAAAACAAAGCAAGGCAAGGGAAGACAAGGCAAAAAGGCAATTAAGGCAAGGCAAGCAAGGCAAAAGGGCAAAGCAAGAAAAGGCAAGGAATGGCAAAAGGGCAAAGCAAGGGAAGGCAAGGCAGAAGGGCAAAGCAAGGGAAGGCAAGGCATAGCAAAAGGGCAAAGGAAGGCAAGGCAAAGCAAAAGGGCAAAGCAAGGCAATGCAAGGAATTGTAAAAGCGTAAAGCAAGGCAAGGCAAGTTAGAAGGGCAAAGCAAGGGAAGGCAAGGCACGGTGAAAGGGCAAAGGAAGGCAAGGCAAGGCAAAAGAGCAAAGCAAGGCAATGCAAGGCAAAAGGGCAAAGCAAGATGGCAAGGAAAGGAAAAAGGGAAAAGCAAGGCAAGGCAAGGCAAGGCAAAGTGGGAAAGCAAGGCAAGGCAAGGCAAAAGGGCAAAGCAAGGCAAGGCAAAAGGGCAAAGTAAAACAAGGCAAGGCAATGAAAAAGGGCAAATCAAGGCAAGGCAAGGCAAGGCAAGGCAAAAGGGAAAAGCAAGGCAAGGCAAGGCAAGGAAAGAGGGCAAATCAAGGCAAGGCAAGGCAAAAGGGCAAAGCAAGGCAAGGAAAAAGGGCAAAACAAGGCAAGGCAAAAGGGCAAAGCAAGACAAGGCAAGGGAAAAGGGCAAAGCAAGGCAATGCAAGGAATGGCAAAAGGGCAAAGTAAGGCAAGGCAAGGCAGAAGGGCAGGGCATGGGAAGACAAGGCACGGCAAAAGGGCAAAGAAAGGCAAGGCAATGCAAGGCCAAAAGGCAAAGCAAGGCATGGGAAGGCAAATGTGCAAAGGAAGGCAAGGCAAGGCAAGGCAAAAGGGCAAAGCAAGGGAAGGCAAGGCAAGACAAAAGGGCAAAGCAAGGCAATGCAAGGTATGGCAAAAGGGCAAAGTAAGGCAAGGCAAGGCAGAAGGGCAAGCAAGGGAAGGCATGGTACGGCAAAATGGCAAAGGAAGGCAAGGGAAGGCAAGGTAAAAGTGCACAGCAAGGCAAAACAAGGCAAGGCAAAAGGGCAAAGCAAGGCAAGGCAAGGCAAGGCAAAATGGCAAAGTAAGGGAAGGCAAGGCGAGGCAAAGGGGCAAGGCAAGGAGAGGCAAGGCAGAAAGGCAAAGCAAGGGAAGGGAAGGCACGGCAAAAGGGAAAGGAAGGCAAGGCAAGGCAAGGCAAAAGGGCAAAGCAAGGCAAAGCAAGGCAAAAGGGCAAAGCAAGGAAAGGCAAGGCAAAAGGGCGAAGTAAGGCAAGGCAAGGCAAGGAAAAAGGGCAAAGCAAGGTAAGGCAAGAAAAGGCAAAAGTGCAAAGCAAGGCAAGCCAAGGTAAAAGGGCAAAGCAAGGCAATGCAAGGAATTGCAAAAGGGCAAAGCAAGGCAAGAAAAGGCAGAAGTGCAAAGCAAGGGTAGGCAAGGCACGGCAAAACAGCAGAGGAAGGCAAGACAATGCAAGGAAAAAGGGCAAAGGAAGGCAAGCAAAGGCAAGGGAAAAGGGCAAAGTAAGGCAAGGCAAGTTAAAAGGGCAAAGAAAGGCAAGGCAAGGCAAGGCAAGGCAAAAGGGGAAAGCAAGGAAAGGCAAGGCAAGGCAAAAGGGCAAAGCAAGGCAAGGCAAGTCAAAAGGGCAAAGCAAGACAAGGCAAGGCAAGGAAAAAGGGCAAAGCAAGGCAAGGCAAGAAAAGGCAAAAGGGCAAAGCAAGGCAGGGCAAGGAAGAAGGGCAAAGCAAGGGAAGGCAAGGTATGGCAAAAGGGCAAAGGAAGGCAAGGCAAGGCAAGGCAAAAGGGCAAAGCAATGCAAGGCAAAACAAAAGGGAAAGCAAGGCAAGGCAAGTCAAAAGGGCAAAACAAGACAAGGCAAGGCAAGGCAAAATGGCAAAGCAAGGAGAGGCAAAAGGGTAAAGCAAGGCAATGAAAGGCAAGGCAAAAGGGCAAAGCAAGAAAAGGCAAGGAATGGCAAAAGGGCAAAGCAAGGGAAGGCAAGGCAGAAGGGCAAAGCAAGGGAAGGCAAGGCATAGCAAAAGGGCAAAGGAAGGCAAGGCAAAGCAAAAGGGCAAAGCAAGGCAATGCAAGGAATTGTAAAAGCGTAAAGCAAGGCAAGGCAAGTTAGAAGGGCAAAGCAAGGGAAGGCAAGGCACGGTGAAAGGGCAAAGGAAGGCAAGGCAAGGCAAAAGAGCAAAGCAAGGCAATGCAAGGCAAAAGGGCAAAGCAAGATGGCAAGGAAAGGAAAAAGGGAAAAGCAAGGCAAGGCAAGGCAAGGCAAAGTGGGAAAGCAAGGCAAGGCAAGGCAAAAGGGCAAAGCAAGGCAAGGCAAAAGGGCAAAGTAAAACAAGGCAAGGCAATGAAAAAGGGCAAATCAAGGCAAGGCAAGGCAAGGCAAGGCAAAAGGGAAAAGCAAGGCAAGGCAAGGCAAGGAAAGAGGGCAAATCAAGGCAAGGCAAGGCAAAAGGGCAAAGCAAGGCAAGGAAAAAGGGCAAAACAAGGCAAGGCAAAAGGGCAAAGCAAGACAAGGCAAGGGAAAAGGGCAAAGCAAGGCAATGCAAGGAATGGCAAAAGGGCAAAGTAAGGCAAGGCAAGGCAGAAGGGCAGGGCATGGGAAGACAAGGCACGGCAAAAGGGCAAAGAAAGGCAAGGCAATGCAAGGCCAAAAGGCAAAGCAAGGCATGGGAAGGCAAATGTGCAAAGGAAGGCAAGGCAAGGCAAGGCAAAAGGGCAAAGCAAGGGAAGGCAAGGCAAGACAAAAGGGCAAAGCAAGGCAATGCAAGGTATGGCAAAAGGGCAAAGTAAGGCAAGGCAAGGCAGAAGGGCAAGCAAGGGAAGGCATGGTACGGCAAAATGGCAAAGGAAGGCAAGGGAAGGCAAGGTAAAAGTGCACAGCAAGGCAAAACAAGGCAAGGCAAAAGGGCAAAGCAAGGCAAGGCAAGGCAAGGCAAAATGGCAAAGTAAGGGAAGGCAAGGCGAGGCAAAGGGGCAAGGCAAGGAGAGGCAAGGCAGAAAGGCAAAGCAAGGGAAGGGAAGGCACGGCAAAAGGGAAAGGAAGGCAAGGCAAGGCAAGGCAAAAGGGCAAAGCAAGGCAAAGCAAGGCAAAAGGGCAAAGCAAGGAAAGGCAAGGCAAAAGGGCGAAGTAAGGCAAGGCAAGGCAAGGAAAAAGGGCAAAGCAAGGTAAGGCAAGAAAAGGCAAAAGTGCAAAGCAAGGCAAGCCAAGGTAAAAGGGCAAAGCAAGGCAATGCAAGGAATTGCAAAAGGGCAAAGCAAGGCAAGAAAAGGCAGAAGTGCAAAGCAAGGGTAGGCAAGGCACGGCAAAACAGCAGAGGAAGGCAAGACAATGCAAGGAAAAAGGGCAAAGGAAGGCAAGCAAAGGCAAGGGAAAAGGGCAAAGTAAGGCAAGGCAAGTTAAAAGGGCAAAGAAAGGCAAGGCAAGGTAAGGCAAAAGGGGAAAGCAAGGAAAGGCAAGGCAAGGCAAAAGGGCAAAGCAAGGCAAGGCAAGTCAAAAGGGCAAAGCAAGACAAGGCAAGGCAAGGAAAAAGGGCAAAGCAAGGCAAGGCAAGAAAAGGCAAAAGGGCAAAGCAAGGCAGGGCAAGGAAGAAGGGCAAAGCAAGGGAAGGCAAGGTATGGCAAAAGGGCAAAGGAAGGCAAGGCAAGGCAAGGCAAAAGGGCAAAGCAATGCAAGGCAAAACAAAAGGGAAAGCAAGGCAAGGCAAGTCAAAAGGGCAAAACAAGACAAGGCAAGGCAAGGCAAAATGGCAAAGCAAGGAGAGGCAAAAGGGTAAAGCAAGGCAATGAAAGGCAAGGAAAAAGGGCAAAGCAAGGCAAGGCAAAAGGGCAAAGCAAGGCATGGGAAGGGAAGGCAAAATGGCAAAGCAAGGCAAGGCAATTCAAGGCAAAAGGGCAAAGCAAGGCAAGGCAAGGAAAGGTAAAAAGGCAAAGCAAGGCAAGGTAAGTAAAGGGAAAAGAGAAAATCAATGCACGGCAAGGCAAGGCAAAATGGCAAAGCAGGGCAAGGCAAGGCAAGGCAAGAGGGCAAAGCAAGGCAAGGTAAGGAAAGGCAAAAGGGCAAAGCAATGCAAGGCAAGGCAAGGCAAAAGGGCAATTCAAGGCAAGGCAAGGAAAGTGAAAAGAGAAAACCAAGGCACCGCAAGGCAAGGCAAAAGGGCAAAGCAAAGGAAAGAAAGGCAAGGCAAAATGGCAAAGCAAGGCAAGGCAAAGAGAGGCAAAAGTTCAAAGCAAGGGAAGGCAATGCAACTGGGCATAGAAGGGCAAGGCAAGGCAAGGCAAAATGGCAAAGCAAGGCAAGGCAAGGCAAGGCAAAAGGGCAAAGCAAGGCAAGGCAGGGCAAGGCAAGGCAAAATGGAAAAACAAGGGAAGGCAAGGCAAGGCAAAAGTGCAAAGCAAGGCAAGGCAAGACAAAAGGGCAAAGCAAGGAAAAGCAAGGCAAAAGGGCAAAGCAAGGCAAGGCAAGGCAAAAAGGAATAGCAAGGGAAGGCAAGGCAAAGCAAAAGGGCAAAGCAAGGCAAGGCAAGGCAAGGCGAAAGGGCAAAGCAAGGCAAGGCAAGGAAAGGCAAAATGGAAGGCAAGGCAAGGAAAGGCAAGGGAAAAGGCAAAGCAAGGCAAGGCAAGGCAAAAGGGTAAAGCAAGGCAAGGTAAAAGGGCAGAGCAAGGCAAGGCAACACAATGCAAAAGGGCAAAGCAAGGCAAGGCAAGGTAAAGACGAAAGGGCAATGCAAGGCAAGGCAAATGGGCAAAGCAAGGCAATGCAAGGCAAAAGGGCAAAGCAAGGCAAGGCAAGGCAAGGCAAAAGGGAAAAGGAAGGCAAGTCAAAAAGACAAAGCAAGTCAAGGCAAGGAAAGGCAAAAGGGCAAAGCAAGGCATGGAAAGCTAAGTCAAAAGGGCAAAGCAAGGCAAGGCAAGGCAAAATGGCAAAGCAAAGCAAGGCAAGTGAAAAGGGAAAGCAAGAAAAGGCCAGGCAAGGCAAAAGGGCAAAGCAAGGCAAGGTAAGGCAAGGCAATAGGGCAAAGCAAGGCAAGGCAAGGCAAGGCAAAATGGCAAAGCAAGGCAAGGCAGAAGGACAAGGAATTTCAAGGCAAGACAAGGCAATAGGGCAAAGCAAGGCAATGCAAGGCAAATCAAAAGGGCAAAGCAAGGCAAGGCAAGGCAAGGGAAAATGGCAAATTAAGGCAAGGCAAGGCGAGGCAAAAGGGCAAAGCAAAGAGAGGCAAGGCAGAAGGGCAAAGCAAGGGAAGGGAAGGCATGGCAAAAGGGAAAGGAAGGCAAGGCAAGGCAAGGCAAAAGGGCAAAGCAAGGCAAAGCAAGGCAAAAGGGCAAAGCAAGGAAAGGCAAGGCAAAAGGGCTAAGTAAGGCAAGGCAAGGCAAGGAAAAAGGGCAAAGCAAGGCAAGCAAGAAAAGGCAAAAGTGCAAGGCAAGGCAAGCCAAGGTAAAAGGGCAAAGCAAGGCAATGCAAGGAATTACAAAAGGGCAAAGCAAGGCAAGAAAAGGCAAAAGGGCAAAGCAAGGGAGGGCAAGGCACGGCAAAACAGCAAAGGAAGGCAAGACAAGGCAAGGCAAAAGGGCAAAGCAAGGCAAGGCAAGTTAAAAGGGCAAAGCAAGGCAAGGCAACGCAGAAAGGGAAAACAAGGAAAGGCAAGGCAAGGCAAAAGGGCAAAGCAAGGCAAGGCAAGGCAAAAGGGCAAAGGAAGGCAAGACAAAAGGGGAAAGCATGGCAAGGCAATGCAAAAGGGCAAAGCAAGGCAATGCAAGGAATGGCAAAAGGGCAAAGCAAGGCAACGCAAGTTAGAACGGAAAAGCAAGGGAAGGCAAGGCACGGCGAAAGGGCAAAGGAAGGCAAGGGAAGGCAAGGCAAAAGGTCAAAGCAAGGCAAGGCAAGTCAAAAGGGCAAAGCAAGACAAGGCAAGGCAAGGAAAAAGGGCAAAGCAAGGCAAGGCAAGAAAAGGCAAAAGGGCAAAGAAAGGCAATGCAAGGCAGAAGGGCAAAGCAAGGGAAGGCAAGGTACGGCAAAAGGGCAAAGGAAGGCAAGGCAAGGCAAGGCAAAAGGGCAAAGCAAGGCAAAACAAGGCAAGGCAAAAGGGCAAAGCAAGGAAAGGCAAGGCAAGGCAAAATGGTAAAGTAAGGGAGGGCAAGGTGAGGCAAAAGGGTAAAGCAAGGAGAGGGAAGGCAGAAGGGCAAAGCAAGGGAAGGGAAGGCACGGCAAAAGGTAAAGGAAGGCAAGACAAGGCAAGGCAAAAGGGCAAAGCAAGGCAAAGCAAGGCAAAAGGGTAAAGCAACGAAAGGCAAGTCAAAAGGGTAAAGCAACGAAAGGCAAGGCAAAAGGGCTAAGTAAGGCAAGGCAAGGCAAGGAAAAAGGGCAAAGCAAGACAAGGCAAGAAAAGGCAAAAGTGCAAAGCAAGGCAAGCCAAGGTAAAAGGACAAAGCAAAGCAATGCAAGGAATTGCAAAAGGGCAAAGCAAGGCAAGAAAAGGCAGAAGGGCAAAGCAAGGGAGGGCAAGGCACGGCAAAACAGCAAAGGAAGGCAAGACAAGGCAAGGCAAAAGGGCAAAGCAAGGCAAGGCAAGTTAAAAGGGCAAAGCAAGGCAAGGCAAGGCAAGGCAAAAAGGAATAGCAAGGCAAGGCGAAAGGGCAAAGCAAGGCAAGGCAAGGAAAGGCAAAATGGAAGGCAAGGCAAGGAAAGGCAAGGCAAAAGGGCAAAGTAAGGCAAGGTAAAAGGGCAGAGCAAGGCAAGGCAACACAATGCAAAAGGGCAAAGCAAGGCAAGGCAAGGTAAAGACGAAAGGGCAATGCAAGGCAAGGCAAGGCAAGGCAAAAGGGCAAAGCAAGTCAAGGAAAGGAAAGTCAAAAGAGAAAACAAAGGCACCACAAGGCAAGGCAAAAGGGCAAAGCAAAGGAAGGGAAGGCACGGCAAAAGGGCCAACCAAGGCAAGGCAACGCAAGGCAAAATGACAAAGCAAGGCAAGGCAAGGCAAGGCAAAAGGGCAAATCAAGGAAATGCAAGGAATGGCAAAAGGGGAAAGCAAGGCAAGGCAAGGCAGAAGGGCAAAGCAAGGGAAGGCAAGGTACAGCAAAAGGGCAAAGGAATGCAAGGCAAGGCAAGGCAAAAGGGCAAAGCAAGTCAAGGCAAGGCAGAAGGACAAAGCAAGGAAAGGCAAGGCAAAAGGGCAAAGCAAGGAAAGGCAAGTCAAAAGGGCAAAGCAAGGCAATGCAAGGAATGGCAAAAGGGCAAAGCAAGGCAAGGCAAGGCAGAAGGGCAAAGCAAGGGAAGGCATGCATGGCAAAAGGGCAAAGGAAGGCAAGGCAAGGTAAGGCAAAAGTGCAAAGCAAGGCAAAACAAGGCAAGGCAAAAGGGCAAAGCAAGGCTATGAAAGGAATGGCAAAAGGGGAAAGCAAGGCAAGGCAAGGCAAGGCAGAAGGGCAAAGCAAGGGAAGGCAAGGTACGGCAAAAGGGCAAACGAATGCAAGGCAAGGCAAGGCAAAAGGGCAAAGCAAGGCAAGTCAAGGCAAAAGGGCAAACCAAGACAAAGCAGGGCAAGGACAAAGGGCAAAGCAAGGCAAGGCAAGGGAAGGCAAAAAGGCAAAGCAAGACAAGTCAAGGCAAGGCAGAAGGGCAAAGCAAGGCAGGGCAAGGCAAGGAAAAAGGGCAAAGCAAGGCAAGGCAAAACGGCAAAGCAAGGCAAGGCAGGGCAAAGCAAAGCAAGGCAAAGGGACAATGCAAGGCAAGGCAAGGCAAAAGGGCAAAGCAAGGCAAGGCAAAAGGGCAAAGCAAGGCAAGGCAAAAGGGCAAAGCAAGGCAAGGGAGGGCAAAGCAAGGCAAGGCAAAGGGACAATGCAAGAAAAGGCAAGGCAAAAGGGCAAAGCAAGGCAAGGCAAGGGAAAAGGGCAAAGCAAGGCAAGGCAAGGCAAAAGAGGAAAGCAAGGCAAGGCAAAAGGGCAATGCAAGGTAAGGCAAGGCAAGGCAAAAGGGTAAAGCAAGGCAAGGCAAGTTAAAAGGGCAAAGCAAGGCAAGGCAAGGCAAAAGAGGAAAGCAAGGCAAGGCAAAAGAGCAAAGCAAGGCAACGCAAGGCCAAAGGAGAGATGGAAGGTAAGGCAAGGCAAGGCAAAAGGAAAAGCAAGGCAAGACAAGGCACGACAACAGGGCAAAGGAAGGCCAGGCTAGGGAAGGCAAAACGGCAAAGCAAGACAAGGCAAGGCAAGGAAAAAAGGCAAAGCAAGGCAAGGCAAGGCAAGGCAAAATTGCATAGCAAGGCAAGGCAAGGGAAGTTATAAGGGCAAAGCAAGGCAAGGCAAGGCAAGGCAAATGTGGAAAGCAAGGCAAGGCAAGGCAAGGCAAAAGGGCATTGCAAGGCAAGGCAAGGCAAAAGGGCAAAAGAAGGCAAGGCAAGGCAAGGAAAAAGGGCAAAGAAGGCAAGGCAAGACAAGAAGGGAAAGCAAGGTAAGGCAAAAGGGCAAAGCAAGGCAAGGCAACGCAAAAGGGCAAAGCAAGGAAAGGCAAAAGGGCAAATCAAGGAAAGGCAAGGCAAAAGGGCAAAGCAAGGCAAGGCAAGGATGAAGGGCAAAGCAAGGGAAGGCAAGGCACGGAAAAAAAACAAAGCAAGGCAAGGGAAGACAAGGCAAAAAGGCAATTAAGGCAAGGCAAGCAAGGCAAAAGGGCAAAGCAAGAAAAGGCAAGGAATGGCAAAAGGGCAAAGCAAGGGAAGGCAAGGCATAGCAAAAGGGCAAAGGAAGGCAAGGCAAAGCAAAAGGGCAAAGCAAGGCAATGCAAGGAATTGTAAAAGCGTAAAGCAAGGCAAGGCAAGTTAGAAGGGCAAAGCAAGGGAAGGCAAGGCACGGTGAAAGGGCAAAGGAAGGCAAGGCAAGGCAAAAGAGCAAAGCAAGGCAATGCAAGGCAAAAGGGCAAAGCAAGATGGCAAGGAAAGGAAAAAGGGAAAAGCAAGGCAAGGCAAGGCAAGGCAAAGTGGGAAAGCAAGGCAAGGAAAGGCAAAAGGGCAAAGCAAGGCAAGGCAAAAGGGCAAAGTAAAACAAGGCAAGGCAATGAAAAAGGGCAAATCAAGGCAAGGCAAGGCAAGGCAAGGCAAAAGGGAAAAGCAAGGCAATGCAAGGAATGGCAAAATGGCAAAGCAAGCAAAGGCAAGGCAGAAGGGCAAAGCAAGGGAAGGCAAGGCACGGTAAAATGGCAAAGCAAGGCAATGCAAGGCAAGGCAAAAGGGCAAAGCAAGGCAAGTCAAGGCAAAAGGGCAAACCAAGACAAAGCAGGGCAAGGACAAAGGGCAAAGCAAGGCAAGGCAAGGGAAGGCAAAAAGGCAAAGCAAGACAAGTCAAGGCAAGGCAGAAGGGCAAAGCAAGGCAGGGCAAGGCAAGGAAAAAGGGCAAAGCAAGGCAAGGCAAAACGGCAAAGCAAGGCAAGGCAGGGCAAAGCAAAGCAAGGCAAAGGGACAATGCAAGGCAAGGCAAGGCAAAAGGGCAAAGCAAGGCAAGGCAAAAGGGCAAAGCAAGGCAAGGCAAAAGGGCAAAGCAAGGCAAGGGAGGGCAAAGCAAGGCAAGGCAAAGGGACAATGCAAGAAAAGGCAAGGCAAAAGGGCAAAGCAAGGCAAGGCAAGGGAAAAGGGCAAAGCAAGGCAAGGCAAGGCAAAAGAGGAAAGCAAGGCAAGGCAAAAGGGCAATGCAAGGTAAGGCAAGGCAAGGCAAAAGGGTAAAGCAAGGCAAGGCAAGTTAAAAGGGCAAAGCAAGGCAAGGCAAGGCAAAAGAGGAAAGCAAGGCAAGGCAAAAGAGCAAAGCAAGGCAACGCAAGGCCAAAGGAGAGATGGAAGGTAAGGCAAGGCAAGGCAAAAGGAAAAGCAAGGCAAGACAAGGCACGACAACAGGGCAAAGGAAGGCCAGGCTAGGGAAGGCAAAACGGCAAAGCAAGACAAGGCAAGGCAAGGAAAAAAGGCAAAGCAAGGCAAGGCAAGGCAAGGCAAAATTGCATAGCAAGGCAAGGCAAGGGAAGTTATAAGGGCAAAGCAAGGCAAGGCAAGGCAAGGCAAATGTGGAAAGCAAGGCAAGGCAAGGCAAGGCAAAAGGGCATTGCAAGGCAAGGCAAGGCAAAAGGGCAAAAGAAGGCAAGGCAAGGCAAGGAAAAAGGGCAAAGAAGGCAAGGCAAGACAAGAAGGGAAAGCAAGGTAAGGCAAAAGGGCAAAGCAAGGCAAGGCAACGCAAAAGGGCAAAGCAAGGAAAGGCAAAAGAGCAAATCAAGGAAAGGCAAGGCAAAAGGGCAAAGCAAGGCAAGGCAAGGATGAAGGGCAAAGCAAGGGAAGGCAAGGCACGGAAAAAAAACAAAGCAAGGCAAGGGAAGACAAGGCAAAAAGGCAATTAAGGCAAGGCAAGCAAGGCAAAAGGGCAAAGCAAGAAAAGGCAAGGAATGGCAAAAGGGCAAAGCAAGGGAAGGCAAGGCAGAAGGGCAAAGCAAGGGAAGGCAAGGCATAGCAAAAGGGCAAAGGAAGGCAAGGCAAAGCAAAAGGGCAAAGCAAGGCAATGCAAGGAATTGTAAAAGCGTAAAGCAAGGCAAGGCAAGTTAGAAGGGCAAAGCAAGGGAAGGCAAGGCACGGTGAAAGGGCAAAGGAAGGCAAGGCAAGGCAAAAGAGCAAAGCAAGGCAATGCAAGGCAAAAGGGCAAAGCAAGATGGCAAGGAAAGGAAAAAGGGAAAAGCAAGGCAAGGCAAGGCAAGGCAAAGTGGGAAAGCAAGGCAAGGCAAGGCAAAAGGGCAAAGCAAGGCAAGGCAAAAGGGCAAAGTAAAACAAGGCAAGGCAATGAAAAAGGGCAAATCAAGGCAAGGCAAGGCAAGGCAAGGCAAAAGGGAAAAGCAAGGCAAGGCAAGGCAAGGAAAGAGGGCAAATCAAGGCAAGGCAAGGCAAAAGGGCAAAGCAAGGCAAGGAAAAAGGGCAAAACAAGGCAAGGCAAAAGGGCAAAGCAAGACAAGGCAAGGGAAAAGGGCAAAGCAAGGCAATGCAAGGAATGGCAAAAGGGCAAAGTAAGGCAAGGCAAGGCAGAAGGGCAGGGCATGGGAAGACAAGGCACGGCAAAAGGGCAAAGAAAGGCAAGGCAATGCAAGGCCAAAAGGCAAAGCAAGGCATGGGAAGGCAAATGTGCAAAGGAAGGCAAGGCAAGGCAAGGCAAAAGGGCAAAGCAAGGGAAGGCAAGGCAAGACAAAAGGGCAAAGCAAGGCAATGCAAGGTATGGCAAAAGGGCAAAGTAAGGCAAGGCAAGGCAGAAGGGCAAGCAAGGGAAGGCATGGTACGGCAAAATGGCAAAGGAAGGCAAGGGAAGGCAAGGTAAAAGTGCACAGCAAGGCAAAACAAGGCAAGGCAAAAGGGCAAAGCAAGGCAAGGCAAGGCAAGGCAAAATGGCAAAGTAAGGGAAGGCAAGGCGAGGCAAAGGGGCAAGGCAAGGAGAGGCAAGGCAGAAAGGCAAAGCAAGGGAAGGGAAGGCACGGCAAAAGGGAAAGGAAGGCAAGGCAAGGCAAGGCAAAAGGGCAAAGCAAGGCAAAGCAAGGCAAAAGGGCAAAGCAAGGAAAGGCAAGGCAAAAGGGCGAAGTAAGGCAAGGCAAGGCAAGGAAAAAGGGCAAAGCAAGGTAAGGCAAGAAAAGGCAAAAGTGCAAAGCAAGGCAAGCCAAGGTAAAAGGGCAAAGCAAGGCAATGCAAGGAATTGCAAAAGGGCAAAGCAAGGCAAGAAAAGGCAGAAGTGCAAAGCAAGGGTAGGCAAGGCACGGCAAAACAGCAGAGGAAGGCAAGACAATGCAAGGAAAAAGGGCAAAGGAAGGCAAGCAAAGGCAAGGGAAAAGGGCAAAGTAAGGCAAGGCAAGTTAAAAGGGCAAAGAAAGGCAAGGCAAGGCAAGGCAAGGCAAAAGGGGAAAGCAAGGAAAGGCAAGGCAAGGCAAAAGGGCAAAGCAAGGCAAGGCAAGTCAAAAGGGCAAAGCAAGACAAGGCAAGGCAAGGAAAAAGGGCAAAGCAAGGCAAGGCAAGAAAAGGCAAAAGGGCAAAGCAAGGCAGGGCAAGGAAGAAGGGCAAAGCAAGGGAAGGCAAGGTATGGCAAAAGGGCAAAGGAAGGCAAGGCAAGGCAAGGCAAAAGGGCAAAGCAATGCAAGGCAAAACAAAAGGGAAAGCAAGGCAAGGCAAGTCAAAAGGGCAAAACAAGAAAAGGCAAGGCAAGGCAAAATGGCAAAGCAAGGAGAGGCAAAAGGGTAAAGCAAGGCAATGAAAGGCAAGGAAAAAGGGCAAAGCAAGGCAAGGCAAAAGGGCAAAGCAAGGCATGGGAAGGGAAGGCAAAATGGCAAAGCAAGGCAAGGCAATTCAAGGCAAAAGGGCAAAGCAAGGCAAGGCAAGGAAAGGTAAAAAGGCAAAGCAAGGCAAAGTAAGTAAAGGGAAAAGAGAAAATCAATGCACGGCAAGGCAAGGCAAAATGGCAAAGCAGGGCAAGGCAAGGCAAGGCAAGAGGGCAAAGCAAGGCAAGGTAAGGAAAGGCAAAAGGGCAAAGCAATGCAAGGCAAGGCAAGGCAAAAGGGCAATTCAAGGCAAGGCAAGGAAAGTGAAAAGAGAAAACCAAGGCACCGCAAGGCAAGGCAAAAGGGCAAAGCAAAGGAAAGAAAGGCAAGGCAAAATGGCAAAGCAAGGCAAGGCAAAGAGAGGCAAAAGTTCAAAGCAAGGGAAGGCAATGCAACTGGGCATAGAAGGGCAAGGCAAGGCAAGGCAAAATGGCAAAGCAAGGCAAGGCAAGGCAAGGCAAAAGGGCAAAGCAAGGCAAGGCAGGGCAAGGCAAGGCAAAATGGAAAAACAAGGGAAGGCAAGGCAAGGCAAAAGTGCAAAGCAAGGAAAGGCAAGACAAAAGGGCAAAGCAAGGAAAAGCAAGGCAAAAGGGCAAAGCAAGGCATGGAAAGCTAAGTCAAAAGGGCAAAGCAAGGCAAGGCAAGGCAAAATGGCAAAGCAAAGCAAGGCAAGTGAAAAGGGAAAGCAAGAAAAGGCCAGGCAAGGCAAAAGGGCAAAGCAAGGCAAGGTAAGGCAAGGCAATAGGGCAAAGCAAGGCAAGGCAAGGCAAGGCAAAATGGCAAAGCAAGGCAAGGCAGAAGGACAAGGAATTTCAAGGCAAGACAAGGCAATAGGGCAAAGCAAGGCAATGCAAGGCAAATCAAAAGGGCAAAGCAAGGCAAGGCAAGGCAAGGGAAAATGGCAAATTAAGGCAAGGCAAGGCGAGGCAAAAGGGCAAAGCAAAGAGAGGCAAGGCAGAAGGGCAAAGCAAGGGAAGGGAAGGCATGGCAAAAGGGAAAGGAAGGCAAGGCAAGGCAAGGCAAAAGGGCAAAGCAAGGCAAAGCAAGGCAAAAGGGCAAAGCAAGGAAAGGCAAGGCAAAAGGGCTAAGTAAGGCAAGGCAAGGCAAGGAAAAAGGGCAAAGCAAGGCAAGCAAGAAAAGGCAAAAGTGCAAGGCAAGGCAAGCCAAGGTAAAAGGGCAAAGCAAGGCAATGCAAGGAATTACAAAAGGGCAAAGCAAGGCAAGAAAAGGCAAAAGGGCAAAGCAAGGGAGGGCAAGGCACGGCAAAACAGCAAAGGAAGGCAAGACAAGGCAAGGCAAAAGGGCAAAGCAAGGCAAAGCAAGTTAAAAGGGCAAAGCAAGGCAAGGCAACGCAGAAAGGGAAAACAAGGAAAGGCAAGGCAAGGCAAAAGGGCAAAGCAAGGCAAGGCAAGGCAAAAGGGCAAAGGAAGGCAAGACAAAAGGGGAAAGCATGGCAAGGCAATGCAAAAGGGCAAAGCAAGGCAATGCAAGGAATGGCAAAAGGGCAAAGCAAGGCAACGCAAGTTAGAACGGAAAAGCAAGGGAAGGCAAGGCACGGCGAAAGGGCAAAGGAAGGCAAGGGAAGGCAAGGCAAAAGGTCAAAGCAAGGCAAGGCAAGTCAAAAGGGCAAAGCAAGACAAGGCAAGGCAAGGAAAAAGGGCAAAGCAAGGCAAGGCAATGCAAGGCAAAAGGGCAAAGAAAGGCAATGCAAGGCAGAAGGGCAAAGCAAGGGAAGGCAATGTATGGCAAAAGGGCAAAGGAAGGCAAGGCAAGGCAAGGCAAAAGGGCAAAGCAAGGCAAAACAAGGCAAGGCAAAAGGGCAAAGCAAGGAAAGGCAAGGCAAGGCAAAATGGTAAAGTAAGGGAGGGCAAGGTGAGGCAAAAGGGTAAAGCAAGGAGAGGGAAGGCAGAAGGGCAAAGCAAGGGAAGGGAAGGCACGGCAAAAGGTAAAGGAAGGCAAGGCAAGGCAAGGCAAAAGGGCAAAGCAAGGCAAAGCAAGGCAAAAGGGTAAAGCAACGAAAGGCAAGTCAAAAGGGTAAAGCAACGAAAGGCAAGGCAAAAGGGCTAAGTAAGGCAAGGCAAGGCAAGGAAAAAGGGCAAAGCAAGACAAGGCAAGAAAAGGCAAAAGTGCAAAGCAAGGCAAGCCAAGGTAAAAGGACAAAGCAAAGCAATGCAAGGAATTGCAAAAGGGCAAAGCAAGGCAAGAAAAGGCAGAAGGGCAAAGCAAGGGAGGGCAAGGCACGGCAAAACAGCAAAGGAAGGCAAGACAAGGCAAGGCAAAAGGGCAAAGCAAGGCAAGGCAAGTTAAAAGGGCAAAGCAAGGCAAGGCAAGGCAAGGCAAAAAGGAATAGCAAGGCAAGGCGAAAGGGCAAAGCAAGGCAAGGCAAGGAAAGGCAAAATGGAAGGCAAGGCAAGGAAAGGCAAGGCAAAAGGGCAAAGTAAGGCAAGGTAAAAGGGCAGAGCAAGGCAAGGCAACACAATGCAAAAGGGCAAAGCAAGGCAAGGCAAGGTAAAGACGAAAGGGCAATGCAAGGCAAGGCAAGGCAAGGCAAAAGGGCAAAGCAAGTCAAGGAAAGGAAAGTCAAAAGAGAAAACAAAGGCACCGCAAGGCAAGGCAAAAGGGTAAAGCAAAGGAAGGGAAGGCACGGCAAAAGGGCCAACCAAGGCAAGGCAAGGCAAGGCAAAAGGGCAAATCAAGGAAATGCAAGGAATGGCAAAAGGGGAAAGCAAGGCAAGGAAAGGCAGAAGGGCAAAGCAAGGGAAGGCAAGGTACAGCAAAAGGGCAAAGGAATGCAAGGCAAGGCAAGGCAAAAGGGCAAAGCAAGTCAAGGCAAGGCAGAAGGACAAAGCAAGGAAAGGCAAGGCAAAAGGGCAAAGCAAGGAAAGGCAAGTCAAAAGGGCAAAGCAAGGCAATGCAAGGAATGGCAAAAGGGCAAAGCAAGGCAAGGCAAGGCAGAAGGGCAAAGCAAGGGAAGGCATGCATGGCAAAAGGGCAAAGGAAGGCAAGGCAAGGTAAGGCAAAAGTGCAAAGCAAGGCAAAACAAGGCAAGGCAAAAGGGCAAAGCAAGGCTATGCAAGGAATGGCAAAAGGGGAAAGCAAGGCAAGGCAAGGCAAGGCAGAAGGGCAAAGCAAGGGAAGGCAAGGTACGGCAAAAGGGCAAACGAATGCAAGGCAAGGCAAGGCAAAAGGGCAAAGCAAGTCAAGGCAAGGCAAAAAGACAAAGGAAGGAAAGGCAAGGCAAAAGGATAAAGCAAGGCAAGGCAAGGCAAAAGGGAAAAGCAAGGCAATGCAAGGAATGGCAAAAGGGCAAAGGAAGGCAAGGCAAGGCAAGGCAAAAGGGCAAAGAAAGGCAAGGCAAGGCAAAAGTGCAAAGCAAGAAAAGGCAAGGAAAGGAAAAAGGGCAAAGCAATGCAAGGCAAGGGTAGGCAAAAGGGCAAAGTAGGCAAGGCAAGGCAAAAGGGCAAAGGAAGGCAATGCAAAAGGGCAAAGGAAGGCAATGCAAAAGGGCAAAACAAGGAAAGGCATGTCAAAAGGGCAAAGCAAGGCAATGCAAGGAATGGCAAAAGGGCAAAGCAAGGCAAGGCAAGGCAGAAGGGCAAAGCAAGGGAAGGCAAAAGGGCAAAGCAAGGAAAGGCAAAGCAAGGCAAAAGTGCAAAGCAAGGCAACACAAGGCAAGGCAAAAGGGCAAGGCAAGGCAAGGCAAGGCAAAAGGGCAAAGAAAGGGAAGGCAAGGCAAGGCAAAATGTCAAAGCAAGGAGAGGCAAGGCAAGGCAAAAGAGCAAAGGAAGGCAAGGCAAGGCAAGGTAAAATTGCAAATCAAGGCAAGGAAAGGCAAGGTAAAACGGCAAAGCAATGCAAGTCAAGGCAAAAATGCAAAGGAAGGCAAGGCAAGGTAAGGAAAATTGCAAAGCAAGAAAAGGCAAGGCAAGGAAAAAGGGCAACAAAGGCAAGGCAAGGCAAGGCAAAAGGGCAAAACAATGCAAGGCAAGGCAAAAGGGCAAAGCAAGGCAAGGCAAGATAAAAGGTCAAAGCAAGGCAAGGAAAGGCAAGGCAAGGCAAAAGGGGAAAGCAAGGAAAGGCAAGGCAAGGCAAAAGGGGAAAGCAAGGCAAGGCAAGGCAAGGCAAAAGGGAAAGTAAGGCAAGGCAACGCAAGGCAAAAGGGCAAAGCAAGGGAAGGCAAGGCAGAAGGGCAAAGCAAGAGAAGGCAACGCACGGCAAAAGGGCAAAGGAAGGCAAGGCCAGGCAAAATTGCAAAGCAAGGCAAGGCAAGGCAAGGCAAAAGGGCAAAGCAAGGCAAGGCAAGGCAAAGGGGCAAAGCAGGGCAAGGCAAGGCAAAAGGGCAAAGCAAGGCAATGCAAGGTAGGGCAAAAGGGCAAAGTAAGGCAAGGCAAGGCAGAAGGGCAAAGTAAGGGAAGGCATGGTACGGCAAAATGGCAAAGGAAGGGAAGTGAAGGCAAGGCAAAAGTGCACAGCAAGGCAAAACAAGGCAAGGCAAAAGGGCAAAGCAAGGAAAGGCAAGGCAAGGGAAAATGGCAAAGTAAGGAAAGGCAAGGCGACGCAAAAGGGCAAAGCAAAGAGAGGCACGGCAGAAGGGCAAAGCAAGGGAAGGGAAGGCATGGCAAAAGGGAAAGGAAGGCAAGGCAAGGCAAGGCAAAAGGGCAAAGCAAGGCAAAGCAAGGCAAAAGGGCAAAGCAAGGAAAGGCAAAACAAAAGGGCTAAGAAAGGCAAGGCAAGGCAAGGAAAAAGGGCAAAGCAAGGCAAGGCAAGAAAAGGCAAAAGGGCAAAGCAAGGCAAGAAAAGGAGGGCAAGGCACGGCAAAACAGCAAAGGAAGGCAAGACAAGGCAAGGCAAAAGGGCAAAGCAAGGCAAGGCAAGTTAAAAGGGCAAAGCAAGGCAAGGCAAGGCAAAAGGGCAAAGGAAGGCAAGACAAAAGGGGAAAGCATGGCAAGGCAATGCAAAAGGGCAAAGCAAGGCAATGCAAGGAATGGCAAAAGGGCAAAGCAAGGCAACGCAAGTTAGAACGGCAAAGCAAGGGAAAGCAAGGCACGGCGAAAGGGCAAAGGAAGGCAAGGGAAGGCAAGGCAAAAGGTCAAAGCAAGGCAAGGCAAGTCAAAAGGGCAAAGCAAGACAAGGCAAGGCAAGGAAAAAGGGCAAAGCAAGGCAAGGCAATGCAAGGCAAAAGGGCAAAGAAAGGCAATGCAAGGCAGAAGGGCAAAGCAAGGGAAGGCAAGGTATGGCAAAAGGGCAAAGGAAGGCAAGGCAAGGCAAGGCAAAAGGGCCAAGCAAGGCAAAACAAGGCAAGGCAAAATGGCAAAGTAAGGCAAGGTAAGGTGAGGCAAAAGGGCAAAGCAAGGAGAGGCAAGGCAGAAGGGCAAAGCAAGGGAAGGGAAGGCACGGCAAAAAGTAAAGGAAGGCAAGGCAAGGCAAGGCAAAAGGGCAAAGCAAGGCAAAGCAAGGCAAGGAAAAAGGGAAAAGCAAGGCAATACAAGAAAAGGCAAAAGGGCAAAGAAAGGCAATGCAAGGCAGAAGGGCAAAGCAAGGGAAGGCAAGGTATGGCAAAAGGGCAAAGGAATGCAAGGCAAGGCAAGGCAAAAGGGCAAAGCAATGCAAGGCAAGGCAAAAGGGCAAAGCAAGGCAAGGCAAGTTAAAAGGGCAAAGCAAGGCAAGGCAAGGCAAGGCAAGGCAAAAGGGGAAAGCAAAGCAAGGCAAGGCAAGGCAAAAGAGAAAGCAAGGCAAGGCAACACAAGGCAAAAGGGCAAAGCAAGACAAGGCAAGGCAATGCAAAAGGGAAAAGAAAGACAAGGCAAGGCAAGGAAAAAGGGCAAAGCAAGGCAAGGCAAGGCAAAAACGCAAAGCAAGCGAGGGCAAGGCAAAATGGGAAAGCAAGGCAAGGCAAGGCAATGCAAAAGAGGAAACCAAGGCAAGGCAAGGCAAGGCAAAAGGGCAAAGCAAGGCAAGGCAAAATGGCAGTGGAAGGCAAGGTAAGGGAAGGCATAAGGGCAAAGCAAGGCAAGACAAGGCACGGCAAAAGGGTACAGCAAGGGAAGGCAAGGCAAAAGGGCAAAGCAAGGCAAGGCAAGGAAAGGGAAAAGGGCAAAAAAAGGTAAGGCAAGAGGGCAAAGCAAGGAAAGGCAAGGCAAAAGAGCAAAGCAAGGCAAGGCAAGGCAAAAGAGCAAAGCAAGGCAATGCAAGGAATGGCAAAATGGCAAAGCAAGGAAAGGCAAGGCAGAAGGGCAAAGCAAGGGAAGGCAAGGCACGGTAAAATGGCAAAGCAAGGCAATGCCAGGCAAGGCAAAAGGGCAAAGCAAGGCAAGTCAAGGCAAAAGGGCAAACCAAGACAAAGCAGGGCAAGGACAAAGGGCAAAGCAAGGCAAGGCAAGGGAAGGCAAAAAGGCAAAGCAAGACAAGTCAAGGCAAGGCAGAAGGGCAAAGCAAGGCAGGGCAAGGCAAGGAAAAAGGGCAAAGCAAGGCAAGGCAAAACGGCAAAGCAAGGCAAGGCAGGGCAAAGCAAAGCAAGGCAAAGGGACAATGCAAGGCAAGGCAAGGCAAAAGGGCAAAGCAAGGCAAGGCAAAAGGGCAAAGCAAGGCCAGGGAGGGCAAAGCAAGGCAAGGCAAAGGGACAATGCAATGAAAGGCAAGGCAAAAGGGCAAAGCAAGGCAAGGCAAGGGAAAAGGGCAAAGCAAGGCAAGGCAAGGCAAAAGAGGAAAGCAAGGCAAGGCAAAAGGGCAATGCAAGGTAAGGCAAGGCAAAAGGGTAAAGCAAGGCAAGGCAAGTTAAAAGGGCAAAGCAAGGCAAGCCAGGGCAAAAGAGGAAAGCAAGGCAAGGCAAAAGAGCAAAGCAAGGCAACGCAAGGCCAAAGGAGAAATGGAAGGTAAGGCAAGGCAAGGCAAAAGGAAAAGCAAGGCAAGACAAGGCACGACAAAAGGGCAAAGGAAGGCCAGGCTAGGGAAGGCAAAACGGCAAAGCAAGACAAGGCAAGGCAAGGAAAAAAGGCAAAGCAAGGCAAGGCAAGGTAAGGCAAGAGGGCAAAGCAAGGCAATGCAAGGAATTGCAAATGGGCAAAGCAACGCAAGGCAAGGCAGAAGGGCAAAGCAAGGGAAAGCAAGGCACAACAAAAGGGCAAAGGAAGGCAAGGCAAGGCAACTCAAAAAGGCAAAGCAAGGCAAGGCAAGGCAAGGCAAAATTGCATAGCAAGGCAAGGCAAGGGAAGTTATAAGGGCAAAGCAAGGCAAGGCAAGGCAAGGCAAATGTGGAAAGCAAGGCAAGGCAAGGCAAGGCAAAAGGGCATTGCAAGGCAAGGCAAGGCAAAAGGGCAAAAGAAGGCAAGGCAAGGCAAGGAAAAAGGGCAAAGAAGGCAAGGCAAGGCAAGAAGGGAAAGCAAGGTAAGGCAAGCAAAAAGGGCAAAGCAAGGAAAGGCAAAAGGGCAAAGCAAGGCAAGGCAACGCAAAAGGGCAAAGCAAGGAAAGGCAGAAGGGCAAATCAAGGAAAGGCAAGGCAAAAGGGCAAAGCAAGGCAAGGCAAGGATGAAGGGCAAAGCAAAGGAAGGCAAGGCACGGAAAAAAAACAAAGCAAGGCAAGGGAAGACAAGGCAAAAAGGCAATTAATGCAAGGCAAGCAAGGCAAAAGGGCAAAGCAAGAAAAGGCAAGGAATGGCAAAAGGGCAAAGCAAGGGAAGGCAAGGCAGAAGGGCAAAGCAAGGGAAGGCAAGGCATAGCAAAAGGGCAAAGGAAGGCAAGGCAAAGCAAAAGGGCAAAGCAAGGCAATGCAAGGAATTGTAAAAGCGTAAAGCAAGGCAAGGCAAGTTAGAAGGGCAAAGCAAGGGAAGGCAACGCACGGTGAAAGGGCAAAGGAAGGCAAGGCAATGCAAAAGAGCAAAGCAAGGCAATGCAAGGCAAAAGGGCAAAGCAAGATGGCAAGGAAAGGAAAAAGGGAAAAGCAAGGCAAGGCAAGGCAAGGCAAAGTGGGAAAGCAAGGCAAGGCAAGGCAAAAGGGCAAAGCAAGGCAAGGCAAAAGGGCAAAGTAAAGCAAGGCAAGGCAATGAAAAAGGGCAAATCAAGGCAAGGCAAGGCAAGGCAAGGCAAAAGGGAAAAGCAAGGCAAGGCAAGGCAAGGAAAGAGGGCAAATCAAGGCAAGGCAAGGCAAAAGGGCAAAGCAAGGCAAGGAAAAAGGGCAAAACAAGGCAAGGCAAAAGGGCAAAGCAAGACAAGGCAAGGGAAAAGGGCAAAGCAAGGCAATGCAAGGAATGGCAAAAGGGCAAAGTAAGGCAAGGCAAGGCAGAAGGGCAGGGCATGGGAAGACAAGGCACGGCAAAAGGGCAAAGAAAGGCAAGGCAATGCAAGGCCAAAAGGCAAAGCAAGGCATGGGAAGGCAAATGTGCAAAGGAAGGCAAGGCAAGGCAAGGCAAAAGGGCAAAGCAAGGGAAGGCAAGGCAAAAGGGCAAAGCAAGGCAAGGCAAGGCAAGGCAAAATGGCAAAGCAAGGCAAGGCAGAAGGACAAAGAATTTCAAGGAAAGACAAGGCAATAGGGCAAAGCAAGGCAATGCAAGGCAAATCAAAAGGGCAAAGCAAGGCAAGGCAAGGCAAGGCAAAATGGCAAAGTAAGGGAAGGCAAGGCGAGGCAAAGGGGCAAGGCAAGGAGAGGCAAGGCAGAAAGGCAAAGCAAGGGAAGGGAAGGCACGGCAAAAGGGAAAGGAAGGCAAGGCAAGGCAAGGCAAAAGGGCAAAGCAAGGCAAAGCAAGGCAAAAGGGCAAAGCAAGGAAAGGCAAGGCAAAAGGGCGAAGTAAGGCAAGGCAAGGCAAGGAAAAAGGGCAAAGCAAGGTAAGGCAAGAAAAGGCAAAAGTGCAAAGCAAGGCAAGCCAAGGTAAAAGGGCAAAGCAAGGCAATGCAAGGAATTGCAAAAGGGCAAAGCAAGGCAAGAAAAGGCAGAAGTGCAAAGCAAGGGTAGGCAAGGCACGGCAAAACAGCAGAGGAAGGCAAGACAATGCAAGGAAAAAGGGCAAAGGAAGGCAAGCAAAGGCAAGGGAAAAGGGCAAAGTAAGGCAAGGCAAGTTAAAAGGGCAAAGCAAGGCAAGGCAAGGCAAGGCAAAAGGGGAAAGCAAGGAAAGGCAAGGCAAGGCAAAAGGGCAAAGCAAGGCAAGGCAAGTCAAAAGTGCAAAGCAAGACAAGCCAAGGCAAGGAAAAAGGGCAAAGCAAGGCAAGGCAAGAAAAGGCAAAAGGGCAAAGCAAGGCAGGGCAAGGAAGAAGGGAAAGCAAGGGAAAGCAAGGTATGGCAAAAGGGCAAAGGAAGGCAAGGCAAGGCAAGGCAAAAGGGCAAAGCAAGGGAAGGCAAGGTATGGCAAAAGGGCAAAGGAAGGCAAGGCAAGGCAAGGCAAAAGGGCAAAGCAATGCAAGGCAAGGCAAAAGGGAAAGCAAGGCAAGGCAAGGCAAAAGGGCGAAGCAAGGCAAGGCAAGGCAAAAAGGCAAAGCAAGGGAGGGTAAGGCAAAAGGGCCAAGCAAGGCAAGCAAAGGCAAGGGAAAAGGGCAAAGCAAGGCAAGGCAGGTCAAAAGGGCAAAGCAAGGCAAGGCAAGGCGAGGCAAAAGGGGAAAGCAAGGCAAGGCAAGGCAAGGCAAAAGGGCAAAGCAAGGCAAGGCAAAATGGCAGTGGAAGGCAAGGTAAGGCAAGGCAAAAGGGCAACGCAAGGCAAGACAAGGCACGGCAAAAGGGCACAGCAAGGCAAGGCAAGAGAAGGCGAAAGGGCAAAGCAAGGCAAGGCAAGGAAAGGCAAAAGGGCAAAAAAAGGCAAGGCAAGATTGCAAAGCAAGGAAAGGCAAGGAAAAAGAGCAAAGCAAGGCAAGGCAAGGCAAAAGAGCAAAGCAAGGCAATGCAAGGAATGGCAAAATGGCAAAGCAATGAATGGCAAGGCAGAAGGGCAAAGCAAGGGAAGGGAAGGCACGGCAAAATGGCAAAGCAAGGCAAAGCAAGGCAAGGCAAAAGGGCAAACCAAGACAAAGCAGGGCAAGGACAAAGGGCAAAGCAAGACAAGGCAAGGGAAGGCCAAAGGGCAAAGCAAGGCAAGGCAAGGGAAGGCAAAAGGGCAAAGCAAGACAAGTCATGGCAAGGCAGAAGGCCAAAGGAAGGCAGGGAAGGCAAGGAAAAAGGGCAAAGCAAGGCAAGGCAAAAAGGCAAAGCAAGGCAAGGCAGGGCAAAGCTAAGCAAGGCAAAGGGACAATGCAAGGCAAGGCAAGGCAAAAGGGCAAGGCAAGGCAGGGCAAAGCTAAGCAAGGCAAAGGGACAATGCAAGGCAAGGCAAGGCAAAAGGGCAAAGCAAGGCAAGGCAAAAGGGCAAAGCAAGGCAAGGGAGGGCAAAGCAAGGCAAGGCAAAGGGACAGTGCAAGGAAAGGCAAGGCAAAAGGGCAAAGCAAGGCAAGGCAAGGCAAAAGGGCAGAGCAAGGCAATGCAAGGAATGGCAAAAGGGCAAATCAATGTAAGACAACTTAGAAGGGCAAAGCAAGGGAAGGCAAGGTACGGCAAAATGGCCAAGGAAGGCAAGGCAAGGCATGGCAAACGGGCAAGGCAAGGCAAGGCAAAAGGGCAAAGCAAGAAAAGGAAAGGCAAGGCAAAAGGGCAAAGCAAGGCAAGGCATTGCAAGGCAAAAGGGCAAAGCAAGGAAAGGCAAGGCAAAGGGCAAAGCAAGGCAAGGCAAGGAAGAAGGGCAAAGTAAGGGAATGCAAGGCAAGGGAAAAGGGCAAAGCAAGGCAGGGCAAGACAAAAGGGCAAAGCAAGGCAAGGCAAGGCAAGGAAAAAGGGCAAAGCAAGGCAAGGCAAGAAAAGGGAAAAGGGCAAAGCAAGGCAAGGCAAGGAATGGCAAAAGGGCAAAGCAACGCAAGGCAAGGCAGAAGGGCAAAGGAAGGTAAAGCAAGGCAAGGCAAAATGGCAAAGCAATTCAAGGCAAGGAAAAAGGGCAAAACAAGGCAAGGTAAGGCAACAGGGTAAAGCAAGGCAAGGCTAGTTAAAAGGGCAAAGCAAGGCAAGAGAAGGCAAGGCAAAAGGGGAATGCAAGGCGAGGCAAGGCAAGGCAAAAAGGGAAAGCAAGGCAAGACAATGCAAGGCGAAAGGGCAAAGCAAGACAAGGCAAGGCAATGCAAAAGGGCAAGGTAAGGCAATGCAAAAGGGCAAAGCAAGACAAGGCAAGGCAAGGAAAAAGGGCAAAGCAAGGCAAGTCAATGCAAAAGGGCAAAGCAAGGAAAGGCATGGAATGGCAAAAGGGCAAAGCAAGGTAAGGCAAGGCAGAAGGCCAAAGCAAGGGAAGGCAAGGCACGGCAAAAGGACAAAGGAAGGCAAGGCAAGGCAAGGCCAAAGGGCAAAGCAAGGCAAGGCAAGGCAAGGCAAAAGGGCAAAGCAAGGCAAGGCAAGGCAAAAGGGCATAGCAAGGCAATGCATGGAATGGTAAAATGGTAAAGCAAGGCAAGCAAGGCAGAAGGGCAAAGCAAAGGAAGCCATGCATGGCAAAGGGCAAAGGAAGGCAAGGCAAGGCAAGGCAAAAGGGCAAAGCAAGGCAAGGCAAAAGGGCAAAGCAAGGAAAGGCAAGGCAAAAGGGGAAAGCAAGGCAATGCAAGGAATGGCAAAAGGGCAAAGCAAGGAAAGGCAAGGCAGAAGGGCAAAGCAAGGGAAGGCATGGTACAGGAAAATGGCAAAGCAAGGCAAGGCAAGGAAAGGTAAAAGGGCGAAGCAAGGAAAGGCAAGGCAAAAGGGCGAAGCAAGGCAATGCAATGAATGGCAAAAGGGCAAAGCAAGGCAAGGCAAGTTAGAAGGGCAAATCAAAACAAAGGAACGCAAGGAAAGAGGGCATAGCAAGTCAAGGCAAGGCAAGGGAAAAGGGCAAAGCAAGGCATGGCAAGGAAAGGCAAAAGGGCAAAGCAAAGCAAGGCAAAAGGGCCAAGAAATGCAAGGCAAGGCAAAAGGGCAAAGCAAGGCAAGGCAAGGCAAGGCAAAAAGGCAAAGCAAGGCAAGGCAAGGCAAAGCAAAAGAGCAAAGCAAGGAAAAGCAAGGCAAAAGGCAAAGCAAGGCAAGGCAAGGCAAAATGGAAAAGCAAGGCAAGGCAAGGCATGGCAAAAGGGCAAAGGAAGGCAAGGCAAGGCAAGGCAAAAGGGCAAAGCAAGGCAAGACAAGGCAAGGCAAAAGGGTAAAGCAAGGCAAGGCAAGGAAAAAGAGCAAAGCAAGGAAAGGCAAGGAAAAAGAGCAAAGCAAGGCAAGGCAAGGAAAAAGAGCAAAGCAAGGCAAGGCAAGGAATGGCAAAAGGGCAAAGCAAGGCAAGGCAAGGCAGAAGGGCAAAGCAAGGGAAGGCAAGGCACGGCAAAATGGCAAAGCAAGGCAATGCCAGGCAAGGCAAAAGGGCAAAGCAAGGCAAGGCAAGGCAAGGCAAAAAGGCAAATCAAGACAAAGTAAGGCAAGGAAAAAGGGCAAAACAAGGCAAATCAAGGCAAGGCAAAAGGGCAAAGCAAAGAAAGGAAAGGCAAAGGGCAAAGCAAGGCAAGGCAAGGCAGAAGGGTAAAGCAAGGGAATGCACGGCATGGCAAAAGGGCAAAGGAAGGCAGGGCAAGGCAAGGCAAAAGGGCAATGCAAGGTAAGGCAAGGCAAGGCACAAGGGTAAAGCAAGGCAAGGCAAAAGAGCAAAGCAGGGCAACGCAAGGCCAAAGGAGAAATGGAAGGTAAGGCAAGGCAAGGCAAAAGGAAAAGCAAGGCAAGACAAGGCACGACAAAAGGGCAAAGGAAGGCCAGGCTAGGGAAGGCAAAACGGCAAAGCAAGACAAGGCAAGGCAAGGAAAAAAGGCAAAACAAGGCAAGGCAAGGCAAGGCAAGAGGGCAAAGCAAGGCAAGGCAAGGCAAAAGGGTAAAGCAAGGCAAGGCAAAAGAGCAAAGCAGGGCAACGCAAGGCCAAAGGAGAAATGGAAGGTAAGGCAAGGCAAGGCAAAAGGAAAAGCAAGGCAAGACAAGGCACGACAAAAGGGCAAAGGAAGGCCAGGCTAGGGAAGGCAAAACGGCAAAGCAAGACAAGACAAGGCAAGGAAAAAAGGCAAAAGGGCAAAGCAAGGCAAGGCAAAAGGGCAAAGCAAGGAAAGGCAAGGCAAAAGGGGAAAGCAAGGCAAGGCAAGGAATGGCAAAAGGGCAAAGCAAGGAAAGGCAAGGCAGAAGGGCAAAGCAAGGGAAGGCATGGTACAGGAAAATGGCAAAGCAAGGCAAGGCAAGGAAAGGTAAAAGGGCGAAGCAAGGAAAGGCAAGGCAAAAGGGCGAAGCAAGGCAATGCAATGAATGGCAAAAGGGCAAAGCAAGGCAAGGCAAGTTAGAAGGGCAAATCAAAACAAAGGAACGCAAGGAAAGAGGGCATAGCAGGTCAAGGCAAGGCAAGGGAAAAGGGCAAAGCAAGGCATGGCAAGGAAAGGCAAAAGGGCAAAGCAAAGCAAGGCAAAAGGGCCAAGAAATGCAAGGCAAGGCAAAAGGGCAAAGCAAGGCAAGGCAAGGCAAGGCAAAAAGGCAAAGCAAGGCAAGGCAAGGCAAAGCAAAAGAGCAAAGCAAGGAAAAGCAAGGCAAAAGGCAAAGCAAGGCAAGGCAAGGCAAAATGGAAAAGCAAGGCAAGGCAAGGCATGGCAAAAGGGCAAAGGAAGGCAAGGCAAGGCAAGGCAAAAGGGCAAAGCAAGGCAAGACAAGGCAAGGCAAAAGGGTAAAGCAAGGCAAGCCAAGGCAAAAGGGCAAATCAAAGCAAGGCAAGGAAAAAGAGCAAAGCAAGGAAAGGCAAGGAAAAAGAGCAAAGCAAGGCAAGGCAAGGAAAAAGAGCAAAGCAAGGCAAGGCAAGGAATGGCAAAAGGGCAAAGCAAGGCAAGGCAAGGCAGAAGGGCAAAGCAAGGGAAGGCAAGGCACGGCAAAATGGCAAAGCAAGGCAATGCCAGGCAAGGCAAAAGGGCAAAGCAAGGCAAGGCAAGGCAAGGCAAAAAGGCAAATCAAGACAAAGTAAGGCAAGGAAAAAGGGCAAAACAAGGCAAATCAAGGCAAGGCAAAAGGGCAAAGCAAAGAAAGGAAAGGCAAAGGGCAAAGCAAGGCAAGGCAAGGCAGAAGGGCAAAGCAAGGGAATGCACGGCATGGCAAAAGGGCAAAGGAAGGCAGGGCAAGGCAAGGCAAAAGGGCAATGCAAGGTAAGGCAAGGCAAGGCAAAAGGGTAAAGCAAGGCAAGGCAAAAGAGCAAAGCAGGGCAACGCAAGGCCAAAGGAGAAATGGAAGGTAAGGCAAGGCAAGGCAAAAGGAAAAGCAAGGCAAGACAAGGCACGACAAAAGGGCAAAGGAAGGCCAGGCTAGGGAAGGCAAAACGGCAAAGCAAGACAAGGCAAGGCAAGGAAAAAAGGCAAAACAAGGCAAGGCAAGGCAAGGCAAGATGGCAAAGCAAGGCAAGGCAAGGAAAAAAGGGAAAGCAAGGCCAGTCAAGGCAAGGCAAGAGGGCAAAGCAGGGCAATGCAAGGAATTGCAAAAGGGCAAAGCAACACAAGGCAAGGCAGAAGGGCAAAGCAGGGGAAAGCAAGGTACAGCAAAAGGGAAAGGAAGGCAAGGCAAGGCAACCGAAAATGGCAAAGCAAGGCAAGGCAAGGCAAGGCAAATATGGAAAGCAAGGCAAGGCAAGGCAAGGTAAAAGGGCATTGCAAGGCAACACAAGGTAAAATGGCAATAGAAGGCAAGGCAAGGCAAGGAAAAAGGGCAAAGCAAGGCAAGGCAATGCAAAAGGGCAAAGCAAGGAAAGGCATGGAATGGCAAAAGGGCAAAGCAAGGTAAGGCAAGGCAGAAGGCCAAAGCAAGGGAAGGCAAGGCACGGCAAAAGGACAAAGGAAGGCAAGGCAAGGCAAGGCCAAAGGGCAAAGCAAGGCAAGGCAAGGCAAGGCAAAAGGGCAAAGCAAGGCAAGGCAAGGCAAAAGGGCATAGCAAGGCAATGCAAGGAATGGTAAAATGGTAAAGCAAGGCAAGCAAGGCAGAAGGGCAAAGCAAAGGAAGCCATGCATGGCAAAGGGCAAAGGAAGGCAAGGCAAGGCAAGGCAAAAGGGCAAAGCAAGGCAAGGCAAAAGGGCAAAGCAAGGAAAGGCAAGGCAAAAGGGGAAAGCAAGGCAAGGCAAGGCAAGGAATGGCAAAAGGGCAAAGCAAGGAAAGGGAAGGCAGAAGGGCAAAGCAAGGGAAGGCATGGTACAGGAAAATGGCAAAGCAAGGCAAGGCAAGGAAAGGTAAAACGGCGAAGCAAGGAAAGGCAAGGCAAAAGGGCGAAGCAAGGCAATGCAATGAATGGCAAAAGGGCAAAGCAAGGCAAGGCAAGTTAGAAGGGCAAATCAAAACAAAGGAACGCAAGGAAAGAGGGCATAGCAAGTCAAGGCAAGGCAAGGGAAAAGGGCAAAGCAAGGCATGGCAAGGAAAGGCAAAAGGGCAAAGCAAAGCAAGGCAAAAGGGCCAAGAAATGCAAGGCAAGGCAAAAGGGCAAAGCAAGGCAAGGCAAGGCAAAGCAAAAGAGCAAAGCAAGGAAAAGCAAGGCAAAAGGGCAAAGCAAGGCAAGGGAAGGCAAAATGGAAAAGCAAGGCAAGGCAAGGCATGGCAGAAGGGCAAAGGAAGGCAAGGCAAGGCAAGGCAAAAGGGCAAAGCAAGGCAAGGCAAGGCAAGGCAAAAGGGTAAAGCAAGGCAAGCCAAGGCAAAAGGGCAAATCAAAGCAAGGCAAGGAAAAAGAGCAAAGCAAGGAAAGGCAAGGAAAAAGAGCAAAGCAAGGCAAGGCAAGGAAAAAGAGCAAAGCAAGGCAATTGAAGGCAAGGCAAGGAATGGCAAAAGGGCAAAGCAAGGCAAGGCAAGGCAGAAGGGCAAAGGAAGGGAAGGCAAGGCATGGCAAAATGGCAAAGCAAGGCAATGCCAGGCAAGGCAAAAGGGCAAAGCAAGGCAAGGCAAGGCAAGGCAAAAAGGCAAATCAAGACAAAGTAAGGCAAGGAAAAAGGGCAAAACAAGGCAAATCAAGGCAAGGCAAAAGGGCCTAGCAAGGCCAGGAGAGGCAAAAGGGCAAAGCAAGGCAAGGCCAGGCAAGGTAAAAGGGTAAAGCAAGGCAAGGAAAAGAAAAAGGGGAAAGCAAGACAAGGCAAGACAAGGCAAAAGGGCAAAGCAAGACAAGGCAAGGCAAGGAAAAATGGCAAAGCAAGGCAAGGCAAGGCAAAAGGGTAAAGCAAGGCAAGGCAAGGCAAGGCAAAAGGGCAAAGCAAAGAAAGGAAAGGGAAAGGGCAAAGCAAGGCAAGGCAAGGCAGAAGGGCAAAGCAAGGGAATGCACGGCATGGCAAAAGGGCAAAGGAAGGCAGGGCGAGGCAAGGCAAAAAGGCAATGCAAGGTAAGGCAAGGCAAGGCAAAAGGGTAAAGCAAGGCAAGGCAAGTTAAAAGGGCAAAGCAAGGCAAGGCAAGGCAAAAGAGGAAAGCAAGGCAAGGCAAAAGAGCAAAGCAGGGCAACGCAAGGCCAAAGGAGAAATGGAAGGTAAGGCAAGGCAAGGCAAAAGGAAAAGCAAGGCAAGACAAGGCACGACAAAAGGGCAAAGGAAGGCCAGGCTAGGGAAGGCAAAACGGCAAAGCAAGACAAGGCAAGGCAAGGAAAAAAGGCAAAACAAGGCAAGGCAAGGCAAGGCAAGAGGGCAAAGTAAGGCAAGGCAAGGAAAAAAGGGAAAGCAAGGCCAGTCAAGGCAAGGCAAGAGGGCAAAGCAGGGCAATGCAAGGAATTGCAAAAGGGCAAAGCAACACAAGGCAAGGCAGAAGGGCAAAGCAGGGGAAAGCAAGGTACAGCAAAAGGGAAAGGAAGGCAAGGCAAGGCAACCGAAAAGGGCAAAGCAAGGCAAGGCAAGGCAAGGCAAATTTGGAAAGCAAGGCAAGGCAAGGCAAGGTAAAAGGGCATTGCAAGGCAACACAAGGCAAAATGGCAATAGAAGGCAAGGCAAGGCAAGGAAAAAGGGCAAAGAAGGCAAGGCAAGGCAAGAAGGGAAAGCAAGGCAAGGAAAGCAAAAAGGGCAAAGCAAGGAAAGGCAAAAGGGCAAAGCAAGGCAAGGCAACACAAAAGGGCAAAGCAAGGAAAGGCAAAAGGGCAAATCAAGGAAAGGCAAGGCAAAAGGGCAAAGCAAGGCAAGGCAAGGCAAAAGGGCAAAGCAAGGCAATGCAAGGAATTGAAAAAGCCAAAGCAAGGCAAGGAAAGGCAGAAGGGCAAAGCAAGGAAAGGCAAGGAATGGCAAAAGGGCAAAGTAAGGCAAGGAAAAAGGCAATTAAGGCAAGGCAAGAAAGGCAAAAGGGCAAAGCAAGACAAGGCAAGGGAAGGAAAAAGGGCAAAGCAAAGCAAGGCAAAATGGCAAAGCAAGAAAAGGGAAGGAATGGCAAAAGGGCAAAGCAAGGGAAGGCAGAAGGGTAAAGCAAGGGAAGGCAAGGCATGGCAAAAGGGCAATGGAAGGCAAGGCAAAGCAAAAGGGCAAAGCAAGGCAAGGCAAGGAATTGCAAAAGGGTAAAGCAAGGCAATGCAAGTTAGAAGGGCAAAGCAAGGGAAGGCAAGGCACGGCGAAAGGGCAAAGGAAGGCAAGGCAAGGCAAATGAGCAAAGCAAGGCAATGCAAGGCAAAAGGGCAAAGCAAGATGTCAAGGAAAGGAAAAAGGGAAAAGCAAGGCAAGGCAAGGCAAGGCAAAGTGGGAAAGCAAGGCAAGGCAAGGCAAAAGGGCAAAGCAATGCAAGGCAAGGCAAGGCAAAAAGGCAAAGCAAGGCAAGGCAAGGCAAAAGGGCAAAGCAAGGCAAGACAAGGCAATGAAAAAGGGCAAATCAAGGCAAGGCAAGGCAAGGCAAGGCAAAAGGGCAAAGGAAGACAAGGCAAGGCATGGAAAGAGAGCAAATCAAGGCAAGGCAAGGCAAAAGGGCAAAGCAAGGCAAGGGAAAAGGGCAAAGCAAGGCAAGACAAAAGGGCAAAGAAAGGCAAGGCAAGGCAAGGCCAAAAGGCAAAGCAAGGCATGGCAAGGCAAATGTGCAAAGCAAGGCAAGGCAAGGCAAGGCAAAAGGGTAACGCAAGGCAAGGCAAGGCAAGGCAAAAGGACAAAGCAAGACAAGGCAAGGCAAGAGGGCAAAGCAAGGAAAGGCAAGGCAAAAGGGTAAAGCAAGGCAAGGCAAGGCAAAAGGGCAAAGCAAGGCAAGGCAAGTCAAGGAAAAAGGGCAAAGCAAGGCAAGGCAAAAGGGCAAAGCAAGGCAAGTCAAGGATAAAGGGCAAAGCAAGGCAAGGCAAAAGGGCAAAGCAAGGCAAGGCAAGGCAAAAGTGGAAATTAAGGCAAGGCAAGGCAATAGGGCAAAGCAAGGCAATGCAAGGAGTGGCAAAAGGGCAAAGCAAGGCAAAGCAAGGCAGAAGGGCAAAGCAAAGGAAGGCAAGGTACGGCAAAAGTGCAAAGTAAGTTAAGGCAAGGCAAGGCAAAAGGGCAAAGCAAGGCAAGGGAAGGCAAGGAAAAAGGGCAAAGCAAGGCAAGGCAAGGTAAGGCAAAATTGCAAAGCAAGGCAAGACAAGGCAATGTAAAAAGGGAAAGAAATGCAAGGCAAGGCAAGGCAAAAGGCAAAGCCAGGCAAGGAAAGCAAAAAGGGCAAAGCAAGACAAGGGAAGTCAAGTAAAAAAGGGCAAATCAAGGCAAGGCAAGGCAAAGCCAAAGGGGAAAGCAAGGCAAGGTAACGCAAAAGGGCAAAGCAAGGCAAGGCAAAAGGGCAAAGCAAGGAAAGGCAAGGCAAAAGGCCAAAGCAAGGCAATGCAAAAGGGCAAAGCAAGGCAATGCAAGGAATGGCGAAAGCTAAAGCGAGGCAAGGCAAGGCAGAAGAGCAAAGCAAAAGAAGGCAAGGCACGGAAAAAGGGCAAAGGAAGGGAAGGCAAATGTGCAAAGCAAGTCATGGCTAGGCAAGGCAAAAGGGCAAAGCAAGGCAAGGGAAGGCAAGGCAAAAGGGCAAAGCAATGAAAGGCAAGGCAAAAGGGCAAAGCAAGGCAATGTAAGACAAAAGGGCAAAGCAAGGAAAGGCAAGGCAAAAGTGCAAAGCAAGGCAAGGGAAGGCAAAGCAAAAGGGCAAAGCAAGGTAAGGCAAGGCAAAGGGGCAAAGCAATGAAAGGCAAGGCAAAAGGGCAAAGCAAGGCAATGCAAGACAAAACGGCAAAGCAAGGAAAGGCAAGGCAAAAGGGCAAAGCAAGAAAAGGCAAGGCAAGGCAAGGCAAAAGTGCAAAGCAAAGCAAGGCAAGGCAAGGTAAAAGGGCATAGCAAGGCAGGGCAAGGCAAGGCAAAAAGGCAATTTATGCAAGGCAAGGCAAAAAGGCAATTAAGGCAAGACAAGCAAGGCAAAAGGGCAAAGCAAAACAAGGCAAGGCAAGGCAAAAGGGCAAATCAAGGCAAGGCAAGGCAAGGCAAAATTGCAAAGCAAAGCAAGGCAAGGCAAGGTAAAAGGGCATAGCAAGGCAGGGCAAGGCAAGGCAAAAAGTTAATTAAGGCAAGGCAAGCAAGGCAAAAGGGCAAAGCAAAACAAGGCAAGGCAAGGAAAAAGGGCAAATCAAGGCAAGGCTAGGCAAGGCAAAAGGGCAAAGCAAGGCAAGGCAAGGCAAAAGGGCAAAGCAACGCAATGCAAGGAATGGCAAAAGGGCAAAGCAAGGCAAGGCAATGCAGAAGGGCAGGGCATGGGAAGGCAAGGCACGGCAAAAGGGCAAAGGAAGGCAAGGCAAGGCCAAAAGGCAAAGCAAGGCAAGTCAAGGCAAATGTGCAAAGCAAGGCAAGGCAAGGCAAAAGGGCAAAGCAAGGCAAGGCAGGGGAAGGCAAAAGGGCAAAGCAAGACAAGGCAAGGCAAAAGGGCAAAGCAAGGAAAGGCAATGCAAGGCAAAATTGCCAAGCAAGGCAAGGCAAAAGGGCAAAGCAAGGAAAGGCAATTTACGGCAAAAGGGCAAAGGAAGGCAAGGCAAGGCAAAAGGGCAAAGGAAGGCAAGGCAAGGTAAGGCAAAAGGGCAAAGCAAGGCAAGGCAAGGCAAAAGGGCAAAGCAAGACAATGCAAGACAAGGAAAAAGCGCAAAGCAGAGGGTCGTCCAGGAACAGGCACGTATCTGCAGATACATTCAAAAGTGTATTCTCTGCAGCCGCGTATGCCTGTGTGCAGTATGCTATACTTTAACAAACACGCACATGTGCCACGAAATCCATCCATGTGATTTTGGAGGGAAAGACATGGACTCACATGCATATGAAGCCATGGATAGATACAGCAGGCTCTAAAGAACACAGACTTTCAGGCATACTGTCTCCACATAAACAGGGACCGCTCTGCAGGTATCCTACACCTTGATTGTCGAGCTTGACTAAACTCGACCTGAGAAAAACTCTCCAACGCTTACAGGAAAGACACACGCTCTCGCACAAGCACACAAGTATTTGCCCTCAGCTATAGCTCAGGGATAAGCTTGGAAGAGATGCCGTGCTGTTCTTTCGCCTTATGGCATGGTCTGTTTCTTTTCTCTTGTGGATCGATTGCTCTGCGTCTTTCCTCGGGCGACCGTGAAGCATTTGCCACAGGAGAAAGGGACCACAGAGAAGCATTCAGTGCTGCCTGCGACTGCCTTTGTTCCTTTCCTAGCAGAGCTCCCTTGCATCTGTCCGCATGAGAAGGGCGGGACTGTGCAAGATGCGGAACCTTGACAAGAAACAGCACAGCTGTGCACTTCCTCCAGCTTTTAAGCATGAATGGAGCCTGCAGTAAGGCACACGCATGTGGACAGACAAACGATTGTAGGCGCAAATGCTTTCACGCACATGGTCGTCCAGGAACAGGCACGTATCTGCAGATACACCCCAAAAGTGTATTCTCTGCAGCCACGTATGCGTGTGTGCAGTACGCTATACATCAACAAACGCGTATAGCCTCAAGCATGTCAGTGCGTTTCACGTACGTCTTTCTGTCAATAGACGGGAGTGGGCGCACTTGCAGAAGTGTGCCTGTGTGTGGCCAGGCATTTGCTTACTTATCAGGGTGTGAAAAGGTAGGTGCTTTTCTCTAGCTGCGTGTGCACGCAAGTGGCGATGTGTGCACACAGCTGGGTGATTGTGGCAAGGTTTTTGCGTGGTTTAGGATGAGGAATCGTGTGTGTGCGCACGTGGATAAACGGAAGGCGTAGCAACTAGGTTCCAGCGCTGAAGTAGGCAAAAGGCAAGCTTGCGCATGCTATCTCTTTCTCTCCCTATGCCTAGTCGTGCAAAGAAAGCCGATAAGCCTGCGATCGTCAAGAGAGCCACAATGCAGCATGCCAAACGGAGTAAATACCAGCAGCTCATCTGTTCACACATTGTTTTGGATTTTCATGTTCTGCAAATCTTTTATCTTTTTATGTTCAAACAATACATACAATCAAACTCTTCACAACCATGGCCATGGCCAATATAAAAAAATTAATTGCTGCTCTGTTTTGCAAAGTGGTATGCTTATCACTGGCTACATCTCTTGCTAAATGTGAAAACATGTCTGAGTTTAAGGGTCATCATCATTGCAATCAGTTTCTTCTCTGTTAGCTAGCCAAGGTCTCACCCACTTCGTGGGGATCCATAAATGTTTATGTTTACATGTAGGAACACAAGCACACCCCCTTCCCCGGGTTACTAATGACATAGGACCTTCCCATTGTTGTGTTATTGGATTAAACACACAAACCTTAGGTACACTTTTGGAAAAATCTTTGACATTTTTGATATGGTGCATAACAATAGGTTCCATTTCAGTCTCACTTTTAGGATTAAGCCAGTTCAGCACATACAATACCTTAATCAAAAGCTCTTCTGGCCTCTCAACAATTCCACTTTGTTTTTTCAAAACGCACAAAAGATTTTTCAAGGTGCATTGTGCACGCTCAATAGTTGCCTGGCCAGTAGAATTATAAGGGACCCCGAACAGGTGTTGTACCTTCCCCTGGACAAGGAAGGTTGCAAGTGTGTCAGAACAGTATGCCGGGCCATTATCTATTTTGATCTGTGTAGAAACTCACATGAGAGCAAAAGCTTGTAATAAATGACTCTTTACCACTTTTGCATTTGCTGAGGTCAAAGCTGTAGTCCACAACAGTCTTAAACAGGTATTTATGGACACATGAATGTACTTTTGTCAGCCAAACAGTGCAAATTCAGTAAAATCAGTCTGCCATAATTGGCCTGACTGCAAGCCCTGAGGATTTACTCCCTTTTGTTGCAGAGGCACTATGCGAGCACAATCAGGACAAGCTGCGATAATGGATCGAGCTTGTTCCTTGGTTAGGGCAAACTGTTTTTGGAGTGATGCTGAGGATTGATGGAAAAACTCATGATCTTGTCTAGCTTGTTCAAAAATAGATACATCTGTCACTGCCACGAGTTTGTCTATAATGTTGTTTCCCTCAAATGGCCCACCTGGTAGGTTAGAGTGGCTTTTAATATGCTGTAAATAGATGTAAGAGGGTGTGCTTGCAGAACTGTGCATGAGTGTGGTCACGTGTTTGCTTATATATGTATCTATCAGTGTGTGAAGATGTATATGCTTTTCTGTAGCAGCATATGCAGGCACATGGTGGTGAATGCTCATACTTTGATGCTTGTGGAAAGGTTTCTGCATACTTTTTGGTGAGGAATCTTATGTGTGCACGTGGACAAAGAGAAGGGATAGCAACTAGGTTCCAACACTCAAAAAGGCAGACGGCAAAATTTTCTATGCTATCTCTTTCTTTCAGTGTACCTATTCGTACAAAGAAAACCACTAAGCCTGCGATTGGAAAGAGAAATAAAACATGCTGCACAGAGGAAAGAAGAGCAGAGCATCCCTTCACAACCTTGTTTGTGATGAATGCTTGAAGGCAGACACGTTGGTGCTTCAGTGAGATTAAACACTTCTGTCCTAAGTTGTGATTGCGCACACTGGTGCAAGTTATTGTACATACATTCAGTCCTTAGGTGTGGGACTTTCAGAAGTGTGTCTGTAGGCAACTCTGATTATATGCCGCTGTCTAAACACACACACTTGATTGTTTACCACCACAGACGTAGACATGTTTCAACACGTAGTTTTGCATGGGCACAGGTTATCGCTGTTCATAATCGACAACATAATGGCGTGTGCACACACAGAAAAAAGCAGACCACTTTGCCTTTTTGTGAACGTGCAAATTGGTGCGCAGACCTCTGTACGCTCAGAGACACACAATATTGCATATATGCAGTCACATAAGCTCCAGCTTTTTAGGACAGGCGCTACGGGTTTTGGAAATTTTCAGGCAGTCTTCTGAAAGCAGTGCACTCAAAGATTGCATATGTGCAGCCACATGCACCGGTGTGCTACATCATGAATTTACATGTGTTATAGTTGGCTGTATTTTGCTTTTGTAAACTGTATCCAAGATTCTCACCTTATCTTGAAATTTCACAGGTGGTATACAAGTTTTTATCTCTTAGTTTGAGAGTAGAGAACTGAAAATTAGTTCTGTTAGTTCTCAGTAAGTCCTTATCTTATCTTGAACGGATAGAATGTGCTGAGGATGTGCATCTAAGAAACCTGAGTATTTTACATGATTTTATAATGAATATAGGAATAGTGCGCATGTGCAGTGACAAAAGGTGAAAAGTTCACAAGTGAAGAAGACTCCTTACTTCATCCTGAAGACCCCCTGAACGACCACCAGAGGACACTGCGCATGCTTAGAGTAGTTCCAAGGTGTTGCAACTGATATTGTGAAATAATGATGTAATCTGATGAATATGCAATACATGAATATGTATGAATATACATGAATACATGAATATGTATGTAACCAAATTGTATAAATGTAGTGGAGTTCGAATCAGTGGTCGAAGCCAGCTTTGGGTGCGAACCCCTGGTTTCCCAGCGCTGAAATAAAAGCACCGCATATAACTACGTCCGTGGTTATGTGTCCTGTTTGCTAACACATAGGCAGACTTTTGCTCACAGAAGCAGAAATGTCATATACCTGTGAAAAGCCAACACAGAGAAACTGTCTATGTCAAACACCCTTCAATCCTGCCATGGTTCTGCTTTGTTGCCTCTACCTAGATGATTCTCCTTTTCTCTGTTCACTTCAGGAGTCATGATTGTTCTGTTGCACCCAGGCACAACCAACACACACCAAGTGTCAACAGACACACTCAGTTGAGCTCAACACCAGCGCAGATGCACATATGCGGTGAAATTAAGACACATGCTTGTTGAGAGAAAGAGGTGTACTCACATGCATGTGGAGAGACAGATAGATTCAGCAGGTGGTTATGCACACAGACTTTCAGGGACACTGTCTCCATACGCACTGGGTCATGTCTGCAGGTATCCTAGCCGTTGAGAGTTGTGCCGCCACATGTGACTGTACAAAACTACCAAACAGTTACAAGAAAGAGCCTCGTTCTCACACAGGCACACAAGTGTTTGCCCTCAGCTATACATCAGGGACTAGCTTGTGAAGAGATGCTCCCCTGTTCTTTCTCGTTATGACATGTTCTGTTTAGTTTCTCTGGAAGATGGATTGCTAAGCAGCTTTCCTCTGGTGACTGTGAAGCATTTGCCATGGGAGAGAAGTACACTGGCACAGCATTCAGTTCTGCCTATGTCTTTCTCTGATTCTTTACTAGCAGCACTCCCTTGCATCTGTTCACATGAGAAATGCAGGACTGTGCAGCTAGATATAGGCAGAACCTTTCCAAAAACTAGGCACAGAAGTGTTCCTGAAGGCATACCTGAATATATGCCTCTCCCTGAAAACTCACACTCTTGGACGACCCGGTGAGTGAAAGAAGCTGAGCTTATGAATGCTTGTCTTTCCACGTGCGTGGGTCTTGATGTGGGCTCCATTCATGCTTAAGATTTGGTATATAATGACTGCATGCTGATGTTCTAGCACCTAGATCTGTGGAACTCTGAAATGAAGAATATCTCATCTCTGTTTCTAAAACTGGTTCCTTGCTCACGGGGAACGAACTCGCACTTCAGCAACAACATCTCCACTACCTGTTCCCTTGAGATCTCCAGCGTTCCTGGTCTTCAGAGAAATGAATGGCCACTCTGAACCTGTCTGAACACTTCTTGCAGCAGGTCTGCGAGAGGAAAAGAACTATCTGGGAAACCATGGTTGGGGATGAGGAGAAAAAGGAAAAATGTACACACTTGAAAACTCATGCGTGGATGTCTATGTACTAACATCATTGCACATGCACACTGTTGCATCATGGCGTCCACTCCTGTACATACTATACTTATTCCTGTATACTTATAAAGTTTCATACACATTTATTCCACACATGCAACTTAGCTGGCTCTGTCAAGCCCTGGCAGGTTCTCTCAGTTTCTGGTAGGGTCTGTTAGGCCCTGTCATGCTCTGTCAGACCCTATCGGGTCCTTTCAGGACCTGTCATGCTCTTTCAGGCTCTGTCATGCTTTATCTTGCTCTGTTGTGGAGCTTTGTTGGGCACTATCGGGCTTAGCTGGACTCTGACCATTTCTGTCAAGTTCTGTTGGGCTCTATCTAGCTGTGTCAGGCCCTGTCAGGGTCTGTAATGCTTTGTTGAGATCTTTTTGAGGCTGTTGTACTTTGTCAGCCTCTGACAGGTCCTGCTGGTCTCTACCGTTTGCTATCAGGCGCTTTCAGGATTTGTTGTACCCTGTCAAGGTCTGTTGGTCTCTGGCAGGCCCTGTTGTGCCCTTTCAGGCTTTGGTGGGCTCTGTCAAAATTTGTCGAGCTCTTTTGGATGCTGTCAGCATTTGTTAGGCTCTTCCAGGCTCTTGTGGGTGTTATTGGGTTCTGTCAGGATCTGTCAGGCACTGTGGGGTCTGTCAGTCCTGGTTGGGCCCTCTCGTGCTCTGTCAGGCCCTGTCAGTTTCTGTCAGGCTCTGTCAGGCTCCGTGAAGCTCTTTTGGGCTCTTTCTTTGCTACCAGGCTTTTTCAGGCCCTCTAAAGCCCTGTCATGCTCTGTCCTTGTCAGGCTCTCTCGGGTTCTATCAGGCTTTGTCAGGCTCCATCTGGCTTGGTCAAGCTTTGTCAGACTCTGCCAGGCTCTATCAGGCTCTATTTGGCAATGTGGGACTCTGTCCAGCTTTGCTGAGCTCTGTAGGGCCTTGTCACATTCTATCGGGATTTGTCTGGCTCTTTATGGCTTTGTGGAGATCTCTCAGTCCCTGTTGTGCTCTGTCAGGATATGTCTGGTTCTGTGGACCCTTTTCAGCTTTGTCAGGCGCTGTCGGGCTTAGTCAGGCTCTGTCAATAGCTGTTGGGCTCTGTTGGGCTTTGTTGGGTTTCTTCAGTCTCTGTCAGGCTTTAACAGCCACATTCTGTTCCTTTTGGGCTCTGCAGGCTTTGTCGAGCCTTGTTAGACACTGTTGCGCTCCGCCGGGTTGCGACAGGCCCTGTTGTGCTCTGTCAAGCCCTGTTGGGTTCTGTTAATCTTTGTCGAGCTCTGTTGGTCTCGGTTGGGATTTCTTGGACTCTGTCAGGACCTGGTTGGCTCTGTCAGGTCCTGTCAGGCTCTATCAGGCTTTCTTGCAATTTTCAGGCTTTGTTGTGCTCTGTAAGGTTCTGTCGGGATCTGTCAGTCTATGCCAAGCTGTGTCAGGCCCTGTCATGCTCTCTAATTCTTTGTTGAGCTCTCTCCGGCTCTGTTTGCCTCTCTAAGGCTTTGCTGGACTCTATCAATTGCTGTCAGGTGCTGTCAGGATTTGTCAGACACTTTAAAGTTCTGTCTGGCCCTGCTAGGCTCTGTCGGGCTTTGTAGGGCCATATGGGACTGTATTGGGCTCTGTCAGGCTTTCTCATGTTCTCTTGGCCTCTGTCAAGCTTTGCCAAGGTCTCTTGGGCTTTGTCAGGCTCTGTGATGCCCTGGCGGGTTCTCTCAGTTTCTAGTAGGCTCTGTTAGGTTTGTCGTGCTCTGTCAGGCCTTATCTGCCTGTTTCATGCCCTGTCATGCTCTTTCGGGCTCTTTATATGGCTCAGTTGAACTTTTTGAGCCTTGTTGGGCACTTTTGGGCTTAGTTGGGCAGTGTCAATTTCTGACAGGTTCTGTTGGGCTCTGTCAAGCTCTGTCTGGCTCTCTTGGTCTCTTTCAGGTTCTGTGGAGATCTGTAAGGCTCTGTTGCGCTGTGTCAGGCCCTGTCAGGTTCTGTAATGCTTTGTTCAGCTCTTTTAGTATCTGTCGTAATTTGTCAGCCTCTGTCAGATCCTGCCAAGCTCTATTGCTTGCTATTAGGCGCTGTCAGGCTCTGTCAGGCGCTGGCAGGTTCTGTCTGGCTTTGTCAGACCCTGTCAGGCTCTGTTGGGCTTTGTCGGGCTTTGTTGGGCTCTGTCATGCTCTGTAGGGCCTTGTCAGGCTTTCTTGGGCTCTGACAGGCTCTGTCAAGCTGTGTTGGGTTTGTTGGGCCCTGTCAGGCTCTGGCTATCTATATTGGGCTCTGTCGGTCTTTGTCAGACTTTGTTGAGCTTTATTGTGCTTTGTCAGCTCAGTCAGGCCCTTTCAGGCTCTGGCAAGCTTTTTCGGGATTTGTAGGTTTCTGTTAGGATTTTTCGGGCTCTGTCGGACCCTGTCGAGCACAGTCAAGCTTTTTCAGTCTCTGTCAGGCCTTTTCAGGCTTTGTCGATCCCTGTCAGGTTTGCTGTGTTCTGTCAGGTTCTATCAGGCTCCATCTCACTCGGTCAGGCTTTGTGGGTCTCTGTTGGACTTTGTCAGGCTCTGTCAGGCTCTGTTTGGCAATGTGGGACTCTGTCCGGCTGTGTTGAGCTCTGTCAGGCTTTGTTGGTCTTTATCAGGCTATGTTAGGCTTTCTTGCCCTTTGTTGGGCTCTGTCAGACTTTCTCCAGGTTCCTCAGGCTTTGTTAGGCCATGTTATTATTTGTAGGACTCTGTTGAGTTTTGTCTGGCTCCATTGGGTGCTGTTGTGCTCTTTCAAACTTTGTTGGGTCCTGCCAGGCTCTGTCAGGCTCTTCCGTGTTCTTTCAGGATCTGTTGGGATCTGTTGGGTTTTCTCAGGCTTTGACGTGCTCTGTTGTGATCTGTAAGGCCATATCAGGCTTTGGTGGGCTTTTTGGGGGCATGTAGGGCACTGTCAACCTGTTTCATTCCCTGTTGGTCTCTGTCAGGCATTGTCAAGCTCTGTCCAGATCTTTTAGGCGTGACGGGCTCTGTCTATCTATGTCTGGCTCTCTAGGGCATTTTTAGGCTGTTATGGGCTCTACTGGGGTTTGTCTGCTTCTGTCTGACTCTGGGGGGCTTGCTTGGGTTCTGTCGGGTTTTGTAAGGGCCTCTGTAAGGCCCTGTCAAATGTTGTTGGGCTTTGTTTGGCTCTTTCAATCCATGTCAGCTTTGTCAGTCTCCGTCGGTCTCTGTAGGGCTCTCTCAGTCTGTGTGCGGCTTTGTTGAGATCTGTCGGTCTCTCTCAGGCTCTGTCAGGCTCTGTCAATCTCCTTTGGGCTCTTTCTGCACCTCCAGGCTTTTTCAGGCACTGTAAAGCCCTGTCATGCTCTGTCAGGCCTTGTCAGTCTTTGTCAGGCTCCGACTGTCTTTTTCAGGCCCTGTCAGGCTCTGTTGGTTTTATTGGGTCATTAAGCAAAAGAAGAGCAGAGCCTGATGTCAGGCAAAAATCATATCTGACGGAACTTGGGCTACTTCCTGCCAGCAAGGAAAGGCTTCCATCCTCAGTTTTCTTTGTAGGACAAGGTATGCCAAGAGAAACAGATTGCGTAGGAAAACTTGCAGTCTGCCTTCATCGGTGTTGGAGCCTACTTCTCTCCCTTTTCTTTGTTCACATGCACACATAGGATTCTTCACCGAAACACAGGCAGAAGCATTTCTACAAGCATACAGATATGTGCAAAAACTACCACCTGCATGCGTACGCAATTGACCAGTTTCAGGTCAGTCTGTTCTTTTCACCTGAGACATGTTGAAGCCTGAGCGATGAGTTGTTTAATGTATATCTCAACATTATAAGATGGTGTCCTTTAGATGAACTTTGCTCATTGTAATACTAAAAAGTACACTCACAGGACTGAAGATGCCAAGCCAGCATGAGACATGTAACATGAGACCCCTCCCCAGTGAACATGCATAGTACTAAAAATATTGTGGAACCAATAAACAAATGTGTGAGCAATTGTCTCTTTAGGACTGCCCTGAGGGTGTCAATGTAGCGATAAGATTTGGTATATAATGACTGGCAAGCTGCCATTCTAGCACCTAGATCTGTGCAACTCTGAAACGAAGAATATCTCATCTCTGTTTCTAAAACGGGTTCGATGCACACCGGGAATGGACTCCCACTTCAGCAACAACATCCCCACTACCTGTTCCCCTGAAAACTCCAGGATTCCTGGTATCCAGAGAAATTAATGTCCACTTTGAATCTGTTGCAAAACACTTCCTGCAGCAGGTCTGCGAGAGGAAAAGAACTAACTGGGAAACCATGTTTGGAGATGAAGAGAAAAATGGAAGATGTATACACTCAAAAACTCATGGGTGGATGTCTATGTACTAACATCATTGCACATGCACACTGCTAATTTACACATCATGGCACCCACTCCTGTACATACTATACTTATTCCTGTATACTTATAAAGTTTCATACACATTTATTCCACACATGCAATTTGGCTGGCTCTGTCAAGCCCTGGCAGGCTCTCTCAGTTTCTGGTAGGTTCTGTTACACCCTGTCATGCTCTGTCAGGCCCTATCGGGTCCTTTCAGGCCCTGTCATGCTCTTTCAGGCTCTGTTGGGCCCTGTCACGCTTCATTTGGCTCTGTTGGTCCTTATGGAGCTTTGTTGGGCACTGTCGTGCATGTCACTGTCATGATATGTCTGTTTCTGTCAGGATCTGTAAGGCTCTCTCAAGTTCTGTCAGGCCCTGTCATGCTCTGAAATGCTTTTTTGAGCTCTGTCACACTTTGTCAGCCTCTCTAAGGCCCTACCAGACTCTATCGTTGTGCTGTCAGGTGCTGTCAGTCTCTGTCAGGCCTTGTTGGGCTCTGTCAGGCTTTGTCAGGCCCTGTGAGACTGTGTCGGGCTCTGTCAAGCTTTCTCAGGTTCTGCTGGGCTCTGTCAAGCTTTTTTGATGTCTGTTGGGCTCTGTCAGGATTTTCAGACTCTCTCTAGCCTTGATGGGCTCTCTCAGTTTCTAGTAGGCTCTGTTAGGCCCTGTCTTGCTCTGTTAGGCCCTATCAGGCTGTTTCAGACCCTGTCATGCTCTTTCGGGCTCTGTCATGCTTTACCTAGCTCTGTTGGGCATTGTTGAACTTTGTCGGGCACTGTCGGGCTTAGTTGGGCTCAGTCAGCTCATGTCAGTTTCTGTTGGGCTCTTTCAAGCTCTGTCAGGCTTTGTAGTGACAAGCTAATTTGGGCTCTTTCTGCCCTACCAGGCTTTTTTAGAATCTGTAAAGCCCTCTTATGCTCTGCCAGGCTTTCTCAGGTTCTGTTGGGCTCTATCAAGCTTTGTCAAGGTCTATCGGGCTCTGTCGGGCTTTGTCAGGCTCTGTCATGTCTTGGTGGGCTCAGTTTCTAGTAGGCTCTGTGAGGCTTTGTCATGCTCTGTCAGGCTCTTTCAGGCTCTATCATGCTCTTTTGGGCTCTGTCATGCTTTATCTGGCTCTGTTGGGCCTTGTTGAGCTTTGTTGGGCTTAGTTGGGCTCAGTCAATTCATGTCAGTTTCTGTTGGGCTCTTTCAAGCTCTTTCTGGCACTGTCGGGCTCTGTCAGGCTCTAGCAGGTTCTGTCAGGTTCTGTCTGGATCTGTCAGGCCCAGTCGGTCTCTGTCAGGATTTGTAGGGCCCGGTCATGCTCTGTCAGGCTCTGTCGGGCTCTTTCAAGATCTGTCAAGATCTGTCAGGCTCTGTCAGGCTCTGTCAAGCTCCTTGGGGCTCTTTCTGCCCCACCAGCCTTTTTCAGTCTCTGTAAAGCCCTGTCATGCTCTGTTGGGCCTTGTGGAGCTTTGTCGGGCACTGTTGGGCTTAGTTGGGGTCTGTCAATTCCTCTCAGGTCTGTTGGGCTCTTTCAAGCTCTGTTTGGCCCTGTCAGTAATTGTTGGGTTCTATCAAGTACTGTCAGTCTTTTATGAGCCATATGTCTGTGTAGGGCTCCGTAGGGCTTTGCTAGGTTTGTAGAAAATTGTCAGGCTTTATCGAACCCTGTTGGGTTTGCTGGACTCTGTCAGGCTTTGTCAGGCTCCATCTGACTTGGTTAGGCTTTGTCGGTCTGTGTTGGACTCTGTCAGGCTCTGTCAGGCTTTGTCAGGCTCTGTCTGACCCTGTACAGCGCTGTCAGGACCTGTTGAGCTCTGTCAGGCTTTGTCACGCTCTGTCGGGTTTTGTCTGGCTCTGTATGGCTTTGTGGAGATCTGTCAGTTTCTGTTGGGTTCTGTCAGGATTTGTCTATATCTGTTGGGCCCTTCCAAGCTTTGTGAGGCACCGTCAGGCTTGGTCAGGCTCTGTCAATACCTGTCAGGCTCTGCTGGTCTTTGTCAGGCAGTGTTGGTCTTTATCAGGCTCATTCTATCTCTGTTGGGCTCTGCAAGCTTTCTCAAGCCTTGTCCGACAGTGTTGCACTCCATCGGGCTGCAGCAGGCCCTGTCGTGCTCTGCCAAGCCTATTGGTTTCTGATCAATCTCTGTCAAGCTCTTTTGGGCTTGGTCAGGATTTCTCAGGCTCTGTCAGGACCTGATTGCCTCTGTCAGGTCCTGTCAGGCTCCTTTGGGCTTTGTCAGGCTCTTTTGATCCCTCTCGACCTCTGTTGGGCTTTGCAGGGCTTTCTTTCCCTTATTCAGGCTTTGTCGGGCTCTGTCAGTTTCTGTCAGGATCTGTAATGCTCTGTCAAGCTGTGTCAGGCCCTGTCATGCTCTGTATTACTTTGTTGAGCTCTTTCAGGCTCTGTTGTGCTTTGCAGCATCTCTAAGTCCCTGTCCGACTTTATTGTTCACTCTCAGACGCTGTCGGGATTTGTTGGGCCCTTTTGACTTTTGTCAGGCTCTGTCAGGCCCCATTAGGCTCTGTTGGGCTTTTTTGGGCCCTGTGAGACTCTGTCAGGCTCTGTGAAGAGTTGTTTAATGTATATCTCAACATTGTAAGATGATGTCCTTTAGATGAACTCTGCTCATTGCAATACTTTTTAAAGCTCACCCACAGGACTGAAGATGCCAAGCCAGCATGAGACATGTAACATGAGACCCCTCCCCAGTGAACATGCATAGTACTAAAATTGTTGTGGAACCAATAAACAAATGTGTGAGTGAGCAATTGGCTCTTCAGGACTGCCCTGAGGGTGTCAATGTATCAATAAGATTTGGTATATAATGACTGGCATGTTGGCGTTCTAGCACCTAGATTTGTGCGACTCTGAAATTAAGAATATCTCATCTCTGTTTCTAAACCGGGTTTGTTTCACACCGGGAATGGACCCCCACTTCAGCAACAACATTTCCACTACCTGTTCTTCTGAAAACTCCAGGATTCCTGGTATCCAGAAAAATTAATGTCCACTTTGAATCTGTTGCAAGACACTTCCTGCAGGAGGTCTGTGAGAGGAAAAGAAGTAGCTGAGAAACCATGTTTGGAGATGAGGAGAAAAATGGAAGATGTACACACTCAAAAACTCATGCGTGGATGTCTATGTACTAACATCATTGCACATGCACACTGTTGCTTACACATCATGGCACCCACTCCTGTACATACTATACTTATTCCTGTATAGTTAAAAAGCTTCATACACATTTATTCCACACATGCTTATCTGGTGGGCTCTGTCAAGCCCTGGTAGGCTCTTTCAGTTTCTGGTTGGTTCTGTTACGCCCTGTTGTTCTCTGTCAGGCCCTATTGGGTCCTTTCAGGCCCTGTCATGCTCTTTCAGGCTCTGTTGGGCTCTGTCATGCTTTATCTGGCTCTGTTGGTCCTTGTGAAGCTTTGTTGAACACTCTCGGTCTTAGCTGGGCTCTGTCAATTCCTGCCAGGTTCTGTTGGGCTGTTTCAAGCTCTGTCTGGCCCTGTCAGGCTCTGTTGAGATCTTTAAAGCTCTGTCAAGATGTGTCGGGCCCTGTCGGGCTCAGTAATGCTTTTTTGAGCTCTTTTAGTCTCTATCGTAGTTTGTCAGCCTCTGCCAGGTCTTGCCAGGCTCTATTGTTTTCTATCAGGTGCTGTCAGGATTTGTTGAACCCTGTCAAGCCCTGTTGGGCTCTGGCAGGCCTTGTTGTGCTCTGGTAGGGTCTGTCAAGCTCTGTCAAGCTTTATCAAGCTCTGTTGGGCTCTGTCGGGTGTTGTTGGGCTCTGTCAGGCTCTTGTAGGCTCTGTGAGTCCCTGATGGGCTCTGTCAGGTTCTGTCAGGATCTGTCAGGCCTTGTTGGGCTCTGTTAGGCTTTGTTGGGCCCTGTCGGGCTCTGTCAGGCACTGTCGGATTCTGTCATGAAATGTCGGGATCTGTTGGGCTTTCTCAGGCTTTGTTGGGATCTGTCGTGTTCTATGGAGACATATCAGGCTTTGATGGCCTTTTTTGGGCCATGTAGAGCACTGCCTATCTGTGTCATGCCCCGTCGGGCTCCGTCAGGCCTTTTCAAGCTCTGTCCTGGTCTTTTAGGCCATGACGGGCTCTGTCTATCTATGTCGTGCTCTCTAGGGCATTTTTGGGCTGCGATGGGCTCTATCAAGTTTTGCCAGCATCTGTCTGACTCTGTGGGGCCTGTTCAGGCTCTGTCAGGTTCTGTTGGGCTCTGTCAGACCCTGCCAAGCGTTGTTGGGCAGTGTTGGGCTTTGTTGGGCTTTTTTTGATCCCTGTCAGGCTTTGTCAGTCTCCGTTGGACCGTGAATGGCTTCTGTTAGGACCTGTGGGGCCCTGTTGGGCTCTGTAAGCCCCTTTCAGGCTCTATCGGTCTCTGTCACGACCTCTTAGGCTCTGTTGGGTTTTGTCAGGCTCTGTTGATCTCTGTAGGGCTCTGTAAATCCCTGTCAGGTTTTGACAGGCTATTTCAGACCTTGTCAGTCTCTGTCAGGCTTTGTTGGTCTCTGTGTGGCTTTGTCGAGATCTGTCAGTCTCTCTCAGGCTCTGTTGGATTTTGTAGGGTTCTGTCAGGCTCTATCAAGCTCTGTTGGGCTTTGTTGGGCTCTGTCAGGCTCTGTCTATCTGTGTCAGGCTCTGTCTATCTGTGTCGGGCTCTGTCACCCTTCTCAGGCTTTGTCAGGCTCTGTCAGGCTCTATTGAGCTCTGTTGTGCTTTTTTGGGCCCTGTCAGGCTCTGTCTGTCCGTGTCAGGCTCTGTCTATCTCTCTAAGGCTCTGTCACCCTTCTCAGGCTTTGTCGGGCCCTGTCAGGCTCAGTCTGTCTGTGTCGGGCTCTGTCTATCTCTCTAAGGCTCTGTCACCCTTCTCAGGCTTTGTCGGGCCCTGTCAGGCTCTGTCTGTCTGTGTCAGGCTCTGTCTATCTGTGTCGGGCTCTGTCACTCTTTGTCAGGCTTTGTTGAGCTCTGTTGTGCTTTGTCAGCTCACTCAGGCCCTTTCAGGCTCTGTCAAGCTCTTTTGGGCTTAGTAGGTCTCTGTCAGGATTTGTTGGGCTCTGTCGGGCTTTCTCCAGTTCTATCGGGCTCTGTCAGGCCATGTCAGGATTTGTAGGACTCTGTCAGGTTTTGTTGGGCTCTGTTTGGTATTGTTGAGCTCTGTCAGGCTCCATTGGGCACTCTTGGGCTCTTTCAAGCTTTGTTGTGCCCTGTCAGGCTGTGTAAGGTTCTGTCAGGACCTATAAGTCTCTGTCAAGCTGTGTCAAGCTGTGTCATGCCATGTCATGCTCTGTAATGTTTTTGTTAAGCTCTTTCAGACTCTGTCGTGCTTTGTCGGCCTCTGTCAGGATGTGCTGGACTCTCGTTTGCTGTCAGACATTGTCGGGATTTGTTGGGCCCTGTCGAGTCCTGTTGGGCTCTATCAGGCCCTGTTTGGATCTGTTGGGCTTTGTCGAGCCCTGTGAGACTGCGTTGGGATCCATCAGGCTTTCTCAGTTTCTGTTGGGCTCTGTCAAGCTTTATCAAGGTCTGTTGGGCTCTGTCGGGCTTTGTCGGGTGCTGTCATGCTCTAGTGGGCTCTCTCAGCTTCTGGTAGGCTGCTAGTCTCTGTCATGCTCTTTTGGGCTCTGTCACGCTTTTTCTGGCTCTGTTGGGCCTCATTGAGCTTTGTCAGTCTTAGGCTCTGTTGGGTTTTGTTGAAGTCTGTCAGGCTCTTGCAGTATCTGTCAGTCCCTCGCACGCTGTGTCAGGTTCTGTAAGGATCTATAAGGCTCTGTTGGGCTCTTTCAGGCTTTGTCAGGCTCTGTTGTGCTCTGTGAGGCCCTGTTGGGTTCTGTCAGGATCTGTTGGGCTTTCTCAGGCTTTGACAGGCACTTTCGTGACCTGTCAGGCTATAACAGGCTTTGTCGGGCTTTTTTGGAACATGCAGGATACTGTCAATCTGTGTCAGGCCCTGTTGGTCTCTGTTGGGCCTCGTCAAGCCTGGGCATGACAGAGTCTGACAAAGCCTGACAGAGCCTGGCAGATCATGAGAGAGTCTGACAAAGCCTGAGAAAGCCCACACCGATCCTGACACACCCTGACAGAATGCTACAGGGCCTGACAGAGCATGACAGGGCCCTACAAAGCCTGACAGGGCCTGACAGATCCTGACAGAGCCCACCAGGGTCTGACAGAGCATGACAGGGCCTGCCAGAGCCCAACAGATCTCAACAGGGCCTGTCAAATTCCATCAGAGCCTGAAGAACTCAACAAAGCATTACAGAACATGACAGGGCCTGACACAGCTTGGCAGAGCCTTTCAGATCCCAAAAGAACCTGACAGAGCCCAACATGGCCCAACAAAGCTTGAAAGAACCCAACAGCACCCAATAGAGCCTGACAGAGCTCAACAATACCCAACAGATCCTGAGAAAACCCGACAGAGCCCTACAAATCCTGACATGGCCTGACAGAGCCCGATAGATCCCGAGAAAGCCCAACAGAGCCCGAGGAAACCTGAACAAGGGCAAGAAAGCTTGACAGATCCTGACAAAGCCCAACAAACCTGACAGAGCCCGACAGGGATTGAAAGAGCCTGACAAAGCACAAAAGAGCACGATAGGACCTGTCGGAGCCAGCCATGTCCTGACAGAGCCTGAGAAATCCCGACTGAACCCAACAGAGCTTGACAAAAATGGACAGAACCCAACAGGTCTTGACAGAGCATGACAGAGCTCAACAAAGCTGAACAGAGTCCAACATTGCCAAACAGAGCCTGACAGAGCCTGACAGAGTTCGACAAAGCCTGTCAGAGCCAGATGGAGCCTGACAAAGCCTGACAGAAAACCCGACAGGGATCAACAAAGCCTGACAAGGCCCAACAGAGCCCAAAAAAGCCCAACAGTGCTAGACATGGCCCGACAGAACCTGACAAATCCTGACAGAGACCTACAAAGCCCGAAAGAGCTTGAAAGAGCCTGAAAGGGCCTGAATGAGCTGACAAAGCACAACAGAGCTCAACAAAGACTAACAAAAACTGACAGAGCCCGACACAGACAGACAGAGCCTGACAAGGCCCAACAAAGCCCAACAGAGCTGGACAGATTCTGACAGAGCCTGACAAAGCCTGACAAGGCCTGACGGAGCATGACAGAGCCCAAAAAAGCCCGAAAAAGTGCAACAGAGCCTGACAGAGCCTGACAAACCTGACAGAGCCTGACAAGACCTGACAGAGCATGACAGGACTTTACAGAGCCTGACAATGCCTGGTGGGGCAGAATGATACCAAAAATCTTGACAGAGCTGGACAGAGCCCGCCAGGGAATGATAGAGCCCGACAAAACCCAATAGAGCCCGACAGACCTTGGCAAAGCCTGACAGAGCCCAAAAGAACCTGAGAAAGCCTGACAGAGCTCAACACAGTCTCACAGAGCCTGACAAAGCCCAGCAGAGCCCAATAGGGCCTGACAGAGCCCTACAGAACTGGAAAGGGCCTGACAAATCTCAAAAGTGTCTGACAGCAAATGATAGAGTCCTGCAGGGCCTCAGAGGGGATGACAAAGCACAACAGAGCTCAGCAAAGCATTACAGAGCATGACAGGGCCTGACACATCTTGACAGCCTTACAGATCCTGACAGAACCTGACAGAGCCTGACAAATCCTGAATAAGGGCAAGAAAGGCTGACAAAGCCTGACAGAGCCTGACAGGGACAAAATGAGCCTGATAAAGCCTGACAGAGCCCGAAGAAGCCCGACAAAGCCCAACAAAGCCTAACAGGTATTGACAGAGCCCGACTAAGCCCGACACTGCCTGACAAAGCTCAACACAGAGCCCGACAAATCCTGGCAGAGCACAACAGAGACCGGCAGATCTCCACAAAGCCATACAGAGCCAGACAAAACCCAACAGAGCCCGACAGGGCCCGGCAAAGCCCAACATAGCTAGACAGAGCCCAGCAAAGACTGACAAGGCCTGACAGAACACGACAGAGCCCGACAAAGCCTGACAAGGCCCGACAGAACATGACAGAGCCCAACAAAGCCTGACAAAGCCCAACAGAGCCTGACAGGGACTGACAATGCAAGACAGAGCCTGACAGAACCTGACAGAGCCTGACAAGGCCTAACAGAGCATAACAGGGCTTTACAGAGCCTGAATAAGCCTGGTAGGGCAGAAAGAGCCCAAAGCAGCTTGACAGAGCCCGACAGAGCCCGAGAGAGACAGACAGATCTCGGCAGATACTGACAGAACCCAACAGGGCCTGACAGAACCCAACAGGGCCAGACAGAGCTTGAAAGTGCCCAACAGAACCTGACAGGAATTGACAGTGCCCAACTAAACCTGACAGTGCCTGACAAAGCTCGACAAGGACCAACAGAGCCAGATGAAGTGTAACAGAGCCCAAAAGAGCATGACAGGGCCTGAAAGAGCCTGCCAGGGCATGACAGAGCCTGCCAAGACCCAACAGAGCCTGACAGACCTCGAAAAAGCTTGACAGAGGCTAACAAAACCTGAGAAAACCTGACAGAGCCTGACAGAGTCTCACAGGGCCTGACAGAGCCCGACAAAGCTCAATAGGGCCCAATAAACCTTGACAGTGAATGACAAAGTCCGGCAGGGCAAGACAGTGGCTGACCGACCACGACAGAGCTTGAAAGAGCTCTACAAAGCATTACAGAGCCTGACAGAACCTGACAGAGCCCAACAGGGCTCAACAAAGCTTGAAAGAACCCAACAGTGCCCAACGGAGCCAGACAGAGCTCAACAATAGGCAGCAGAGCCTGACAAAACCCAACAGAGCCCAACAAAGCCTGAATAAGAGCAGGAAAGCCCGACAAAGCCTGACAAAGACCAACAGATCCTGACAGGGATCAAAAGAGTCTGACAAAGCCCAAGAGAGCCCACAGGACCTGACAGAGCCAGCCAGGTCCTGACAGAGCCCGAAAAAATCTGAAAGAGCCCAACAGAGTTTGGCAAAGATTGACAGAACATGACAGGGCCTGCCATACCTCGACAGAGAGTAACAGTGTCTGAAAAGGCTTGACAAAGCCTGAAGAGCCCAACAGGGACAGAATGAACCTAATGAAGCCTGACAGAGCCCAAAGAAGCCCGACAAAGCCCAACAGAGCTTGACAGGTATTGACACAGCCGGACTAAGCCCAACAGTGCCTGACAAAGCTTGACAGGGCCCACAGAGCCAGACAAATCCTGACAGAGCACAACAGGGACCGACAGATCTCCACAGAGCCATACAGAGACAGACAAAACCCGACAGAGTGTGACAGGGCCTGACAGAGCTCAACAAAGCCAGACAGAGTCCAACATTGCCAAACAGAGCCTGACAGAGTTTGGCAAAGCCTCTCAGAGCCAGATGGAGCCTTACAAAGCCTGACAAAACCCAGCAGGGATCAACAAAGCCTGACAGAGCCTGAAAAAGCCTGACAGTGCTAGACATGGCCTGGCAGAACACAACTAATCCTGACAGAGAACTACAAAGCCCGAAAGAGCTTGATAGAGCCTGAAAGGGCCTGAATGAGCTGACAATGTACAACAGAGCTCAACAATGCCTGACAAAGACCGACAGAACCTGACACAGATAGACAGAGCCTGACAGGGCCCGACAAAGCCCAGCAGAGCTTCACAGAGCCTGACAACAAAGCCTGACAAGGCCTGACAGAGCATGTCAGAGCCCAACAAAGCCGAACAGAGCCTGACAAGGCCTGAAAGGACCCAATAGGGCCTCACAGAGCACGACAGGGCGTAACAGACCCTATCAAAAACTGAGAGTCTGCCAGGGCATGACAGAGCTTGCCAGATTGCCAGTATGGAATGTGTGTTTATGAAACTTTATAAGTATATAGGAATAAGTACAGTATGTACAGGACTTGGCGCTATGATGTGTAACCAATGCAATGCAATGATGTTAGTACACAGACATTCACGCATGAGTTTTCAAGTGTGTACATCTTTCCTTTTCCCTTTTCTGCTCATCTCCAAACATGGTTTCCCAGCTACTTTTTTTCCTCTTGCAGACCTGCTGCAGGAAGCATTTTGCAGCGGGTTCAGGGCGGACATTCATTTCTCTGGAGACCAGGAATCCTGGAGATTTCAGGGGAGCGGGTAGTGGAGATGTTGTTGCTGAAGTGCAAGTCTGTTCCAAGTGTGCAATGAACCAGTTTTAGAAAGAGAGATGAGATATTCTTAATTTCAGAGTCACACAGATCTAAGTGCTAGTAGGCCAGCTTGCCAGTCATTATATACCAAATCTTATTGATACATTGACATCCTCAGGGCAGTCCTAAAGAGCCAATTGCTCACACATGTGTTTATTGGTTCCACAATAATTTTAGTACTATGCATGTTCACTGGGGAGGGATCTCGTGTCTCATGTCACATGTCTCATGCTGCTTTGGCATCTTCAGTCCTGTGGGTGTGCTTTTTAGTATTACAGTGAGCAATGTTCATCTAAAGGACATCATCTAATAATGCTGAGATATAGTCATAGCTCAGGCTTCAAGATGTATCAGGTGAAAAGAGCAGACTGACCTGAAATTGGTCAGTTGCTGGCAGAATTCACATATCTTTAGGTTAGCAATCACCCACAGTATTCATTCTTTAAGTGGTAATGGCTACAGATGGATGGAGGAGAGAATCATTGTCAATGTCTTACTAGGTTCAGGGTGGAGTAGAACCTGCCTAGCTCTGGATGGCCACATATAATACCCAGGGAAAAGGGTTTCTCATTTCTGGCATTGTCTGGCCCACTTTGAACACTCTACAGGTGAAGGGAGCTGAGCACCTGAATGCTGGGGTCCTCTTCCCATCTGTAGGGAGATTCCAGGACTTAGTGGAATAGAAGTGAGGCAATGGGGGAGGGAGCAATGCAGGTGACAAGGCTGTGCTAGAGAGATTAAATATCCATGTGTGTGGAATTAAAAGTCTTGCTTTAGTGAAACTTCTGCCCGTCTTACAGGTGAGAAGGATGTTTTGCTGAAATCCAAAGAGGTACCCTGGTGAAAAAAGAGTATGAACTTAACAGGAAAGTCTATACACTTAAGCAGTCATTCTTTCATTTTATAGCACCAGGTATTATCCTCCATAAGTGCTTCAAAGACTGGACACTCTTGCATTGCTTGTATTCACACAATTATTGCATTTTCATTACAATTCAGGGGAATATTTAACATAAAACACATCTACAGTAAGAAAGAATTGCGTAAACCTAGGGTTGGAGTGAAGTTAGTTATTTCACAGTCTTTTCTGCCATCTAGCGTCCTTTTGAGGGCATGCCGTCTGGTTCAGTGGGGCTTCTGAGGGTCTTTTCCTGTGCCTGCTTATCGACCTCTCCATGTTGAGAGCTCTTCTCGGAAGTGCAACTAGTACACATTTACATAAGCAATGGATTAGTTTCTTACTTGCAATACATCTATTAATTTCTAGTCAAACATAAGCTAAGCACCCTGCTTCTGTACAACTTAATCTTCTGTCTCCAGCTTGTCTTGCAAAAGGATCTAAAATTTGAAAAATATCCCTTCGTTATGCAGGTGGTTAGAAAGCATTTATCATGTTATTGGTTAACAATGGGTAAGTCCTTTGTACCTTAATCACAGTCTACATTAATTCAGCAGCTTCTCTTCATATCCCTTTTGTGTCCATATGCAAGCAGGGGAGAGGTCAGCTACATATATGCAGAAACTCTTCCCCAAACACTCACAGTTACGCATATGCTACACCTCTTGTATAAATAACATTCCAAAAAGACGCACGTGCCTGTACACCCTCATGAACGGTCTCTCAAGTGTGTACAAACACAGGACCATGTCCAAAATTTTGCATCACTGCCATCGTGTATAAACGTACAACTATGTGTATATCTGTGTAGACTGAGAAATTTCTATGCAGGCATTTGATACACGAGTGGCTACACATGCATCCAAATAACACAGGCTCCACTGTTCGTTCACTACATGACCTCTTTGGAAACGTTTCTCTGATAGATCTACCGCTCAGCTCTTTTCTCATGTAACTGTGAAAAGTCAGCGCAGGGAAACTGTCTATATCAAACACACTTCAGTGCTGCCTTGCTTTTACTTTGTTGCCTCTGCCTAGATGATTTCCCTTTTCTCTGTTCACTTGAGAAGTCATGATTGTTCTGTTATACACAAGTACAACCAACACACACAAAGTGTCAACAGACACACTCAGTTGAGCTCAACACCAGCGCAGATGCACATAGGCAACGAAATTAACACATGTGCTTGTTGAGAGAAAGACATGTACTCACATGCATGTGGAGAGATTGATAGATTCAGCAGGTCCTTACACACACAGACATTCAGGAACACTGTCTCCACACACACTGGGTCGAGTCTGCAGGTATCCGAGACGCTGATAGTTGTGCCACTGCCTGTAACTGCAAAACTACCAAACACTTATAGGAAAGACACTTTCTCTCACACAAGCACACAAGTGATTGCCCTCAGCTATATATCGGGGACAAGCTTGTGAAGAGATGCTCTGCTGTTCTTTCTCGTTATGATATGTTCTGTTTCATTTCTCTTGTAGATCGATTGCTAAACATCATTCCTTGGGCGACTGTGAAGCATTTGCCATGGGAGAGAAGTACCATGGCACAGCATTCAGTTCTGCCGAGGTCTGTCTCTGATTCTTTCCTAGCAGAGCTTCCTTGCATCTGTCCACATGAGAAATGCGGGACTGTGCAACTAGATATGTGCGGAACCCTTCCAGCAAACAGCGCAGCAGTGCACTCACTCAAGCTTCAGTATGAATGAAGCCCACATCACGGCACACGCATGTGGACAGACAAGCGTTCGTAAGCACAAGTGCTTTCTCGCAGAGGATCATCCAAGAACAGGCACATAGCTGCAAGTACCCTTCAAATGCGTATTCTCGTGCAGCCACAGATACTTGTATGCAGTATCCCAGCCATCGAGAGACTTGTGTACCCTCAAGCATGAAAGTGCGTTTCACGTACATCTTTCTGTAAACAGATGTGAGAGGGTGCACTTGCAGAAGTGTACGTGTGTGGCCAACAAGTCTGCTTGTATATCAGAGTGTGAAAAGGTATGTGCTTTTCTGTAGCTGCGTATGCATGCACGTAGTGGTGGGTGAACATACCTGGATGCTTGTGGAACGGTATCTGCGTGTTTTTTGGTGAGGAATCTTATGTGTGCATGGGAACAAAGAGGAGGGATAGTGACTAGTTTCCAACACTGAAGAAGGCAAAGGGCAAAATTTCCTATACTATCTCTCTCTTTCTGTATACCTGGTTGTACAAAGAAAACCGCTAAGTGTGGGATTGGAAAGAGAAATAAAACAAAACACGTCACACAGAGGAAAAAAACAACAGAGTATCTCTTCACAACCTTGTTTGTGACGAATGATTGAAGGCAAACATATTGGTGTTTCAGTGTGATTAAGCACTTCCGTCTAAATTAATGGTTGCACACACTGGTGCAAGTGGTTGCACATACATTCAGTTCTCGGGTGCAGGAGTTTCAGAAGTGTGTCTGTAGGCACGTCTGAATATACACCATTGTCTGAACTCACACTCTTGATTGTTTACCAAAACATATGCAGATGCGTTTTAACGTGTAGTTTTGCATGCACACAGGTTGTCGCTGTTTATGAGCGACATCATATTTGTGTGTGCACACCCACAGAAAAGCGGACCACTTTGCGTTTGTGTGAACATGCAAATTTATACGCAGGTGTCTGTACACTCACAGACACACGATATTGCATAAATGCAGTCACATAACCAGCTGCTTTTTTAGACAGGCTCTACTGGTTTTGGAAATATCGCTTTGTTTTGCAGGTGGTTAGAAAGCATTGATCATGTCATTGGTTAATGGTGGGTAAGTCCTTTGTAACTTAATCACAGTCTACATAATTCAGCAGCTTCTCTTCACTGGCATAGAGTTCCCTGTTCTGGACATATCTTTGGTCCTGTCTTGCCAAATATGAATAATTAACATCTAGGAACAAAAACTCTACACACAAAGGTCGAAGACAAGACCCAGGCATCTGGCTTCTCAGTGTGTCTTTTCCTTTCTGTGTTTTGATGTGGTTATCTCCTTCATGCCCAGAGCCAGAAGGAATCCAGAGGCTGGAGATGCTGTTCCTTTTATGCCCAGCTGCAATACTTTCTTCCCAATGGAGAAGCAATTCACTCTGTTTGAGGTGGAGTGTAGGCAACTTTCCCATGTAACGTGTTGGGCAGTTTATTTGCCCCGTTAAAATCAGTCTCTGGAAAGGGAACGTGCAGTTGGACCGGTGCAGTTAAGATTTTGACCGCGAGGTAGCACTGTTAACTGCTAAAAGGAACTGGTAGTAAGCGCACGACTGCCGCTCTGTCTGTGTCACTGCTGCCCTCACACTGCTGATCTGCAACCAGCCCCTCCACAGCGTGCAGGGGGGCTTCCAGCCCTGGCTCAGCAGGCATCCGCCACCTCATGGAGATGCAGCACCCCACTGATATGCTCCAAAAGCTGAGTCCTAGACGCACTGCCCCGCTCCCTCCCAGCAACTTCCCCAGCAGCTGTGCCTGGTCATACACTAACCCCAGAGGTTCTGAAACTCTCTGCCCCCCTTGCCCAACATAAGCTTCCCCAGAGAGGGGGGGGATGTTTGCTCACCTGACACCTAAATAATATTGGTTAATTAAAAACCATCCCCTGACCCTTTCCCCAAAAGTGACTGTGGGAGGCTTTTCCTCCATCTGTCTGTAAACTCTCTCCTTTTCCTCAGCTCTAATTCTCCAAACCCACTGCCCTCCAAGCAAAACCAAGTGTCTGGATCATTGCCCTTAATCCACAGACATGCCTGGCCTCCCAGGTATAAGCTGAGAATGTCCTTCCCAGTCCCAGACCCACATAGTCCACAGAGAGAAGAAGAAAAATAACCACTTCACTGTCGCATGAAGTAAATAAACTTGGAAGGGCATGGGAGGCCAGTTCTCCCAGGGTAAATTGAAAGGAGGGGTGGATGCAACGTATCTGAGAATTCTTACCTGCACAGCTCAAACACAGTGTCATTTCTTCCCAAGTTTGGGGTACAGGGTTATGTGGTGGAAGGTTTTGAGGTGCAGGATTTGGGGATGAAGGTTTTTGGGGTGAAGAGTTTGGGGTTCAGGACCTGGCAGTGCAGGATTTCGGGGTGCAGGGTTGAGGGTAGAAGGATTTTGGGGTGCAGGGGTTTAGGGTGAAGGGTTTGGTAGGGCTGGGTTTAGAGGAGCAGGGTTTGTGGAGCAGAATCTGGGATTGAGGGGTTTGGAAGTGCAGGGTTTTGGGGGGGCAGTGTTTGGGGATTCAGGATGTGGGGGTGGAGGAACTGGGGTTGCAGGGTTTTGAGGGGAAGGATTTGGAGTGCAGATTTATGGGTGTGCAGATTTGGGGATGCAGGCCCTGCGAACAGTGTTTTGGGGTGCAGGATTTTGGACTGCCACATCTGGGGTGAAGGGTTATCGGCTAGGCAGGGTTTTGGGGTGCAGGATTTGGGATGGAAGGATCTGGGAGTGCAAGATTTGGGGTTGCTGGGTTTGGGGGTTAAGGGGTTTGGGGGTGCAGGATTTTTGGGTGCAAGGTTTGGAAGTGTATTGTTTGGGGTTAGAGGAGAAGAATTTAGGGGGCGGGATTAAGGATTGCAAGGTTTTGGGGTAGGATTTGGGAGTGCAGGCTTTGGGGTGCAGGATCTGGGGCTTCCTGATTTGGGGGTAAAGGGTTTGGGGGTGCAGGGTGTTGGGGAGAAGGATTTGAGGGTGCAGTGTTAAGGGGGTGGAGGAATAGGTGGTGAAGGATTTGGGGGTGTGTGGTTGGGGGGTAGGGTTTTGGGGTCCCTGATTTGAGGGTACAGGGTCTGTGGGTGCAGTTTCCTGAGGTTCAGAATTTGGGGTGCAGGGTTTAGGGCAGTAGGATCATGTGGTGCAGGAGTTTGGGGTGAAGGGTTTAGTAGGGCAGGATTTGGGGTGCAGGAATTGAGGTGAGGGTTTGGGAGTGCAGGTTTTGCATTTTTTAAGAACTGGGATGCAGGATTGGGAGTCTGGAATTTAGGGGTGGAGGATTAGGGAGTGCGGGGTTCCAAGGTGCAGGATCTGAGGTACAGGATATGGGGGAGCACGGTTTAGGGTAGAAGGTTCTTAGGGTGCAGGGTTTTGGGTGGGTAGGATTTGGGTTTTCAGTGTTTGGGGGTGTACGATTTCAGGGTGCAGGATTTGGGGTGCAGGGTTTGGGAGTACAGAAGTTTGGGGTTCAGATTTTACAGGTTTTTGGAATGCAGGATTTGGGGAAGAATGGTTTGGGGTGTTGGGATTTTGGGGTGCAAGACTTGAGGGTGTAGGGTTTGGGACATAGGGCTGGAGGATTTAAGGGTGCAGTGTTTGCGGGTTCTGAGTGTGGACCTGCAGGGTTTGGTGGTGCATTGTTTTTTGGGGAAGGGATTATGGTAGCAGGATCTTGGGGTGCAGGGGTTTGGGGTGAAGGGTTTGGTAGGGCAGGATTTGGGGGTGCAGATTTTGGAGTGAGGGTTTGGGGGTGCAGGGTTCGCATGTTCAGGAGCTGGGGGTGCAGGATATGGGTGTGCAGGGTTGGGAGAAGTTTTGGGGCACAGGATTTGAGGGTACAGGGTTTAGGGGTTCAGGAAGTGGAAGTCGAGGATTTGGGGGGGCCAGATTGGGGGAGGAGGATCCTGGTATGCAGGGTTTTGGGTAGCAGTATCTTGGGGTGCAGCATTTGGGGTTCAGGATTTAAGGGTGCAGGGTTTGGGGGTGTAAGGTTTGGGGGTGCAGGGTGTTGGGGGAAGGATCTGGGGGTACAAGATTCGGGGTTGCTGGGTTTGGGGTTAAGGGATTTGGGGTTGCAGGTTTTGGGTTTTCAGGGTCTGAGGGTGTGGGTGAGGTTTGTGGGTGCAAGGTTTGGGGGCTCATTGTTTTGGGGGTGCAGAGTTTTGGGGTGCAGGGTTTGTGAGAGAAGAATCTGGGGGTGCATGATGTTAGGGTGTTTAGGGTAGCAGGATCTTGGGGTGCAGGGTTTGGCAGGGCAGGATTTGGGGTTGCAAGGGTTTGGGGGACAGACCTGTGGTTGCAGGTTTTGGGGGTGCAGGGCTTGTGTGGCAGGATTTTGGGTGGAGGGTTTTGGGGAACAGGATCTGGGGGTGATGGATTTGGTGGTGCAAGTTTCTGGAGTGTGGGGTTTGGGTGAGCAGAGTTCGGGGGTGCAGGGTTATGGGCTTAAGGATTTGGGGGCGCAGGGTTGTAAGAGGCAGGATTTGGGGGTGCACAGTTGTAGGAGGCAGCATTTGGGGGTGCAGGGTTTTAGGAGGCAGGATTTGGTTGTGCAGTGTTTGGGGCTGCACGTTTAGGGTGTGCAGCGTTTTGGGGAAGGACTTGGGGTGCAGGTTTCGCATGTTCAGTATCTGGGTTTGCAGGATTTTGGGGTGCAGGGTGTACAGGGAAGGATCTGGTGGTGAAAGATTGTGGTCGAGGTTTTGGGGAATTTCAAGGAAAGCAGGTTTGGGGTTGTGGGATTTAGGGAGGCAGAATTGGAGGTGCAAGGTTTGGGGGTTCAGAACCTGGGGGTACATGGTTTGGGGGTACATGGTTTGGGGTTGTAAGGATTGGGGGAAGGATTTGGGGTGCAGGTTGTTGGGGGAAGGATATGAGGGTGCAAGTTTTTGGGGTTCACGGTTTGGGGGTTCAAGGTCTGGGTGTGCAGGGTTTTAAGGTGCAGGATTTGGGTGTGCATGGTTTTTGATTGCAGGATTTGGGGTTGCAGAGTTTGGGGACTGCAGGGTTTGAAGGAGCAGGATCTGGGGTGCCTGATTTGGGGGTGCAGGATTTAGGGGTGCAGGTTTTTTGGATTCAGGGCTTTAGGGTACAGTGCCTGGTGAGGCAGGATTTGGGGTTGCAGGGTTTGGGGGGAAGGATCTGTGGGTGCAGCATTTGGGGGTGCAGGATTTAGGGGTGCAGGGTTTTGTAGTGCATGGCTTGGAGTACAGGCTGTGGGGAGTCAGGATTAGGGGGCACAGGGTTTTGGGGGTGCAGGATTTTGAAGGTGCAGGATTTGGAGTTTCAGGACATGGGACTGGAGGATTTGAGCGTGCAAGATTTCCAGGTACCAGTTTTGGGGGCACAGCTTTCAAGTGTTCAGGATCTGGGGGTGCAGAGTTTGGGGGTGCATTTTTTTGGGTGGAAGGGTTGGGGGTGTAGGGTTTAAGGGTTCAGGATTTGGAGGTGTAGAGTTTTGGGGTGCAGGATTTGGGGTGCAGTGTTTAATCGTGCAGGAATTAGGGATTCAGGGTTTGTGGGAGCAGAATTTTTGAGTTCAGAACCTGTGGGTAGAGGGTTTGGGGAGGCAGAATTGGGGGTGCAGGGTGTTGGGGTAAGAGTTTGGGGTTGCAGGTTTCACGTCTTTAGGAACTGGGGGCCCAGGATTAAAGTGAGCAGGCTTTAGGGGGCAAGGTTCTGGGGTGCCGGGTTTCGGAGGGTAGGATTTGGGGGTGCCAGGGATTTGGGGTGCAAGGTTTGGAGATGGAGGATTGGTGGGTGCAGAATTTAGGGGTATAGGGTCTGGGGGCGCAGGATTTGGGTGTTCATGACGTGGGGGTGGAGGATTTGGGGGTGCAGATTTGGGGAGGCAAGATTTTGGGGTGAGGGTTTGAGGATTCAGGTGTTGAGGAGCTGGGGATGCAGGACTTGGGGGTTGAAAGTTTGGGGGTGCACTGTTTGGGGGGCAGGATTAGAAGGTGCAGGATTTAAGGTTGCAGGGCTTGGGGGGCAGGGGTTTGTTGGCAAGACTTGGGGGTGCAGGGTTTTGGGGTCCAGAGTTTGGGAGATTAGGGTTTGGCTGTGCAAGGGTTTGGGGGAGAATTTAAGGTTGCAGAGTGTGGTCTGCATTGTTTTTGAGGTGAAGGATTTTGGGGTGTGGGGTTTGGGGTCAGGATCTCAGGGTGAAGGGTGGTGGGGAAGGATCTGGGGGTGAGATATTTGGTTGCAGGGTTTGGAGTGAAGGCTTTGGGAATGCAAGATTGGAGGCGCTGGGTTTTGGGGTACAGGATTTGGTGGTTCAGGATGTGGGGGTGGAGGATTTAGGTGTGCAGGTTTTGGGGGTGCAGGGTTTTGCACAACAGGATATGGGGGGGTAGGGTTTGGATGGACATTGTTTTTGGGGGAAGGATTTGGGGGTGCAAAGTTTAAGGAGGCATGATTTTGGAATGCAAGATTTGATGATCCAGGTTTCCAGGATTTGCCCAACAGAGCCCCTGCGGGGAGCCTAGGGAGAAGGGCAGCACAGCACAAGCTGGTGTGAGCACAGCACAGAGTGACAGGCACAGAGACACCCCAACACGTTGTGCAGCTGCAGCCTTGCACTGTGCAAGCTGGGGAGCCCCAGTGGCTTGGCTACAGCCCTGCCAAGTCCACAGGGAAGGACCCTGTGCACACAGCCACATCAGAGCACATGCATGCAGAAAGGGTAAAACTTCAGGTGCCGGGTGTTGTTTCAACCTCAAGAGTGATGTGCCCTCCGGAGACCTCCCCTCCAGCCGCAGAGTGGAAGTAGCAGCCTCAGCACTTTGGCAGGAGCAGTGAGCTTTCTGCCTCCCAGCCCCACTGAATTGCAGCAGAATTCATTATAGCCCCATTTCACTTCTCCCTCCAATTATCCTCTGGACAATGGGCTGGGGCTGCGGTGGAAGGTCCCTTTCAGGAGGTGCTGGTGGCAGGAAACGCTGGTTGGGCTCCGTCAAGAGCTCCTTTGCTGGAGGTTAGTGACCTGAGTCGAGCAAATGCCACTTCTGGGCCTGGGCAGTGACTGAGCACAGGGCGGCAGGGCCAGTGGTACCAGGGATGCTCCCTGCAAGGCAGGAAGCACTTGTTAACGACGGCAAGCACCGATCTGTGAACCACCTGCAATACGAGGGCATCGTTTCCTACCTCCTCAGTTGCTGTCACTTCCAGGTACAGGTCCTCCTGCCTTTTTTGGAAAATAAATGGGTGCCTATCTGACAAAAGAGCTGCCATACCCACGGATTTTATTGACCTTTGATATTCAGAGCAGTGGCTGTGGGAGAGGCACTTCTGAGAGTCAGCCTTTGTTTTCAAATGCACATTCATTCATTTATATTCCACCAAATTTTAATCTAAAGAATAATATTCTGCATATGCCACTCTGATGACTTTTTTCCAGTTTCCATAAAGTTAAAAGATTTGATGAGGGGCCAAAAGAGACAGAAATATTTGAATTAGTTCTAACTGCACCTAGAGAGCTTCTTCTCTGCTTTATGAAGCAGCTGAGCCATTCACACCTTTCTTTGGCTGCATTTGGGTTGGGATCACAATCTAATTTCTTGTTATTGCTGATTCATCTTAATAAGTATGATTTTCCAAGTTCCAGACGGAGCCCTTGTATGAGAGTAACCTATAAATACTAAACAATAAAGCGTTATTAAATTCTATCTTTTTTTTCAGATCCTTAAAAGCAAGAAGTTTCCCTGCACAAAACTTAGCACCTCTGAAGAGAAACCTTCATTTTTGCAAACTTACATATTTGAAATTCCTGTCTGGAACATCTGAAAGAGATCTGATCCTGCAGATAAGTGCAATTTTTGAAAAAATGAATTTTTATTTTAAAATTTTAACTTTTATGGGTTATGTTTTTAAAAAAATTAATTTAAATGTTTGATTTTTACAATTTAAAATGTGTTGAAATATGTCAATATTATTTACCCTCCTACAATATCAACTAAAATCTTAGAGCTGTCCCTCCCCTTATAAATGAATGTACCTGTGTAAATAAATGCAAAAATATAAGTTGTGTTGCATGCAGTGTTTAAGGAGATCCTTTTTATGTTGCTATGTACATTATTAAAACAAAAGTGTATGTTATTAATAACATAATTAACATTATTATTAATATAAATATAATAATTTTACTTTTTTAGTAAAATCACCTATACTCTGGCATTGGCCGTACTACCAAGTAATCTCCTTTTCAATATATAAAATACAGAAATACTTCAGTCCAATTTTCCTATTTTTTTTACCTTATTTACTGGATCATAGGTGAAATCATGTGATGAAATTTGCATGTTGTTGTTCTGCAACATGACGGATGCTGGTTCCTGAAGCAGTCCCAAAATTTTGATTTCTTTGAACATCAGGTTGTTGGGATCCACATAGTAGTTGTGTGTGACATTCATTTCTAGAATGTTCTGAGGAATAATGAAATAATTTTGTTGAATTGCCAAAATTTCTCCTGATTTAAATTGACGAGCTACATTATTTTATATATTTTATATATTTTATATATTTTATATATATATATAAAATTATTACATAAATTATAGACATTTCTGTATTATATGCATACATATATTATGCATATATTAAATTCATGTTCTTCATCTCAATCATTGTGGACATTCAGCTAGATTTTTTTAAAAAATATACCAGAATTTTTGTCAAATTTTCTAATTTTTGAGATGAAACAATCCATTCATTTCCTCCCGATAAGGAGGAAGCACTGATGCTTTACAATTTTTCTGCTCTATAAACTGTTATAAACTCTATAAAGTTGTTTTGTTTGTTTGTTTGGCTTTTCCCCAGTTCTGCAGAAAATTTGGAATCTGCAGATATTAAAAATAATTAGAGGAAGAAAAAACAAATTTTATATTTCCTTCTTGGCTGAGTGACAATATTTTGAAACGGCAATTTTTCAGATCCTTCGCTTTTAATAAAAAAATCTAGGAAAATAGGGAGAGGAAAAAAAAGAGAATGCCCATAGAATGTATTAGTGATTAAAATTTTAATTTAAAATTAGATCCTTTAAAAATATTTATACTTACATTTGAAACTTTGAAGTCATACGAAATGCAGTTTTTGCCGGTAACTGTACTTAAAATGTAGAGAAAAAAATATTTATTTCCAGGGTAGAATGAGATGGCGTGAATAAAAGAAAACGAGGAGAGAAAAAAAACCCACAGCATATCATTAATATTATTATTAATAATTATTCATATAATTATCATTAATATTATTATCACTCCTGTTACCTCCAAAGCCTCCCCACTGTGGAGAAAAACTGCAACAACTTACACATTTTTTTTGAAGAGATAAAAAATGAACATACTGCCAATACAAGTCTTCAGACAAATTGACCCGGCGTGTCAAAGTGTCCACATTTTCCTGAAATTTTGATTTTTTCATTGTCTTTTTCAAGTTCAGAAATTGAGCTGTGATGTTATTAATACATGCTGCTGGGGTGCCAAAAAACACCTAAGCTGACCATTTTTGCCCTTTCATTACGTATTTTTTAAAATTTTAATTATTCCTAGCCTTAGAAACCTATTTTTTATTACTTTTGACAGCCTTTCCTTGCTGTCTGTCATAACCCACTTTTTTTTTCTCCCAAATTATTAATAATTTTCTCTTAGGTGAAGTACTATAAACTTAAGTTAAATCCAATTGAGTTATACATATTACATGAACCCTAACCCTAATGGCCCTAACCCCTAATATCTAATCCCTAACCCTGACAATGACCTTAAGCCTAAATTGTATTGGTGGGCCTAATGGCCTAAGCCTTATCTGGTAACTGTACAGGGGCAATCCTATCCCAGGATGCACGTTTTAAAGTGCTTTTTTTTTTTTTGGTTGCTTTTAATTTGTGTAGTTTTGTCTTTTTGTACGTCTGTTGTTGGAAAAAAAATTGACCTCATTTGCATATTTAGGTACTAATTGTCATTCTTACTGGGAGTAATCCCAGATTAAATAAACAAATGATACGAATATTTAATTAGGGATTACTCCCAGTTGGAATGACAATTAGTAGGGTTCTTATAGTAAAGAATACTATATATAAAAAAATAAAGTCTGGTGCAGTAGCAGAAATTTTGATGCTCTAGGGGACTGCTTGGGTTTTAGTATTTTATTTAATTTGTTTTGATAAATGTATTACTCCCTGTGGCAGAATGCAAACCCCCATCTCTCCCCCCCTCCCTCCTTCAGTATGGAAGGAGTAGGCACATCTCTCTCTCTGCTACTTGAGGCTAACAGCTTCTTTTGTTTGGCCCCAGAGCACCCTGGCCAGGGCCATTAGGAGAAGGGAGTGCCGAGGCGCCACTGAGCGGCTGGGCACCTGCGGTCACTGTGGGGGATGTTTGGAGGCTTCAGGGGCACCCACAGCCAGTGTGGGCGTGCAGAGAAGCTTCTAGAATGCCTACAGTCAGATCTGATCAGCCAATATAAAAACGGGACTCTCGTTGAGACTACGCCCATTGTGTGGGTCTCTCAGAGCACAAGCAAAATGCTGCCGCTGAGAGCCCCCCTCTCCAGGACGGAGACTCCGCTTGCCTTGCCGCCACGGCTGTGAGTAAAACTTCTCGCAGGATTGCGAGTATATTTATACTTTTCGTGCACATATGCAAGTGTAACTTTCCGTGCTCGATATGAGCACGTGTAAAATTAACCCTCGCAGAATCCCGGGTGTATTTTCCTTCTGTGCACATTTGCACATGTAACTTTCCGTGCACATTTGCACGTGTCACAAAGGCACCCCGTAGGTTAATTTAAGGGACAACAAGGTCCAAAAACAACTTCTATCAAACCAGTGAGAAACAGGGTTTTAGCACTCCAAAAGTGACTTAAATAAAGGTTCGGATATGAGTTGAGGAAAATTATTAAGGGGCAGCAACTAACACAACAGGCGGTCCACAGTGTGCATCCACGTGGCTTCACTCAAAACAATGCCGGAGCTGGCCCTGAGGCCCGGAGAACTACACACTTGCCTAAACACGGTGCAGAATTATTTTTAAAAGAGATACACGTACTCGTAGTGGATATGGAAAGTGTACACTCACGATTCCGCGAGGGTAAATTTATAATGCAGTCGCAATCCTGCGAGGGTTAATTTACTTACACGTGCAAATGTGCACAGAATATTCCACGTGCTTATGTGGAAGCACGGGAGGAAAATACACTCGCGATTGTGCAAGGAAATAATTTAAAGTACGCGTGCAAATGTGCACGGAAAGTTACATGTGCATATGTGCACGGAAGGAAAATACACCCGCGATTCTGCGAGGATTAATTTTACACGTGCTTGTATTGAGCACAGAAAGTTACACGTGCATATGTGCACGGAAAGTATACATATACTCGCAATCCTGCGAGAAGTTTTACTCACATCCGTGGCGGCAAGGCAAGCGCAGTCTCCATCCCGGGGAGGGGGGCTCTCGGCGGCAGCATCTTGCTCGTGCTCCGAGAGACCCACACAATGGGCGTAGTCTCAACGAGAGTCCCGTTTTTATATTGGCTGATCAGATCTGACTGTAGGCATTCTAGAAGCTTCTCTGCACCCCCACACTGGCTGTGGGTGCCCCTGAAGCCTCCAAACATCCCCCACTCTGGTCGCAGGCGCCCAGCGGCTCAGTGTGCCTTGGCACTCCCTTCTCCTAATGGCCCTGGCCAGGGTGCTCTGGGGCCAAACAAAAGAAGCTGTTAGCCTCAAGTAGCAGAGAAAGAGAGGAGATGTGCCCACTCCTCCATACTGAAGGAGGGAGGGGGAGAGAGGGGGGGTTTGCATTCTGCCACAGCACGCTTACTTTCCGTGCTTAATACAAGCACATGTACTTTCTGTGCTCAATACGAGCACGTGTATAAATTATTTCCTCGCACAATCGCGAGTGTACTTTCCTCCCGTGCTTCTACATAAGCACGTGTAGTATTCCGTGCACATTTGCACGTGTAAGTAAATTAACCCTCACAGGATTGCGAGTGTATTATAAATTTACCCTCGCGGAATTGCGAGTGTACACTTTCCGTATCCACTACGAGTAGTGTATCTCTTTAAAAATAATCCTGCACCGTGTTCAGGCAAGTGTGTATTCGTCTCGAACTCAGGGTCGGCTCTGGCATTGTTTTGAGTGAAGCCACGTGCATGCACACTGTGGACCGCCTGTTGTATTAGTTGCTGCCCCTTAATAATTTTCCTCAACTGATATCTGAACCTTTATTTAAGTCACTTTTGGAGTGCTAAAACCCTGTTTCTCACTGGTTTAATAAAAGTTGTCTTGGACCCCGTTGTCCCTTAAACTAACCTCGGGGTACCTCCGTGACACTCCCCTAGAGCATGTAATTTTCTACTGCTGCATTTTTAAAGTAAAATTGGTTTTATTTTAAATCAATTTAACAATGTTTATATGCCATGGAAAATTAACCCTAACATAATAACACACTCAAACTGCACACTTGTAACACAGTCTACTTAAAGTCACACACGTTCCAGAAATCCAACACCCAAGACACACCATCCACACAAATTCCAATCTAACTCTGCAAAGTCAACACACACTGTCCAAAACAACTCCAAGCACACCAGAGACCAACTCAAACACACAAACCAAAGACAAAGTCCAGCACACACTCTGCAAAGAGTCCAACACACACACAAAACCTCACAATATCAAACAGCAGACCACTCAAACCACAAAAGACACCGGACAGCTAAAAAGAACATCTGCTTTATTAGCTTCATTACAGCACTTAGTTTGGTGCAACAGTCCAATTACAAACAATTACATTAAAACTTCATGACCCCATTTATTTCATATTTGACAACAGAAAATAAACTCCTTTTTCTTCCAGCATTACCTTATAACTGCTGCCATAACAGGACATAATATAACTGTTTACCTACAGGCATTCCAAAACACACCTTAGCTTTCTACTTGAATTTACTATTTTAGCAATTACCCAAATTCCCATTAAGATGGACTAGCTTCTGCATTCTTTTTTAAACACTCTTGGTTGCCATGGGTCCAATAGTGACTCCAGGTAAGTTTCCCATATTCATTGTTTACAGAACAATTTTACATTGTACTTTAATTACTATTAAAACTTATACCTTACTGCCTACCTGATTCAACAATGTCTGGAGCTTTCATTCTTTTTAAAATTTTCTAAACACCTGCAAAGGAAAAAAACATCTCAACCTGCAAAGACAAATAACTACAACCCAAAACCACACTCACACCAAAGCATAAACAGCTAAAACACTACAAACACTGTTCATGCACTAAGCACACAGTTGCAGCACTCTCATTCTCCCACCTACGTGCCATCACCCTCTGGCTGCATCACTCCCCAGGAGCGCTGTTCCCAGAAGCCTCAAAACTCACCCTGCCTGTGAAAACCCCAGTCGGAGCCTGATCTTCATCCAAACACTGGCAATGAACATCACCTTGCAGAGCAGCTGGGGGAAAAGAAAAAGTCCCCCAGCTGGGTTTTTTAAAAATTCTATTTTAAATTTCAAATTACCCGAAAAGGAAAAATATTTTAACCTGCAACGAAACATAAATACAACCCCAAATTACAATTGTACAAGATCACACACAGCTAAACCACACCACTCATTCACCTACCAAAACCACTGCACATTCATACCACTGCCATTCCCCCGGCTTGTGCCATCACCCTGTGTCTGCATCGCTACTTGGGAACGCTGTTCCCGGGAGCCTCAAAAATTACCTTTGCCTGCAAAAACTCCAGCTTGACCTCTGTCCAAACACTGGCAATGAACATTGCCTCACAGAGCAGCCAGGACTGTGGAAAAAAAAACAACACAGACAACGGGAGGAAAAAAAAAATAATCCCCCAGCTGGGTTTTTTTTAATTCTATTTTAAATTTCAAATTACCTGAGAAGGAAAAAAACATTAACCTGCAAGGAAACAAATACAACCCTGAAATACAATTAATCATACAAAATCACACTCAGCTAAACCACACCACTCATTCACCTACCAAAACCACTGCACACTCCCACCACTGCCATTCTCTGCTGTTCTGCCCCCTCATACCATCACCATGTGTTTGCATCACTACTCAGGAATGCTGTTCCCAGAAGCCTCAAAAATTAGCCCTGTAAAAACCCTGGCCCGACACTGACCTCTGTCCAAACATTGGCGATGAATATGGCCTGGTAGAGCAGCCAGGACCAAGGGGAAAAAAAAAAAAAAACAGCCAGAGGGAAAAAAACCAAAAACAAACAAACAAAACCAACCCCCACCACACCCAGCTGGGGTTTTAATTCTAATTTCTAAACACTTGAAAAGGAAAAGATATCTCAACCTGCAAGGACAAATACATACAACCCCAAACAACAATCACTCAAGGTTACACACAGTCCAAACACAAAACTCCATCAGCTAATACACCAACCCCCCCATGCTCCCAGCACAGCTGCTCTATCACCCACTCAGGGTGGGTCATAACCGTGGGTCTGCAGCACTCCTGGATACACCACTACTGGTGATGCTCAAACATCACCCCGTCTGCTAAAACTCTGACACAGACCTCCAAAGATACATTAATGATAAACACTGTCCTGGACAGGGGTTGGGACAATCAGCTATGGGGAAAAAAAGACATCCCCTGGCTGAGCCTGGTTTTATTATACTTTTAGAAAAGTTCAACTACCTCAGCATTACATACAAATTAAAAAAAAATAAAAAATAATAAAAAAAAAACAACAAAAAACACAAGCCATTCAAGTTTGGGCACAATCTAAAACTAACACTCATTCAACATACACTCAATTCCAAACCTCACAACATCATCACTTAACCACCCAACTACCTGGAGAACAGATTGCACCAGTTCCACGGCCACCCCTGGAACTGCCTCACCATGCGACTTGTGACAACATTGCCACTCAATCCCTTTCAAAAGCCTCAGGCTTCATGACTGAAAGTAGAGGAAAATGCTTTGCTATGTGTGTCACTCCTTTGCCTCAGTGTGTACACTCTGACAAACCTCGCTCCTTTTCTCAGTGGCTTTGGCACTGCCTAATCAATTGAGGTGGTATTGGAAAATTGGTGTCTGCTCTTTGATGTGTTGCATGAACACCGGCAGCTTTTCTAACAGCTGTAGAAAGCTCATCAACACAGCTTACGGGGATCGTGGAGGGTTCACCCTGTTCCACAGCTTCTACTCCACGGACCAAATAAACTACTTGGCCGGTGATAGAGTAGCGGTTGTTGGCTCGGCTGGGTCCTAAATTTAAGAACTCCTGGACCCCAAAAGCCATTTGCTTCACTTCCGGTGCCCAGTATTTGATTGCCACCGCTTAGGGAAACTCGCAGCAAACATTCAGTTTCAGTTTCACCTGGTCTTCTGCTGTATATTTCTTGTAAACTTTTCAAGTTTCACCTGGTTTTCTGCTGTATTTTCCAAATAAATCCACCAATTCTGACCGATCCTTGGGAGCAATTTGCATATGGTATCACACAGCATGTGGAGGTCCTTGAGACTGTACTGTTTTAAGGATGGATCTGGCTGTGCATTCAGGTAGATCTGAGAAATATGATGAACCATCCTTCCATGGTTTGCCATCACAGGGTCACCCCATATACTTCTGTCCCATCCTTCAGGGGAGGCAATTGGTTTCCTAATCAGTAGAATGTCAGGAGGACGACAACTCTGTGTAAGTATCACTTCACTTCTTTCCTCTAACTTTTGTTTCTTTTCTTCCTGTAAAGGTTTCTGCAGCAGCTGAGATTTCAATGACAATAATTCCACAGTTTTTGTGCCCATTTCCTCCCTCAGATTTTGCTTTTCTATGTTCAGGATTTTCCTCTCCTGACAATTGGGTTGTAGGCAGGTAATTAACAGTTTGCAATTAATTCCCTTTCCCTCCTTTATATGGCTCTTGGACATGGTTGGGTTTTCTTCCACAGCTTTCCAGTCATGTCAATTACCACAAGCTTATTCCTCTGAGAATATGGAACTCAAACTCACCCTGTGCCTCTGTAATTTATCAGTGATCGCATCTGCCATCCTGCCAACATCAGTTTGTCTCATGTGAGTGACTCAGGGTACTGCTGGCTGAGACCAGTGTTAGATCACTTACAGTGCAATGTAACGGAATGTGATGGCAAGGGTCACTCTTTTACTTACTGTGTGGACAAAATACACCAGGCAGAATCAGATGAGACTTGTTTCAGAGTGATTTCTACATGGACAGAAGATGCCAAGAGCTAGAAGGAGGCCCTCCCATTGGGTCACGAGGTTCAGAATGTACTCCCTTGCTTTCTAAACTCCTCCTCAGAGAGGAGTCTAGGTGTGGCTGGGTCCAAACTTAGCCCCAGACTGGACCTACGGTTCATGTCTAAGAGACACAGAGGGTAGAGGGAAACATGTAAGGGATTATATGTATGGCCAAAGGGTTGTGTGTGCACACCCAATTCCTTACATCACTTAACTGGGATTTGAGAGTTTCATCATTCCGCATCTCAACATCCTTACCTCCCCTTCAGGGGCCCAGGGTCAGGTGGGTTGCAGTCTGGGCCCTTGGTCTCTTGGGGCAAACTCTCAGGCAAAGTTCATAGAAATAACTGAATGGAGCACTACAGCAGGAGGGCTGACTCAAGCTGGTCCCTTTGCTGAAGGCCCAGCCAAGCTGGGTATTTATACCCTTACACACTATTTACCCAACCCTCACACCATGATTCAGTCCAATAACAGTAGTTCAGTCTGGGGTCTTCTTGCTTCTCATTGGATCCTTTGCACTGACCTCAGACAGGTCTTTGCTTCTTGCAGCTGTAGATAGTGTTTACAGTTCGTAAGTGCTTTGTGCCAGCCTTCAAGGTGGTGTTTTCTCTGAATGAACATTATTTGCTCAGAAAAGTGCAAAACAGGCTTTATCTCCCAGATGTCCCTAATAGACTCTAGATGCTTTTGTTTCCATTAAGTAAAGGCAATAAATACAAGTGATACATTCTTGTTAGGAGGCATTTTTTTATGCTAAATGACCCATGTTGACAATGTGGTAATCTGCAAAGAAAAAAGATTTCATTGAAACACTCTTTGTCTGTGAAAGAACAGCACACTACAGAAAACACTGATCAACAATGGTCTTGGGTATCAACTTTAAACACCAGTGAAGGGCCCATGGCTACTCCATCCCATATGATGGTACAATCTTTGCCTACACAATCTAACATGTCAACACATTAGCCATGAACTCCTAAAACTCAGTTCACCCACAGCTGAATCTACACCTTCAGCTCCAAGCCAAATGTGCGCATGTGCAGATTTACACTCCGCAGAACGTTATAGACAACACTACTCCAACAGCACCAAAAACACTCAACAACGAGAATGACTCCAAGACCAGAGACAGCATCGATCAATAGAACCAACAGGGAGGCAGTGGTGAGGCGAGAAGCCTCTACTGCAACCCCAAAACAAAAAGGAGCCAAATGTTGCAGCCCCTTACGTAGGGGGACTGGCAAAACAGAGATGGCGCAAGCGCAAGAAGCCAGCTGCAAGACTGAAGAACTTCAAGATGCTGGGAAGAAGTTCCAGTCCCTTAGACTGGATGAGTAGAGAGCAGAGCTGACAACACAGCCTGGAACGGTACCATAAAACACAACCAAACAGAAATGTCCAAGGCACCAGAACCAGTCACACTTTCAGCAGCTGATGTAAGAAAACCAGCACCCAGTTGGGAATATGCCAATTGGCACCTGCATTTCAGACCCTGGTATGAAACACCAGATGCCTGCCCTGCCCCTTGAGTGCAACGAGGGGATCATTTGACAGGTACAAGGCAGGGTTCCCAAACTACACAACACAGACACAGGCTGGAGCTGCCCTGCCCAGCTCAAGCTGAAAAGTTCACCCTTTACCCACGCAAGGGACTGTTCCCAGATGGCCTCTCCCCTACACCAACTTTAAACCCCATCCCTGCAATTTCCAGCCCCTACCCAGCCTCCCTCCCTCCAGTTAGCTTTCAGAGGGCCAAGGGACTGAATCCATCCTTAACAAAGGAAAATGCCACATGGGCTAACAGGGATCTTCCTGCAGTTGTCATCCTCCCCTTCAACATCTGCAATAGGAAAACACACACACTAAGCAATGCCAGCACTAACTATCATGTGGGTCAACACCAACCCCTTCCACAACACCCACCTCCTCCTAAGTTCCATGGTGTTCTGTTCAGCATGTCATGCCTGGGGCACAGGCAGAAACCCTCAACACTTGTGGTACTTAGACACCAAGAAACAAAAATGACTGTAGTGCTTGGGACAAGTCCCTAGCCCCACACTCCTCCACACCTCTAACCCAGCTCACTGCAAATGCTTGTTCAAGTCCAAAGGCGGCCCTCAAAGCATCTGCAAAACAAGAAGGAAATGCTGAAGCGAGTCACCAGGCAATACTGTGCTCCTCAACACCCACCACCACCTCACCTTCCCGGCTGCTGATGGGCATCCAGCTTTGCCCTCTAAGCTTGTCTGAGGCACCTGCAAAAACAAAGGCATATGCTCAGATACTGTCAGAATGCACAGCCTGCCTGCAGCCAATCTCCTGCTCCTTTACCTTGGCCACTCTCCCACCTGGCCTCTGTGGCTTTGAGCTTCCACCTGGACCATGGTGAGGCTCAGCTACCACCTGTAAAACACAACCAAAGGATGCTCACACCTCCACCAGCAACACAACCTCCTAACACAAGCTGCTGCTTAAGCCCTGCACTCCATGCTCTCCTTTACCAAGGAACTGCGATGCTGATACCCAGCTCTGCTCATTGCTTTACACCTACAAAAACAAACAACAAACTCAACTTAGATATAAGTACATGCAACACCTTCCCTCTGATGCCATGTGCCAACTCACCTTCTATCGCTTTTTGTTGCTCTTTTCTGTGCATGTTGGCCCTCCACATTTGAAAAAAGATTGACCGACTAACCATTCCAGAGATCTGCTTTCCATTTAGAAATCCCACCTAGAGACCTACTACTGCTTGCCATTAAAGAGACAAACTAAACATTAAGCCCCACACATACAAGCCTTAACACCTTTGAGATTATACCTGCCTCATTCCTCCTGAACAGTTCTTCCCAGAGGGCTCTAAGCCAGTCCCTAAAACCCCAGTGAAGGACCCGAAAAAGCCAGAAAGAGCCTGACAGAGTTCAACAAACTCAAAAAGGCCCAATAGAGTCCAATGAAGCCTGACAGAGACTGACAGAGTTCGACAGTGCCAGACGAACCCCAACAGAGGCCAAATGAGCCTTCCAGAGCCCAAGAAAGAGCGACAGAGCCCAACAGGGCCCAACAAAGCCCAACAGGGCCTGACAGAGGTCAACAAAGCCCAACAAAATCCTACAAACCCGACAGGGCCCAAGGAAGTCTGACAGGACCCGAAAAAGCCAGAAAGGCCTCAAAAAGGCCTGATAGAACCTGACAAAGCCTGACAGAGCTTGACAGTGCCAGACAAACCCCGATAGAGGCCAAATGAGCCTGACAAACCCCAAGAAAGCCCAACAGAGATCAACAGGGCCTGACAAAGCCAGACAAGGCCTGACAGGGCCTGACAGAGGTCGACAAAACCCTACAAACCTGACAGAGCCTGGCAAATCCTGACAGAGCCCAAAAAGGCCCAATGAAGTCCAACAGGGCCCAACAGAGATCGACAGTGCTCAACAAACCCTGACAGAACCCAACAGAGCGTGATAAACCTGGCAGGGCCCGACAGACATCAACAAAGCCTGACAGAGCATGACAGGGCCCGACAGAGCCTAACAGAGCCCGACACAGCCTGAGATGGCTCGACAGAGCTAGACAAAGCCTGACAGAGCCTGACAGGGTGCAACAAGGACTGACAGAGCCATAAAGAGCCTGACAGAATTCAGCACAGCCCAACAAGACCCCACAGAGCCTGACAAGGCCTTAAAGAACTCAACAAAGCCTGAACAGACCCTGACAGAGCCCGACAGGGCCCAACAAATACCTGACAGAGTTCAACAGTGCCAAACAAACCCCACCAAAGATCAACGGAGTCCAACAAAACCCAACAGAGCTTGACAAAGCCTGACAGCATCCAAAAGTGCTTGCCGGAACCTGACAGAGCCCAACAAAGCCTGAGACACCTTGACAAAGCCTCACAAAGCGAGGCAGAGCATGACAGGACCCAACAGATTGAAAGAGCCCGACAGAGCCTGACGAAGCCTGACAGAGATCAACAGGGCCTGACAGAGTCTGACAGGACATGAGAGGGCCCGACAAAGCTAAATAAAGCCTGACAACACATAGGCTGACAGAGCCTGACAGGGCTTGACAGAGCTCAATAGATCCTGAAAGGGCTTGGAAGAGCCTAATAGGGCCTGAAAGATCTCAATAAAACCAGACAAGGCCAGACAGGGCCTGACAGAGCCTGACAAAGACCAACAGGGACCGACAGAGCCTGATAAAGCCCAACAAGGCCTGTCACAGCTTGACAGAGCTTGACAGCACCCAACAAACACCGACAGAGACCGACAGAGCCTGACAAACCCCAAAAGAGCCCGACAGAGCATGACAAGACTTCCCAAAGACTGACAGAACCTGATAGAGCACAACAAAGTGCAACCAAGCCCGACAGAGTTTGTTGGTGCCCAACAAACGTCAACAGAACCCGACAAAACACAACAGAGGCCAGCAAAGCCCAACACAGCCTGACAAGGCTCGACAGAGCTAGACAAAGCCTGACAAGGTGTAACAGGGCCTGATAGAACCCGACAGAGCTCAACAAAGCCCAACAGAGATCAACAGGGACTGACAAAGCCTGAAAGCACCTGACAGAATTTAACAAAGCCAGAAAAGGCCTGACAGAGCCCGACAGGGACCAACAAAGCCAGAAAGAGCCCGACAGAACTCAACAAAGCACAAACAGGCCTAACAGAGCTTGACAAGGCTCAACAGAGCTGAACAAGGCCCAACAGAGCTCAACAAGGCCCAACAGAGCTCAATAAAGCCTGACAGAACCCAACAGTGCTTACTGGAACCCGACAGAGCCCGACAAAGCCTGACAGAGACTGACAGAGCTCGACAGTGCCAGACAAACCCCGACAGAGGCCAAGAGAGCCCAACAAACCTGACAGAATGTGACAGAGCCCAACAGAGCTTGAAAAAGCCTGACAGAGCTCAACAAAGCCTGACAGAAATCGACAGGGTCTGACAGAGCCCAGCAGCCATACATAGACCGACAGACTTGGACAGAGCTCCACAAAGCTTCTGACAGAGCTTACCAGGGCCCAGTAGATTGTCACAGAGTTTGAGAAATCCAGACAGAAACCAATGGAGCCTGACAGAGCCCGATGGAGCTTCACAGGGCCTGACAGAATCTGACGCAGCCCAACAAAGCTTGAAAGAGCTTGATAGAACTTGACAAAGCTTGACACAGCCCATCCAGGCCCAAAAGAGCCTGATAAAACCCAGACAGAGCCCTACAGGGTTTGAAAAACCCAGACAGAGCACAACAGGGCTTGACAGAGCCCATAGGAGCTCCACAAAACCCCAAAGAGCTTAACAGAGACTGACAGAGAACGACAGAGCTTGGCAGAGCCCGACAAGGCCTGACACAGATTGACAGAGCATGGCAGGGCTCGACAGAGCCTGACAAAATTCCATGGAGCCAGACAGAGCCCAACAGAGACTGACAGACCTGACAAGGCCTGACAGAGCCCGCCAGGACTTGACAAACCCTGACAGAGTGCAACAGGATTTGACAGAGCCTGAAAAAGCCTCACAGGGTCATACAGAGACTGACAGAGCTAGACAGAGCGTGACAAGGCAGACAGAGCCTGACAGAGGCCAACAAAGCCTAACAGTGACCGACAGAGCTTGACAGGGCCTGACAAGGCCTGACAGAGCACAGCAGGGCCTGACAGAACCTGACAAAGCCCCAAAGAGGCTCACAAGGCCTGAAAGAGACTGACAGAGCTTCACAGAGCACGACAGAGACAGACAGGGCTTGACAGAGCCTGACAAGGCCTGACAGAGCACGACAGGACCTGACAGAGCCACAAAGTGTGGCAGGGCCTGACAGGGCCTGACGAGGCCTCAGAGAGCCTGACTTGGCCTGACAGAGCCCTACAAAGCCCAACAGACCTCAACAGAGCTCAACAAAGCTGTGAAAAAGCTTATGAGGGCCCAATAGATTGTCACAGAGTTTGACGGATTCAGAAAGAACCCGACAGGGCCTGACAGAGCCCATCGGAGCCCCACAAAGCCTGACAGAACCTGATAGGGCCTGAGAGAGCCCGACAAGTCCTGAGAGAGCTTGACACAGTGTGGCAGGGCCTGAAAGAGCCCGATAGGGCTTGATAGAGGATTACAGGTCCCCACAGAGCTTGGTAGGGCTTGATAGAGGGTTAAAGGTTTCGACAGAGCTTGATAGGGCCTTGCAGACCCGACAGGGCTTAACAGAGCGTGACAGAGCCCGACAAAGCTTCACAGAGCCTGACAGGGTCTGATAGATCCGGAAAGAAATTGATAGGATTTGACAGAGACTGACAGGGCCTGAGAGATCCTGAAAGACCCTAATGGAGCTCAACAAATCCTGACAGAGCCTGACAAGAGTGTGACAGAACCCAACAGAGCCTGACAGAGCCTGGCAAAACCCAACAAAGACCAAAAGAGTGCAACAAGATCTGTAAGGGCGCAACAATGCCTGATAGAGCTCAACAAAGCCTGACGGAGACTGAAAGAGCCTAACAGGGACTGACACAACCTGACAAAGCTCAAAAGAGCTTGACAGAACTCAACAAAGCTTAACACAGCCCAACCAGGCCCGGCAGAGCGTGACAAAACCCAACAGAGCCAGACAGACCCCTGTAGGGCTTGACAAAGCCTGAAAGAGCGTGACAGTGCTTGACAGAGCCTGACAGAGCCCATAGGAACTCGACAAAGCCTCAAAGAGCCTCACAGGGCCTGACAGAACCTGACAAAGCCTGACAGAGACCGACAGAGCTTCACAGGGCCTGACAGAGTCTGACACACCCTGACAAAGCTTGAGAGCTTGAAAGAACTCCACAAAGCTCAACACAGCCCAACCAGGGCCATCAGAGCCTGACAAAACTTGACAGAGTCTGACAGAGACCTAGAGGCCTTGACAAACCCTGACAGAGCATGAAAGGGCTTGACAGAGCCTATAGGAGCTTGACAAAGCCCCAAAGAGTCTTACAGCACCTGACAGGGCCTGACAGAGCGTGGCAGTGCTCAACAGAGCCTGATAAATTTCCATGGAGCCAGATATAGAGTCCAACAGAGACTGACATACCTTGACAGGGCATGATAGAGCCCACCAGGACCTGATAGAGCCCCACAAAGCCTGACAGATCCGGACTGAGCCCAACAGGGCCAGACAAATCTCAATAGAGTCCAAGAGAGTCCAACAGGGCCTGACAGAGCCCTACAAAGCCTGACAGACCTTGGCAAAGCTTGTGACAGAGATTACCATGGCCCAGTAGATTGTCACTGAGTTTGACAAATCCAGAAAGAACCCGACAGGGCCTGACAGAGCCCATCAGAGCCCCACAAAGCCTGACAGAGCCTGGTAGGGCTTGAGAGAGCCCAACAAGTCCTGAGAGAGCCTGGCACAGTGTGGCAGGGCCTGACAGAGACCAACAGAGCCCAATAGGGCTTGATAGAGGCTTACAGGTCCCTACAGGGCTTGACAGGTCCTGGCAGGCCTCACAGGGCTTGACAGAGCCCAACAAAGCTTCACAGAGCCTGACAGGGTCTGATAGATCTAGACAGAACCCAACAGGGTTTGACACAGCCTGAAAGAGCCTGATGGAACTTGACAGAGCATGACAGGGCCCAACAGAGCCTGACACAGGCCATCAGAGCCCGACATACCCAAAAGAACCTGACAGGGCCTGACAGAACTCTGCAAAGCCCAACAAAGTCTGACAGGACCTGTCAAATCCTGGCAGAGCATGACAAAAGCCGATAGAGCCCAACAGAATCTGACAGCATCCAACAGAGCCACAAAGCATGGCAGCGCCTGACAGAACCTGACAGGGTCTGATAGAGACTGACGGAACCTGACACAACCGGATAGAGCTTGACAGGAACTGACAGTGCCTGACAGAGCTTGACAGAGTCTGACAAAGCATGACAGAGCCCGATAGAGCCTGACAGAGCCCAAAAGGGACTGACAGATCATGACAGAGCCCAACAGAGCCTGATCGAGTCACAGAAATCCTGACAGAGTGTGACAGGGACTGAAGGAGCCTGACAAGACCTGAGAGAGCCTGACAGAGTGTAGCAGAGCCCGAAAAAATCTGACAGAGCCTGACAGGACGTCAGAGAGCTCAGCAGGGCCCAAGACAGCGTCACGGAGTTCAACAAATCCTGACAGAGCCCGACAGAGCTTGACAAACTGCGAAAGAACCTGACAGGGCCCAACAGCACTTGAGAGGGCCTAAAAGAGCCTGACAAAGCCCATCAGCACCTGACAGGGCCCAACGGAGCCCCAAAAAACCCAACAGAGCCAGACAAAACCCAACAAAGCCCAAAAGAGTGTGAAAGGAACTGACAGAGCGTGAAAAGGTCTGAGAGATCCTGACACAGCATGGCAGGGTCTGACAGAGACTGACCAGGCTCGATAGAGGCTTACAGGTCTCAACAGGATTTGACATGGTGTCCTGGTTTTGTTAAAAAACAAGTTTCTCTTTTAGTGAATTTGCCTGTCAGCTAAAGCCTTCATATTTGCTGCATTTTCCTGGAGAACTGGATACATGTTTTGGTAAACATAGCAATGGAATGCTAACTTATTGATAAGGACAGATTCACATCTCACAAGAGGAACAATGAGAAACAAGTGACCAAGAAACTGACCAACTGTGTATAACATTCCATTCACATGAATACTTCATATGAAAGTGGGAGATCACGAGGATCTCATCCCTTTTTCCTTCTTCTTCGTCCCTTCTGCTTATGGCCGACATTAGGAGAGGACCTTGCTAGTTGTCCCTGTGAACTGAGGCCTAGAGAGACTGAATCCAGCTTCGGTTGGCTGCAGAGTCCAATCCAGGACTTCAGGTGCCTGCTCTGCAGTTGCTGAGACTTTCAAGATTGGTTTTGTATATTTCGTATTATTTTCTCTATTCTTATTAGTAGCATTAGTAAAACATTTTTAATTTTTCCAACTCTCTTCTCTCTGTCCTTCTTTTCCTCCCGATCGCCTGTCCTTAGTGGGAAGGGGGGAGAGGGAGGGGCAAAAGGGGGAAGTGGAGGGGGAGATGAGGTTAACAATACATCTGCCAGGGTTTTGTTGTCACCCCGCAATCTAAACCCTCAACACATGTCCTGGCAGGCTCAACAGGGCTTGATAGACCTGACAATGCCCGAATGAGCACAATCAATCTTGACAGAGCCCGACAAAGCTTCACACAGCCTGACAGGGCCCAAAAGATCCAGACAGAACCTGTCAGGGTCCAATAGAGCACAACAGGGCCTGAGAGAGCCTGAAAGAGGCTGATGGAGCCTAACAAAGCTGGCCAGAGCTTGAAAGAGCCTGACAGAGCTTAAAGTCTGACAGGGACTAACAGAGCCTGACAGGGACTGACAGAGCCAGACAAGGCCTGACAGAGCATGACAAAGCCTGACATGGCATGGCAGGGGTTGACAAAATTTGATAGACTGAGATGGAGCTCAGCAGAGCCCAATAGAGCCCCAAAGGACCAGAAAGAGCATGACAGAGCCACAAAGCATGGCAAGGCCTGACAGGGCCTAACAGAGACCAACAGAGTCCAACAAAACCTGATACAGCCTGACAGAGCTTGGCAGAGCCCAACAATGTTTGAAAGAGCCTGATGGAGCTTGACAAAGCCTGAAAGGGCCTGCCCAATCACAACAGGGCCTGACAGAGACTGACAAAGCATGGCAGGGCCCGACAGAGCACGACAGAGCCTGTCAGAGCCAGACAAAACCCGACAAAGCCCAACAGAGTGGGGCAGGTCTTGACAGGGCCTGAAAAGCCCGAATGAGAACAAGAGAGCTTGATGGAGCATGTTCATGTTTGAGTGAGAACACGTCTCTTTATGTTTGGTATTCTGCACAAAGACATGTACATGGCTGCACAAGAAGAAACAGTGTGAAGATGCCTGTGTTTGCATGACACTGTGCCTGTGAGCAGGAGTGCTTACAAATGCTTGCCTGTCCACATGCATGTGCCTTTATGTGGCCCTATTCATGCATATGCTGCTGTGACGACACAAGCATGCTGTTTGTTGAAAAGGTACTGCGTATGCTTGCTTGCATAATCTTGTGTTCTTCATGTGGACAGATCCAAGGGAACTTGGCTAGTAAAGGAACTAACACAGAAGTAGGCAGAACTGAAAGGTGTGCCATGCTATCTCTTTCCCTGGGCAGACTCTTGACAGTTGCACAAAGAAAGATGCTTAGCAATCTGTCTACAAGAGAAATGTAACTGAAGATGTCATAATGAGAAACAACAGCAGAGCATCTTGTTCATGAGCTTGCCCATGATATACAGTTGAGTGCAAAACCATTTGTGCTCCTGTGAGAGTAAATACCTTTCCCATAACACTTTGGTAGTTTTGTGCATTTCTAAGTGGTGGCACAACTATCAACGTCTGGGACACCTGCAGACTTGACCCTGGGGTTGTGGACACACTTTGTCTAAATGTTGTGGGGTGTGTAAGCGCCTCTGCACTATCTATCATTCTCTCCACATGCATCTGAGTACAGGTCTTTACAAGCATGTGTATTAATGGTGCCTCAGGTGTACATCTGCACTTGTGTGTGAGCGCGAGTGCGTGCTTCTGTTGAAGCCCTGTGTCTTGTGTGTGCCTGTCTGTAACACAGCTACCCTGACTGCTCAGTGTGAGCAGATGAAAGGCAAATCATTTAGGTAGAGGCAAGAAGGCAGAAATGAAACTTTTTCCATACAGTGTATTTCCCTTTGCTGAATGTTCACACCTACACGAAGTAAAAAGCTTAATGGTAGATCTGCCAGAGAAATGTTTGCAAACAGGTTATTTAGCAAAAGAACAGCAGAGTCCGTGTTAAAAATCTTGTGCTTATATGGCTGCACGTATACACGTTTGAGTGTCTGTGAATGTACAGATGACTGTGTGTAAGCTTGCATGTTTGTTCACATAGAAGCAAAGTGGTCCGTTTCTGTCTGTGTGTGCATAAGTGGTTATGGGGTCACTTAATTACAGAGGTACCTGGTGTGCCTGTAAAACTCTGTGTGAAAACTCTTCTGCATCTGTGTGGGTAAACAATCAAAGATTCATATTCAGACAGTGGCAGATAATCACAGGTGCCTGTGGGCACACTTCTGAAAGCCGTGCACCCAAGGACTGTGTATATGTACAACCACTTGCACCAGTGTGCACAATCACAAACTCATACAGACGTCCTTAGTCTCTCAGAAGCACAAAGGTGTTTGCTCTCAGCCTTATATCAGGGAAAATCTTGTGAACAGGTGCTCTGCAGTCCTTCATCTGTACAGCATGTTTTGTTGTATTTCTCTTGAAGATCAAATGCTTAGCACTTCTCTTTAGATGATGAGGAATCCCTAGAGAAACAGATTGCGTAGGAAAATTCACAGCCTGCCTTTTTCAGTGTTGGAGCCTACTTGCTCTCCCTTGTATGTGTCCCCATGCACACATAGGATTCCTCACCGAAACACAGGCAGAAGCATCTCTACAAGCAACAGATATGTGCACACAGCACCATCTGCTGGCATACACAGCTACAGAAAAGCACACACCTGTTCACACACTGACATATAAGCAAACACGTGTCCACACACACACACACTTCTGCAAGCTCAACTCCCACACATCTCTTCACAGAAATACGCATGAAAAATGCACATTCATGCTTGACTGTAAACATGTCTCCTTATGTTTGGTATTCTGCACAAAGACACATACGTGGCTGCACAAGAAGAAACAGTGGGAAGGTGCCTGTGTTTGGACGACACTGTTCCTGCGAGCAGGAGTGCTTACAAATGCTTGCATGTCCACATGCATGTGCCTTTATGTGGCCCTATTCAGGCATATGCTGGTGTGATGGCACAGAGCTCTTGACAAGCCCTGACAGAGCCTGACAGGGCCTGACAGAGATGAATAAAATCCAACAGAGCCCTACAGGGCTTGTCAAACCCTGTCAGAGCATGACAGGGCTTGACAGAGCCTGTAGGAGCCTGACAAAGACCCAAAGAGTCTGACAAGGCCTAAGAGATCTGGACAGAGCCTGACAAAACCCAATAGAGCCCAACAGGGCCTGAAAGAGCCCAACAGAGGTCATGTTCTGTCAGGCCCTGTCAGGCACTGATGGGCTTTGTCAGGCTCTGTTGAACCCTCTCAAGTGCCACCAGGCCCTGTTGCAATCTATTGGGCTCTGTTGGGTTTTGTTTGGCTCCATCGGGCTCTGTTGCATCCTGGGGGGCTCTGTTTGGCCTGATCAGGCTCTGTTGGGATTAGTCAGGCCCTATCAGGCTTTTCCATGCTCTGACGAACTCTGTCGGGTTTTGCCAGCCTCTCTTGGGCTCTCTCTGACTTTGTAGTGCTTTGTCGGACCCTGTTGTGCTCTGTCGGGCTCTGTCAGGATTTGTCACGGTCTGTCAGGCTCTGTTGGCCTCATCGGGCTCTGTCTGGCTTTGTCAAACTCTGTGACACTGTTGGGCCCCATAGAGCTCTCTCAGGCCTGGTAGAGCTCTGTCAGGCTTTGTCATGCTTTATTGCAGAATCACAGAATGTTAGGGATTGGAAGGGACCTCAGAAGATCATCTAGTCCAATCCCCCTGCTGGAGCAGAAACACCTAGATGAAGCTATACAGGAATGTGTCCAGGCAGGTTTTGAATGTCTCCAGAGAAGGAAACTGCACAATGTCCCTGTGCAGCCTGTTCCAGTGTTCTGTTACCCTCACTGAGAAGTTTCTTCTCAAATTTAAGTGGAACCTCTTGTGTTCCGGTTTGCACCTATTACCCCTTGTCTTACCATTGATTGTCACCAAGAAGAGCCTGGCTCCATCCTCATGACACTCACCCTTTATATGTTTATAAACTTTCATAAGGTCACCCCTCAGTCTCCTCAAAGCTAAAGAGACCCAGCTCCCTCAGCCTTTCCTCATAAGGGAGATGCTCCACTCCCTTAATCATCTTCATTGCTCTGCGCTGGACTCTCTCAGGCAGTTCCCTGTCCTTCTTGAACTGAGGGGCCCAGAACTGGACACAATATTCCAGATGTGGTCTCACCAGGGCAGAGTAGAGGGGAAGGAGAACCTCTCTTGACCTACTAACCACACTCCTTCTAATACACCCCAGGATACCATTGCCCTTCTCAGGAAGCGGGAGAAAGAAGTGAGGTGACCCCTGTCTCAGCCTCCTTCTCTCCAAACCGGACATACCCAGTGTCCTCAGCTGCTGCCCACAGGAGCTCCCAACACTTTTGCCAGCTTTGGTGCCCTTCTTGGGATGCGTTCAAGGACCTTCACATCCTTTTCAAATAATGGCGCCAATAGACAGGATTGCATTCCCATACTGTGATCCCCCACAGTATGGGAATGCCAGTAGTGCAGACATAGCTAATTCTTTCAGGACATGCTCTTTCTGTAGCCCTCTGCAAAGAGGAAAGCATGGTCTTCAAATGCATTGGCAACCAGATTTTTGGTTTTAAGCGTAACTCAAAATAGAGGATTTAACTGTTTCTCATGGTTTCTTTTGTTTTCTTTTAATAAATTTCCTATGCATCTGCATGTAGTCACCAGTAATTTCATCAAGCTGTCTTTGTCAGGTGGGCATACAAAACTGAAGATCTGTACTTCTCTGCAGTGATCTTCCAGGCATGCAGGGACACTTCAAGAGAGACAGTTGCCTTCTAGTATCAGATGGCCATCTGGCCAGCCAGCTCCTTACCCACATCAGCATTTTGTGCAGCAAGTTTCTTTTTCACTGGATGCCTGTAGAATTCATTGAAATAATTATCCCCAACCTTAACACACACTTCTGGAGGGTAAAGCAGCACAGACAGCAGGTCCTAGACCCATCCAGGAGATGGGGCAGAGACAGTTATACACTCTTACAACATGGGTCAGGCAGGGACGAAAGGCTCCCAGCTGAGCTGAGACACTTCTCCTGGGTCCTGGCAGGAGACAGTGTGGTAGGGATCCCAGGAGTGACCACTTCTAGCCTATGAGCATGCCCAGAACCCTGCCAGAAGTGGACCTGCCTGGCTCTTATATTGTCCTTTAGACACTGATGTTTGGCCCCTTTGGAGACAAGAGTATTGGCCCAGATGGACCTTTGCTCTGATGGAGTACTGTTGTTCTCTGACTTTTTTGTTTCAGCATGTTTTTCCAAGGGAAACAGCTCCAGGTTTCTAACAATGAGTATAAGGGTAAATAAGCTTCCACTGGAAATGAACAGGCATAGCTCATGTAAAAAATTTTGACCCATTTATTTCCTGAGCCCTTCTTGCTTCAGACTGATGACTTGATCTTGAGTTTCACTAGTGTCAGAGATGTGGGGTTTTTTTGCCATCCTATAGAAACTCAGCTAAACTGAATGAACGTAGAAGCATTTCAAAAACTGTAATTCTCGTATACTTTTTGCAAATTTGTTCAGGTGTTCAAATCATCTTGAGATGATCCACAGTTCTCATCCCCACCAGAAGGTACATGCCACCTTCCTAGAGAGTGACAGAGTCAATGCCCAGGATAGGACATGATTACCCACTCAATCCCTTCTGCTACTGCAGACCTGGGAAAAAACATCATCAAAGATTTCTTCAGCATGTACTGATAGGGAAAGGAGGAGGGAGGAAGAAGAACTGTACTGAATTAAGTCAAATCAAATTGAATTGAAGAGTTGAGTTGGAAGGGACCTACAACAACCACCTTGTCCAGCTGCCTGGGCACTTCAGGGCTGACCAAAAGTTAAAGCATGTTCTTAAGGGCATTGACGAAATACCTCTCCAACACTGACCAGTATGGGGCATGCACAGCCTCTCTAGGAAGCCTATTGCAAAGTTTGGCCACCTTCTTGGTAAAGAAATATTTCCTCATGTCAAGACAAACCTCCCTTGAGGGATGCAGGTTTGAGTCATTCCCATGTGTCCCAGCACTGGGTACCTGGGAAAAGAGCTCAGCACCTCCCCCTCCACTTCCCCTCCTCAGGAAATGGGAGAGAGCAGTGATGTCTCCCCTCAGCCTCCTTGTCTCGAAACTAGACAACCCCAAAGTCCTTAGCTGTTCCTCATAGGATGCAACCTTTTCAACAGTTTAGTCTCCCTTGTTTGGACACATTAAAGGACCTTAACATCCTATTTAAATTGTGAGACCCAATTTCACATCTCAATGTGTAACAGTAAATACAATACATACTTTAGATATCAATGAATTCTTGTTACTATACAAGCCAGTCAAATAAAATGTTCCCAGAAATCTTCTTAGTGCTATAAGCCATTTTATTTTTTAACGAGGAAGTCCAGAATTGCCTCTGGAAGGCAGAATTCCCACAGTCTGCCAGTTTTATATAGTTAGAAAACATAATACTTGGCAGTCTGGGTTTATGAAAAGAACTACAGTTTTTTACCTAATTCAGATGACAGTATTACTGCATGCCCAATTTGAATGGCACATAAATATATATGTGGGCACTACTACTATACTATACCTTGTTTCCCAAAAAATAAGACAGGGTCTTATACAATTTTAGCTCCAAATATGTTTACTTTTTTACATGTATTGCTGCTTGGACTCTATTTAAATTGACATTTTAAATGAGCTGTAACTAGGGCTTATTTTTGGAGTAGGGCTTACATTTCAAGCATCCTCAAAAATCCTGAAAAGTCATGCTAGGGCTTATTTTCAGGGTAGGTCTTATTTTCAGGAAAACCGGGTACTACTAAACTTCTATTTACTGCATATATAGCAGCCCTTGTTTATGGTTAGGCATAGGTGAAATCTCACATCCTGTATTTTCCAACCCATATATTTTTTCTGGTAAAGAGCTGTTTGGTTCACGGTATGTGCTTGACACATATGATGGGATATTTTTTTACTATATTACGTATTATAGAAAGAAAGCATCCACACCATTTCCATTGTATTTTTTGTTCTCTGGTGTCTATAATGCCATGCACTTTATTTCCAGTCCATGTCTTAACTCTTGGCTGAATCCCATAGTCCAAGAACAGTGTATTGTATTTTAGAGTTTATAGTGGAGGACTACCCTACATGCTAGGATCATTTTTTTATCTTTGTACAGCTTCTCTGCATACTCACAGGTGTGATGGATCTCCAAGACATTATAAATCCTGGAGGAGACCTGCTACTAGATTCAGAACTAAGAACTATTTAGCTATTAAGCCTATGTTAGTAGAGGGGCAGTGGGAATGTGAGTAACAATCTGGTCCATCGTAAAGTTCTGATGTCTTTGTCATTAGGCGAAAGTAAGCAGATATGTAAAATGGACTTTCTAGTGACCCAGTCCAGGCCTTCTGTCAGATTCATGTCACTGATATTAGCTGTCTGTCTAGAAATTAGGTGCCTGATCTAAGCTAGCTGTCTAAGCTTCCTTAATATTCAGGCAAGAAAAAGGCACTTCCTGAGGATGATTGATCTGGCTTATTTTACCAAAGTGTTTATTACACGCATTGCTTAGCTTAGCTGAAATAACCAAGCTGCTAGGTTTAAATAAGCAACTTCCTAGTAAACATGGCAGAGGGTAATAAAAATTCTCAGTGCTTTCATGGCCAATTTACCATGTTTAAAGCAATTATGGTCAAATTAACCAGGAGAAATATATTTTGAACAAACTATGTCATTTTCATGCATGACTACAAGAAACAACAAAGCCTAATTTCCCCCAGATCTGTGTCTTACAATGCATGTAAACTATTTTATTTACCTGTGGGAATAAAGGCATTCAACAGATGCATGCAGCATTAACTTGGCTTTCACTTGAAAGCAAAGTTGAGATAATGAATTCACTCTTGGAGTGTGGGTGGAATGGGTGGAATAAGGCACTATGGTGATATCCTCTAATCTAATCTTTTATGGGATGCTAGCAAGGTTTCAAAAGGTGTCTTCAGTGACCAGAAATCTCTGTGTGGAGAACCATGGCAGATGGTCCCCTGTTTGCAGCTCCATAGCTCCTCTAGCTGGCATTGGCAGAGGGTAGACACACATCCTGTTGAACCACAGGTGCACATGGCCAGAATATGCTCACACAGCAGTTCTCAAGGGACCTGATTTTGACCTTGTACATGATTTTTAAATTGCTTAATTTTCACAGCAGTTCAACTATGTTGGCTTCATTGGAGCTATTCCCTGAGAGAAGAGGCTGTGAAAGCTGTTTCTGTTTGTCACTGATAAGGCAATATGATGTATTAGATAGAGCTACATGGCATGCTTTGTCTTGCAGCAAAGCCATTTTGAGACACATCTAATTTTTCTGTGGCAACTGCTTGTATTCTTGTCTCTTGTCCCTCATTTGCACCAGTCTTTTTTTTTTTTTTTTTGTACAAATGTGTGATGAAAAGACCAGCTTAAAATAGCACTTTTGCTTTTGAGAACAAATTATTTTAATGGAGATCAGTGCAATGACAAAGTGCTCTATAAAAGTTGTATCAGCACATCTGGTAGGGAAAAGGCTTCTGTAGGAATCAGGAAGGAGGGGGCTGAGAGGACTCAGGAGCAGGAACTTCATAAGTTAACTTTGCTGCCAAAGGAAACAGAATAAAAGAATAGTCTTTGTGTGCTTTCACATTTTAAAGGTGTTTTGTCCATTACTTTCATGACATCTCTGTTTGACAACAGTATTGTGACATTCATGTGTTAAAATTAACTTAATTTTAGCTGTTAAAAGTTATCTGCATCCCTATCACATCCTTCTGATTCCAAGTAGAAACATTAGCCTACTTTCTTCTAGATAAATCACTTACAAAGTACCTTCAATATAGAATTAACTTCAGACTAATCAGGACACAATAAATCCTTCTGTGTAACTTTCAGTTTGAGAGCACATGATGTATGTATCTTACAGCACCCTTTCAGATTAAGCCCCCTAACTATGATATTTTAATCATACCAATTAGTGAAGTAAACGTTTAATGTATCAGGATGTCAGCATCTCTAAGTGATAAATAACATTGCTATGATCTAACTGCCAAATATTTCTCTGCCCTGAAAATAATATTTGAAGAGTTATCTAGTGCTAGATGCTTTCACAAAGAGGTAGAGAAATTTTCCTTACTGATTATAAAATTCCAAAATATTTATGCTTTGTGAATGAGAAAGACTGAAAATAACTGTTGTGCATCTTTTTCAGACATATATAACTTCTATTAATAAATTTAGACTCATCTCAGCAACTAATAGGAGATGATAACTTCCTTTTTTCTCTTTGCCACTTGCCTTAGTAACTCAGCAGTGATTGGGGGAGAAGGAAGAACTGTTAAAATTAATATTAAATATGTTAAAAAGTAAAAAGTTTCATAGCATGGGAATGACATAACTCAGAGCAACTTTAAGCACTACAGAACATAAGCTTTCTTTGCTTCCTTACCTATACTTTAATTTGAATTCACAAAGAAACAACAATATGGATATTCTGCAATCTGGATTTTAAAATAATATTAGAAAGATTAATCTTACAGACTCTTAAAGGTACTTTAAATATCTTGTATAGCCAACACCCCAAGACCCACATTTTTATAACTAAAACATAAACACAAATAAAATCACATATATTTGTTTATTCATACATTCATTGAAGGAACAGAGTGCAAGTGCAAGTCTGAGCTGAAGAATCACTATATATTTCTGGAAAAAGATTCTGATGATATTGGGCTTTTTGATATTTTGTTTATTTTACTTTCATTTTGTATTTCAGATGTGTCAAAAACATTGGCAATATGGAAATCTTTACTCAGAACTAATCCTAAATGTTGTAGCACCTTCCTTTTAAAAGTAGAACAGACTAACCAGGGGGTTCATAGGCCCTGTGCAACTGCATTTCAGCCATGAGAAGGGTTGTTCCAAACTTCCAGTTTGCTCCTTTTCAAAGGGGTAGCTCCCCTCCCCTCCCCTCCCCTCCCCTCCCCTCCCCTCCCCTCCCCTCCCCTCCCCTCCCCTCCCCTCCCCTCCCCTCCCCTCCCCTCCCCTCCCCTCCCCTCCCCTCCCCTCCCCTCCCCTCCCCTCCCCTCCCCTCCCCTCTCCTCTCCTCTCCTCTCCTCTCCTCTCCTCTCCTCTCCTCTCCTCTCCTCTCCTCTCCTCTCCTCTCCTCTCCTCTCCTCTCCTCTCCTCTCCTCTCCTCTCCTCTCCTCTCCTCTCCTTCTTGTACATAAACCACTATTTTTCACTGTGCTTCTGTTTCAAAGTGGAAGATGTAGAGTCTATAAGATTGTTTAGTGATGACCTTTGAGATATTCACAGGAGTGTAGTCCATAACACAACTGTTACTAGAAAACTTTCTGCTTTCTAAGAATACTGAGATACACATTCAGTGTATTAGTACAAAAATATTTGTGGTCTTTCTTTTGTTCAGTTTTGTATATCCTGAAAAGGATATTTGAACTGTAAACCCAAGTCTTTAGATTTCACTGAGCAGTTCGCAGTAGCTCAGAAGCAGCAAATCCTCAAGAGTGCCACTCTTTACTTGTCTGCTACCACACAGAAGTAGCTGTATTTGCTAGGGATGGTCTGACTGATGGAGCCTGAACTGCTCTTACAGGATATTAGGGTCTCAGTCCTGGTTTCCTGATAGGGAGCCTCATTGCTGCTAGAGGATATCATGCAGCTAAGGTGGGTAATGTTCAGGGAACTGCAAGGTGTCCTCTTGGTTCATTTGCTTGAATGGGAAAAAAAAAAAAAAGGCAACAGGGAAGAAAAAATGTTTTATTTTGAACGATGTATTTTGAAATAAGCAAAATACTCTATTTTGGAAATGTGGTAAACTAAAGTTTTTTTTTTTGTTTTTTTTTTTTTTTTGTTTTTTTTTTGTTTTTACTAGTGGTTGAGACGGACAAATGGCATAGACCAAGTTCTTCCAGGATTAAAGTAGTAGATGCCATTTATTGCCACAAGTGCATTTTTATACAGTTTTACCAATTTATGTGGCTCTTTACTATTGGTTACAAGTTACAGCAGTAACAGCTCATTTGCTAATTTTGCTATCATCAATGTTACTCTCTACTCCATTTTCTCTCACGGGTACACCTTAATATCTCCAGATACTTCTTTACTCCCATCTTTCTCATGGGTAGGCCTTAATATCTTCAAGGCTAATTTATGTTCCCATGCCCTCCATCAGGGAATCCATGGACCCACTGTAGTCCCCCATAGTTTTTAACAAATTCAACATAAAATTTTATATGATATTAATGTAGACATTTTTGAAAAAAGGGAAGGAAATTCTGTTAACATCTATTTTGATATTTCTGAAAAAGACTTTAATTAGATGTTATGTTTATAAGTCATTTGAAATCTAATCAAAGTATAAATATATTCATCTTTAGGTGATACAATGAAAGTTCCCTGTGCACACCCAGAAAGAAGCAGAGGGAGACAATGATGGGTGGGGGGAACAAATAATTCTGTGCTTGTTTGCTCCCAGGCCCATCACAGGAGCCATCAAACCATCAAAGCCCAGGGGAGCACAGGGATGCACAAAGGCATTACCCAAACTGCGGGTTTAGAGAAGGGACACCCTGTCTGGCCCCTTACAGGGCTGTGCCAGGCGAGTGTCAGCCTCAGTGTCCCAGGTGTGACACCCATCATGTTGAGTCAACCCTGGAGTACTTTTTGAAGTGAGGGGGATTTCTGCCTAACAAAATGGGACACATTATCAGATGTAAGGCAACAGCATTTTGGAATTGCACAGGACTTATTATGGGATGCTTAGGGGAGAAACCAAAGGTGTGGAAAGATGATTTGGGGAGGAACAAGTGTGAGGAAAACAGGGATAAGGGAATTAAAGAGCTGATTGCATGTATGCTTGTTTGGTCATGCCCTGATCCTGATCAGTGCAGTCTATACTCTCTTTTTACTAAATACCTTTCTAACACTCTTCCTAGATAAGAAACTTTCTTTCTGGTGTGGGGTGAGTCTGGGTGGAAGTAACTGGAGTCAGACCACAAGTCAGAGTTTCCCCTATACCTGGATACCAGATACTGGAGAGACCAGAGTGATACCAGATACTGAAGACACCAAGCACCAGCCCCGGGACCAGGACCACAGCCCTCAGGGGTGGGAGTTCCCCTGTTACCAGTGGCTGGACCAAGCATGGCTGTGCAAATGGGTGTGTGAGCACTAGCACAGATCAAGCGTGACCAGCCAGCGAGTAGGTGAAATGGACTGTGAGCTGCGGGTGTCTCTAAAGGTAAGACAACAGTAGAAAGGGCTATTGGGGACCAGGAGAATCCCAGACAGCTGCTGGAGAGGCCATAGGGCCTGTGGGTCTCTAGGTATGAAACCCTTGAGCATGTGTGTGCCTACTGCAGGACCAGGACTATCCTTGGCCAGCTCTGCGTGTCCGCACATGTGCAACCGTGCATGCTGTTGAAATGGTCTATACCAGTAACTGGAGCAGGTCTGTGGCCTTGAGGTCTCCTATGTCCAGGTGCCAGCAATGAGGGAGATTGGGTCCAGGGCCAGCTACCAGGCAGACTGAGCATCTGAGCCCAGCTGCTGGGGAGGTCCACCCTGCATGCATGGGTGCACTACCAGCAGACCTCTGTCCTGCTCAGTACAAACTGCTGACTTCTGCTCATCACCTGCTACTTCTCCTTCACTAGTCTTTTGAACTCATTATGCTAAAAAACAGGGATCTGTTTAGAGTGCTGATGGATTACCATGTCAGTAAGAAAAATTAAGTTTGTCCAATTTTGTGGTATTGGAAGAAATTGAAGCCTTGCTGATCTTTCCCACTAGAGGTCTCTACAGATAACACTGAGAAATGTCTGAAAATAACTTAGCCAGTGACAGTGCCTGATGATTTTTCTGTTTCTCTGAGCACAACTGCATGCAAGACACTGGTACTACTGCTTTATAATAGTAACGTAAGCAGATCCAGTTCCCCTAATATTGATAGGTAGTAATGTTTCAATATGACTGCTTGCTTTTTGTGATACTACACCAGGTGAGGATCTAAGCTGGTATCTTCAGTTAAAAGATTAATTCCAGTTTCATGAGTATATGAAAACCAGAAGGATCAAACAACAGCCACTCTTAAAAATTAGTAGTGATTGGTCTCCTAAGGACATTCAGTCTAAAAACAAACACTTTACTCTTAAAATCCGGATTTCACTACTTTTAAATTCTGTTAATTTTAGCAGAGTTACTGCTATCTTGAACTGGATTTACTGGGCAGAAGGTGTCTTCCCTTTCTCAGAACTGTGTAACTGCATTTGTTTGTTTGATGTCTTTAATATGACAAGCCATATGTGACAAATACCTGACAGTTTACACACTCTAAATAAATTCACATTTATTTAGATAATAAAGCCTGCTTTGCTTAAAAGAGCATTATAAGGTGGACTGTAAGCACAAACAGCAACGGACCCCTGCATACTTCAGGAAAATGGAATAATCTTTCTCTGCAGAACTGAAATTTATATTTCCTTTTTATCACTGCATGGAAATATTCTGTTTCTGGTTTAATTTAAAACTTTAACAGATTTTCTGGACTGCCTCTCAAATTCCAGATTGCGAAGTAAGCAGCAGGAAGGAGCATGTTCTGCATAAATGGAACAGAGCAATGCTCAAAGTATACATCAGAGGGAAAAGTACTACAGGAGAATTTCTGAGGGATAAGTAATTTGCAAAAGCCCTTTGGCTATGGTTAAATCGGAAGGCTGCTGTGCTGACTTTACACTTGACTAACAGCCGGGTGCATTTGAACAACCCCCTGCTGTGGTTGTTCTGCCTTGGTTTCCACTGGAAGGAAGATTGGAAGATTGTGTAGGCTGAGGACAGATGGACCTTGAGAGCCCTAAGGGAGGCCATGGTACACATCCAGTGATCAGGTTTGATGTAGCTTTGACACTTCTGAGGCAACTGCAGAGAAGACAAGAAAAAAAAATCCTTTCTAATACAGCATCAATCTAATTAATGTTGTGTAGGATTTGGGTAGTGAGTAAAGAGGTTAGATACAGGGACACAGCCTCCTGTGGAGTCTGTGATTGCAGAAGAGTTCAGAAAGGAAAAAGTCCTCACTTTTTGACACTTTCAGCAAACCTCAAGAGCTGGTACTTTGTGAGCAGGGTCTGTTGGAGGGGAGGACATGACCAAAATACAGCGATAGAAGACCTGGGGCTGCAGGATTCCTAAGCAAATATTGTAACTGAGTTATGTTGGCCTAGCCCAGTGAAGAATAAAGAAAAACTCCTTTCCAGATGGTCAGACTTCTCTGTTGCCTCTGATTCAGAGATTCCAGTTGCAGGTTTCCTATCAGTAGGATATTTTGAATTACTGTGCAGCACTTTTTCTACTATGACATTAGACGTGTTCAAGTTGCTCAATGACTTCCAGCATACTTTTTTTTTTTTTTTTTTGGTACAGTTTTGTAGAGAAGAAATCCATCACGGTTTACTTGCTAACAAGGGCAATAGAAGTGTATAACATGCTTCATTTCTGTAGTTGTGGAAATCTTGCTATTACAAAATGTCTAATTCCTATTTCTACATTCTGGAAAGATTAGAAATCATTTGTTCTTGATAAAGCTGAGAAATGGAAGTTTGGTCTTGGCACAGACCTTTCTGTGTGTTGCAGGATAACTCATCCTGCCTATCAGTTATGTGTAAGCTCATATTGTTCCTCAGGGTATCTGCTAGGTTAATAGAGCTCTAGGAATATGCAGATGTAGGGTACTCCTTGATTTCAGTCAACTCCTTCATCCACAGAACAGTCTAACTGTTAAAAGTCTAGGCTTAAGTCTAGGAATAAATTGAATTATGCATGAGGTGGATTCCTTCAGTTTTGTTATTGTCATAACTCCAAATTAAATATGTTTATGAGTGTCTTACAGTGATTATCAAGTGAAATCTAAACATTTCTTATTGACAGTGCATTTATTCATATATCACATGAAAAAATTAAAGGCAGCCGTTGCTGTATTCAAAATCTAACAGAGCCATGCTGAATTTAAATTGCAAAACCAATTAAAAGTGCAAGTAAATTTATTATTAAACGGTGATATATTTTATACCCTGATTTGGGAAGATATTAAAACCTAATTCAAAATAAAGGAAGTTGCCTTGTTCCATTGGATACCCACAACCTTGAATTGAAATGTGGTTTAAATATTAGTATTATGAAATGCAGCCACCGAGCTGCATCTATGCACCTGAAAAGCATGTAGCCATTTTTTTGCAAATAATAGTAAATTGCTTTGAGGATATAGAAGTTGTGTTACCATGCCATGTCAGCTAATTTTGAAATATCTTATTGTCCTGGTTTTGTTAAAAAACAAGTTTCTCTTTTAGTGAATTAGCCTGTCAGCTAAAGCCTTCATATTAGCTGCGTTTTCCTGGAGAACCAGATACATGTTTTGGTAAACATAGCAATCGAATGAGAAGTTATTGATAAACATGAATGGATCTTGCGAGAGGGGCAACGAGAAACTGGTGATCAAGAAACTGACCGACTGTGTATAACATTCCATTCACGTGCATACTTCATATGAAAGTGGGAGATCACGAGGATCTCATCCCTTTCCCTTTTTTTCCCTTTTGCTTATGGCCAACATTAGGAGAGGACCTTGCTAGTCGTCCCTGTGAACTGAGGCCTAGAGAGAGACTGAATCCAGCTCCGGTTGGCTGCAGAGTCCTATCCAGGACTTCAGGTGCCGGCTCTGCAGTTGCTGAGACTTTCGAGATTGGTTTTGTATATTTTGTATTATTTTCTCTATTCTTATTAGTAGCATGAGTAAAACATTTTTAATTTTTCCAACTCTCTTCTCTCTGTCCTTCTTTTCCTCCCGATCACCTGTCCTTAGTGGGAAGGGGGAAGAAGGAGGGGGAAGAGGGGGAAGGCAGGGTGGGAGAGAAGGTTAACAATACATCTGCCAGGGTTTTGTTGTCACTCCGCAATCAAAACCCTCGACACTTATTTAGAAATAATTTTGCAATATCTAAAACAGAAAAAGAATCCTTCTGTAGCAATATGCAGTATTTCTCCATTTAAAATATGTATATTCATATTATCCTTTACCTATGTATACACCACATCTTCTCATTAATGAAGTTTGACAATTTGTGACAGGACAGAAAGGGAATTCATTATATTTAGTAATAGTAAACCCATTTCTCATTTTTCCAGCACCAAGCAGCTACAATGAAATTGCCTAAACCACTATACCACAATTCCCCACCTTTGTGGTTCTTAAGGTCACCCTCAAGGGTCTTCAATTTCCTTATATTCACAGCTTGGCACCTGGTAATTTTCAGAATCAGGAAATAAAAAGAAGCTATATATTTTTATTGTAAGAAGGATTTATTTATTTTTTTTTTTTTTTACTTTGAGAAGAAATAAATCTGTCAGGTTGAAAATATTAAAAATCAGAAGCTTAATGGTAATAATTACAGCAATGTCAATGCCAAATTTGTTTAGAAAACTTTGGAATGAAAATTTTCTGCTCGACGAAGAAACTTCCACTCTCCCTGAAAGAAAATATCAATGTGTAAAGGAAATAGAATTTTTATTTCAATAATCAACAGAGTTTAAGAACAATTTATGGTAATAAGACTGAGAGGCACCCATTGTTGCTTTTACTTTAAAAGTTTCTCAGTATTCTTGCTGCTGCTGCCAACTTCAGTCAACTATATAATCTAAAAATAGACTTTTAGACTAAGCTTAGAGTAATTTTCTCTCTATATAAAATGAACATATGCTTTGTATAGCAATGTTGATTATTGGGGAAATGCAACAATAAACAATAGGACAGAATTAACTTGATTTCCTTAGGGATGTCTTCAGACAGGTTAATAAATTCCAGTAGTGTAAACTGAGAAAAATACTTGCTTTGGCCTCTACAATGGGACAAAGGAAGGGTTTCCTTTTTATCTGATTTTATTTTTACTGAATATATGTTTCCTAATTCTTTCAGTCCGTGACTTGGAAGTTAAAATTTTGCTATTAGCACGAATAGAAGACATTCTGAATATGAAGACAGTAACTAAAAGTAGCAAAAAAATAGACAAAAAACTTGTTGAAAAGCAAACTACTTTGTATTTATTCACTGTATTATTCAAAACCTCAAAAGTTTTCATATTTCCATATCTTCTTATTAAAAATCAAATTAATTTTTTTAATCATGGTAAATCTGTGCAATACAAACAAATTCACAAATTCAGTCATTAATAGTATCATATTTTCATAACAGCATCGGTTTTGTGCTCTTCTATGTCCTACCATGTGCAATCTAATGAGCTCAGCCCCATTAGGACTTGTCGAAGAGGTTCTGGAAAACACCTGAAGAGTATTCCACGAGCTTATGATTCTTAGGAAGAAGACTGAAGCAGTACACCCATATGTCCTGCTTATCAGAAGTGTAAAGTTGGCACTGAAATACTGAGAACTGTCTTCTGTGTAAATCCATAGGAATGATCAGCTAACTATCAGAGTAAATAGCAAGTAATTTCTTGCCTTGATATGACTTTTAATTACTTATCATATTATCCATTTACTTCTAGGTTTATAATGTCCACTGTACAGCACTTGCCAATACAAGCTATTGTTAAAAAAAGTCCACTTTGAGTTTGAGTTTTGTTCTAGTACAAATTGTTGGGTTTCAGTCCAGAGTCAGGGATGTGATTACTTAATATGATTTGAACAAATGTTTTAATCCTTCTGGATGTGCCTTGTGACGTTGCGATTTGCTTATATTGGTATTTGCCTGTTGCACTCATATATAACTGCAACCAGGACAGTTATCAGCTTAGTGCAAACACATTCACAAAGAACTGTAGGCTATTACCAGGGTGTTGGGTTTTGGTTGGTTTGGTTTTTTTTGTTTGTTTTTTTTTTTTCCTTCCTTTTTTTTTTTGTTTTTATTTTGTTTTGTTTTGTTTTTGTTTGTTTGTTTGTTTGTTTGTTGTTTTTGTTTTTTGTTTTTTTCTCTTCCCATTAAACTGAAGGTGTGCAGGAGAAATACAGCTTACCATAAAGGGGCTGGCCAGACTGAGTGGTGTTATTTCCTACTCAGTCACAAACTTCGTGAGTGAATTTGGGGAAGACCCTGAGAATGTGTCTGCCCTGCAAAACGGCATGAGGTGGTGAGATGTTTGCCAGTAGCAACATGCAGTGTAGCACAGCTACCCAGATGTTCCAGTATTTCTGTTATGGTGTGGCTTTTCCATTAGCTGTTTCCTAAATATGGTGCTCTTCTGATTATTATTTTATTAACATTTTCTTTCTGTAATGCTAATAATATGACTTATGGAGGTGAAATCAAAAGCTATCTCAACTGTAGGTGTTTTCTTTGTTATACACCTCATTGAAAGGAGCAATCCCAATGAACAACTCTTGTTTCTTCCTCAGTACAAGTGCATTTTTGGCAATATCCTTCAAAGATAATCCTTCTGAATCAAGCATGGAAGTGGATTTTATGAGACATGCTCTTCATACTGCCAGTACAATAGAAAAGCCAGCATGTTCAAGACGCACCTATAAATTTACTTGTGCAGCTAGTTTTAGGCCCTAAGTTACAAAACAACAAAGAAATATAAAAAAACAAATGTATATCTTTGTAGGTTTTCTCTATGGCTATGAAAATACTTCAATATTTATTTAACTAACATCTTCAATAACGTATTTTTTTATTGTAAATATTTAACTGACTCTTTTCCTTAATTTTATTATTTTACCATAATAACTTTGTTTTCTTCTGAAAAATATGAAAGGGATAGTTTGATATCACTCTGGAAATTCTATAAATGCAGATGTGAATGGTCTCACATGACCTTCATACTGATATTTGTTTTACATTCTTGACAAATGTTTTTTTTTTTCCAAGTAATATTCAGTTCAAGAGTGTATACTAACAATGGCTATTATGGTTGTTATTGTATTTGTCTGTCCATGGTTTTGAATTTCCAGTGTTTCACTGATAAAGCCTTAGTTTGGGTAAGTTACAAGGCAGAATAACCACTCTGATTTTTATAAGCTTGATATGAAATGATTCTTCCTTTCAGGAGAATTTTTTTAAAGTTTTGAAAAAGAAGTTAAAAAGAGAACTATCACTATATTTCAGAATTGCTGCTGTGCTGAACATCTCTGTAGTTCGATGGGAAACTTTGCTGCTAAATGTATAATGATTTTATTTGACTGTCTGCATGAATTGTGTAGGTGATGATTAGTGCCAGTGTAAATCCAGATTTGGAGATGGTACCATTGAAGGTGAGAAGTGTGAAAATAATCACATAATCTTTGTGACATCTAATTCCAAAAAGGTTGATTTTAGAATTATGTGGTATAATTGCTGCTTTTGTTTTGGATGCTGTCCTATCAAATCCTCAGATCTACTATTTTCTAGCAAAGTCAGCTGAACACCTGCACACTTTTAACACTGTTCAAACCCTCTGTAACTCACCAGCTTGCTAGCTCAGCTGTGCATAGAAATAGCTAAGCATGTAAATATATATTACATCACTAGGTGTCCTCCTCCCACAAAATTTCTTCTCCTCAATTAGCAAACTGACAGTACCATCTTTAAAAAGACCAAGAATCTTGTACACCACTAACAGATTGCCAGTGCAAACACACATAGTCATGACCTGCTCCTGAAAAACAGCTTCAAGGTAGGTCAAGAGCTGTGCAGTTACAAAATTTGCTTTATTGTGCACATATTGGGCCTTTCAAAACTGCAGAGGAATCTTCTGTCCCCGCAAGTGTTGCAGAAACAGGGCTAGCCCCTTACTGTTAACTCATAAAAACCCAGAGTGCCTAAATATCTAAGTCTGGTTGTTTTGCAAGTAACATTTTGGTTACCTCTGCTCACTGGTTGTATGGTGCTCTATGTGCACAGGTGCATCAACTCTCAAGGTGATTGCTTGCTTGTCTGTTGGATGACCACGGTCTCATGTGGCTTTTGTTGCTAAAGTGCAGATGACCTTAGCTGGTGTGTGATGCTATGTAAACACGATTTTGGCTTCTGAGAATTTCCAAGAGTGTGCTATGTGAATACAGCCATCCCCACCACTCCAAGCAGATCAGTATCCACAGTCAGTGAATGACAGCAACTTACATGGCCTACTGCTGGCACAGTGATGAGGACAGTTTCCCTGCTGTGATCCAGCCATTTGGTGCTCCTGGTTGTGGCTCAAGGTGCACCCGGTAACTAGAAGGGGCAGGATGTGGGATGGGAAGGGTGGGATGTATGGTAGAAGGCAGTGGGGAGGTAGGGAAGATGAATATCTATGTTGTTTGTTCCAGGACCTACAGCAGTTCCTGAATCCCTCATCACAAGACATTGAAATGGCACATGCATCTTGCAAACTACTGCATTACTCAAAAAAGCTTTTGAATGGTGATGATGTTAAAGAACACCAAAGTAATTACTGCAGGATGTGCTGGTTGTGGAAAAGTACAGCTTGAGAAACTGAAGAGTGCCACGGACCTGGAGGAAAAACAACATTTTAAAGGGTTTCTTCTGTTTCTGGAATGCTGGTGCTGAGGGCTGGGATGTTGCTCTGGAGCACTGGACAGAGTTGTTAGATCTTCTCTGAGCTAATGTGATACGTGAGAGGCTGCATTTCACAGTATGGAAAAAAGAATTAAAATAAATGGGATAGGTGACAATGCGAGCAAAATTTCTAAACTGAAGAAACATGTCTAGACTGCTTACTGATCTTAAGGAGTCACTTTTTTCTCTCCAATGTGCCTCAGAGAGGTCTTTCAGTAAATGACATACATGCAAAGCCGAGTCTGAAATACTGGGGCATGAGAACATAGCTGAGCTTATATCCTAGTTGTTGCTGCTGAGGATTCACTGGTACATTATCAGACTGGGGGGATGGTCATCTGTGAAAAGTCTTTTGTGGGTCAATTTAGACTAACAGCAGCTGGGGGGTTAAATTGTATTTCTTTGGTATCTAGAGAGTCCAAGGGAATGAGCACAATTCCAGTCTTTGGAATGATAATGAGTCTTTACTTCTTAACAAAATCAATTGCACTTCTGCAACCTTTTTCATAATGAAATACAAGGGTTTTTTTCTTCCATAGATGAAACAGATGGCAACAGAGCAGAATAATGACATTTCCAGCTGCCTCCCCTCCCTGGCCTTTTCCTTTTAAATGGTGTCTGCCACTTGTATCTAGTACAAGTACAATCAAATTGAAAGGCGGAATTGCTTCAGAAAAATCAAAATATATTGAAAACACTTCCAATCCATGAAACAAATCAGTTACTCTTATTCTGTCTTTCCCCCGACATCACAAAGAACTTGTTGCACTTGTGGGGACCAGTCTTCAGGCCAGTTTTGCTGTAACTTAAGTAATGGCAGAGATGTGAAAAAGTAAGAATAAGTTTTGTTACAGTAAAAAAAAAAATCTTCGTCTGATGTCTTAGAATGCAGAGGTATGTTCCAAGTCATGCTGCAGTTTCTGGAGTTTACCTTCTAAAATATTATGTGCACTTAACTGTATGTGCCCACAGTAGCAGACATAAAGCTTTAGCAATACTGCTGGTAAGTGGCAAAATACTTGTGGACACACACAGTTCGGTTTCCAGGCTAGAGCAGGGAAATTTTTTTCAATTTATTTGAATTTATGTATAAAAAGCTATTAAAAAATAAATTGGTGAAGAGTAACAGATAGTACTAAATAAACTTTTAAATTTGTGCTGAGGTGCTCTTCTTTGTTAATTGCCTGAGTTGTTTGTGGCATAGCTTGACTGCAGAAAGGAAGAGTACAGTGCAAGCACTGGCAATCAGGGGTCCCAGACGAGATTTCATTGGAAGGTGGAATGCTCCAGGCTGAGTTATGAACAAGCCCCACCTATAAATTTTATCCTAAGCCTAAGCAGGTAGTTAGCCAATAAGATGAAGAAGGTAAAGGGGGAGAAACACTGTAATTCTACTACATTGCCATTTGTTCCACTTACAGAAATTGTGGCAGCTGCACATTCCCCCTCAATAGGGCAGTTAGTGGCTCCTTATCACCTTTTGTGCCCCATTGTTCCTGTCCCAACACACACATCTAGGGTGGCTGCTAAGGTGCTGACAGTCACATCCTCCCACTTCCTTCACCTCTACTCAGCTAGGGGGACACGTGGGCTGGGACCTTCAATCAGTTGACAGGGTCCTCACAAAGGACATGCCCAGAGAAGCTGAGAAGCTTCTGGACCATGTTGTAATGTCCACAGCCAGATCAGACGAGGCTATAAAACAAGGTTCCCACTGAAGACCCCTTTGAGTTACTCTCGGAGCAGCAGGTCTGTGAACTCGAGCCTTCCCCTTAAACTGGGACACTGTGACGCTGTCTAAGGAGACTTCCTGGGATGGAGAGCACCTCATCTCCTCTTGTGGTGACTGGTTGTTTTTCACTACTGAATATATCCTTGAATGAGTGCTTGCCTAACCCAGGCAAGTGTGATCCTTTGCCTAACCCAGGTGAATGATTATTTCTTGTGAGTACCCATGAGTGAGAAACCTCTGTTTTTGTTTCTTGTACGTGGGCACATTGTGGATCCTCATTATTCTTATGTTGTCGTACCCCAACAATCTCCTCAACTGATACCGAATCTGTATTTTATGTTGTCAGAGTGCTAAATAATTGTATAAACACTTGGCTACACTTTCCTGGCTAGAGTAAATTCTGGTTTGGAACTTCTCGTCTGCCTAAAATTGACTTTTGGAGTGTCTTCGTGACAGAAATTAAAAAAAAAAAAAAAAAACAAAACCCAACGCACAAAACAAACTTTACCATTATTGAGAAGGTGTCACGAGTGCACTTGGCTTTAAGAAGCAACGAGTCCTCCTTGTTCCATGAGTGTACAAAGACTGATGTACCCATACCAGGCCAAGGTGCAGCTTGTGCTAAGACCTCTGAGCATCTTGGCTGTTATGTATCCAACTCACTTCCCAGCTCTTCTGGTGCAGTTGTAGGTGTGATATTGTTAAATCCTGTGTAGGAAGTTTCATGCTGTGCCCAGTAATGAGGGAGCTGCTGGTCCTTTCATAACATTAGTTGTAGTTCGTTTTCACCATAATTGAAACTCTCCTGGCTCTAGTGCTTTTCAGGCAATGGACAATTTAAGTCTGTATAATGTACATCATACTGCAAAAATGAACTTAGCAGCCCTTCAGGCAAGCAGAGCACTAGGCCTTGCAGCAGCGTTTTGCTGCAAGTGGGCTCAGAAATGCCAGCCCTTTTGGACACAAAGCTTCTTATTTCTAATGTGTTTTCTGGAAGCTGGTAAATTATAGTGGTATTATTGTTATTGTGGCATGTAACTTCTTCTAGGTTAAACTGGTGACTGTCTGACTCAGGTTGGTTTTGAATTTGTACTATGAAAATGCAGACATGTGCAACTCCTTCACAGTTTATATGTGGGATTGACAAAAGGCCTGCAAAGTTGTTGTTCCGCATGGTCATGGCTGGGGTAGTTTATTGTGTATTCAGATCGATAACTTGGAAAAATCAATTTTACAGGAATGAGTACTGATAAAGGTTCCAGTTAGCCAAAAGCTGATGATGAGGTTTCCAGTGCTGGACGTGTATACCGTCAGTGGGAGCTAACGGGCATTTGGTTATTCTTATTCCTTTAAGGAACAGAGAGGCTGTGATCTTTTAATTATATTCAAAGCGTATAACTATGATAAAGCATCTTTAATTGTTGAAATGGATAGTACCTAATAATTTGATAAATTTGTAGTTTCTCAAAGCTACAACCTTTTATAGAGCATTGTACCGATGTGACAGCTTGTATAGCAATAATTGATTCTGCTGTGCACTACAGTACCAAATAGTACTCTTGATTTACCAGCCAACGTGTAACCTTTTCTGTTGGGACATCCAAGTGTTTGTTGGACTTCAGATCTTTATGAAATTAGAAGTCAAAATATTTATTATGACACAACAGCTTTCAGGCAACAGCTGTCTATTTGCATTTAGGCTGAATGTACTCTGTCTGCAACAAGGATGTATAGCAGATTTTTTCCAAGCTGATTACTGTTCTTCTAAATACATAAAACATTCTTCTAGTCCTTTTAGGAATAAAAAACAACAACAATACCCTTCTTTTCTGTTGTGTTCCCAGGCATTTTTCCTATTGCTCTTCCTTTTTCTTAAGGGTATTCTAATCAACCTTGATTATGGCTTTGCTTGAGATTTACAAGACATAAAACTGTTTGCAAAGTTGTAATTGCATTGCAGACACAACTTTTCTAGGAAGGTCTAAGAACAGAAGGCCAAATAATCACAGAAGCAGTGTCCTCACAGTATTGCAACAGTCTGTAGCAGTTTGTCAGTTTTTCTACAAATGGAAGTAATCATGCTTTTACCTTTAAACATTATGATGAAGTTAATAAGAAGACTTATGAAGAAGAATTAGTTAAGTGATAAGAATTATATAATCATGAAGCCCATGGGTCATTTGGCAAAGAGGTATAAGAGGTAAAGGGTTGAATTTTTTCAAGCCTCTGAAGTACCTATGATTGCGATATCACTTGTCCATTGTACTAAACTATGCATAAATGAATATATCTTTATACTTTTTTCCTAGAAGTAGTCTTTCTTAAAAAACAGTTTGAACTGAGAAAAAAGTTCTTTAGCTCGATGTTTCTGCTTAAGCAATAATGATAAAAATCAAATCTACTAGGAAAACGCTTTTTAACCTTTATTCTTAGCATAAATCAAGAGGCTCATTTTTCACAGTCTCTTTCTATAGAATTCAATTAAAGGTCAGATATGTAATGGGGGACCCTAATTATTAATGCATTGCCTATTTGAATTATTAATAAGTTGACCTATTTGCATAATGGGTAAAGAAAATGCCTAAGAACAACTTTTATAGCATATGAAAATCCTTCAAAAATATTTAATCAAAGTCTTTTTGCATGTTCTAGAGGTAACTTACCTTTTTATCATTATGTCAATACTTATAAAATAAATTCAAATTATTTTAGAGTTAAAAATTAGTGTAGTTATGTATCACTAAAGGGAATTCATCTTGTTTTGAGCTAGTAAACCAGTCACAAATTGGGAATCTTTGGACTGGGCAGGTCTTCTGTGAAAGGAAGATGCCATCACATGCTGGATTGAGCAATTTGATTTTTCTTATGAGGGCAATAATAGTTTAAGAACAGTAGAATTCACAGGGCCATGAGAATGGAGACAATAATGACAAACATTAGCCTAATATTTTGTCACCAATGTTTTCAGTGTATTAAAACAGTGATGGACTTCATTTGTTTGGCTTAGGCCTAAGTCTGGAATCATCTGCACGCTAGCTATGTAGTGATGAGAATATATTTATTAAAGAATGGTCAACACATCATAAATTTCACTGTGGAAATAAAATTACGATATTCATGCAACAAAAGTTTACCAAAAGTGTCAGGTTGCACCACGATAACAACAATCCAAGCTTGCATGGTTAAAATGATCAAGTGTATGACATTATGACATTTCCTACCTGGGAAATTATGCAAGGTATTATGTGGAGTGAAGGGTAAATTTTGATGATAACTGAGTGCAGACTTAGTTTATTGGTTTGCTAGAAGATAGATGTTGTAAGGATGGGTCAAAGTTTGTCCTTTTTTGCATTTATGATGCAATGTATTGCAGTGGATTATTGTTCCTGAAGCAATATTTGACTCCTTGCTTTCGATAAAGGGTTTCTTGTGATAAAATGGTGTTGGGAAAAAGAAAAGTAAGAACTCAAGATTGATTTTTTTCTAGGTAGAATGTTTTTCATATTTATACAACTGAGACATTAATGGATGTTAGATCCATGAAAAAAATGCTTTGCAGAATCAAAGACAATTTGCAAAATCAAAGGTAGTGTAGATTTTTCTTCTTATTTCAAACTAACAGAAATGCAAAATCTCAGATTTTTTCACCCATATCTGTTATCATTCCAGTCCAAGCATTAGCTACTGAGTAACACTCTGGCTTGAAGCCACTGGGAAGATCCTGTTTTGTGGTTACTGCTACCACAAACCACAGTATCACTAAATGCTAAAGTCTATCTATAGGTCAAGGTCAGACAAGGAAGATGACTAGGGAAGAAGGTAACTGTCATGAAGCTGTCAGAATACTCATTTGTGTTGTATTGTCAGAGAAATCAAGTTGAAGGATGGAACTAAAATCCCACTATAAATTGTAATGGTTATGTATAACAAAGGAATCTCACTTCTAATCAAGTGGACTCTCTATTAATGCTTATTAATTGGTAAAATTGCAATACCTTCTTGTCTCCATTCATTGGCAGGTATCTTGCACAGCAGGACCAGTGTGATCAAATAGTACCATTTGTACCTGACCTTGCTTAAGCAAGGGACTTTTCACAAAATGGACTGCACAGGGTGTTTTATAGATGGCATAAAACCTGTTCAGATTTCACTTCAGAAGGCAGCAATTTGGGATGTAATGTCACTTGGCATAGTTTTCAGCCATAAAGAAGGACAATTGGAGATAACAGGAGAGGGATCAAGGAACTCAGTGACAGCAAATCTGTGCATGTCTTGTTAGTGTACTTCTTCCAGACAGTACTGTCCTGCAACTTGTAGACAATGCACATTCTCTTCTCAGGGCAGAATCATTCTATTATTTTCCACTCTTCTGTTTCTTATATTGTCATCTGAGCTCGTCATAATGACATCTTCAGTAAGGTGACTCATATTGGTCGAATGGGTCATCATTTCAGTCACAGGATGAGACAAGGTGAGAATAGTGAAGTTAAGAAAACCTTTTATGCAAATCTCAATGACAGGAATAGTGCTGTGCCAGTATGTGCTACATGAAGCACTTTTAATATGAAAGAAATAAGGACCATGTTTTCAAGCCCTGTCAAATCATACCTAATGTGTTTCATTTCATGAATCTCACAAGATTATCCCACAAGTCTCAGTTGCTATGCATCTTCAATTACTGACACTTAGCAAATTCTTACACTCCGTTGGTGGTGTGGGATGATTTAATCTGCTTGCCTTTTAATTACATCCTGTATTCCGAATGAAGTCATCTTACATTTTCTTTTTTGTCCCTCCCCTAATGTGTCATTTTACAACACGTCAAATACACTCTGCTTGGTAGTTTCCATAAATTTCTCTTAACTCCTGCTGACTTGACTGATTCTTTAAGTTATTGAGGTTACTAAACCAATAAAAGGGAAGGAAAAAAACAAAAAAGAAAAAAAAATGTTAGTGATGTCTGGAGCAGACATCTGCAAAGGAAGTTACCTTAACTCCCCAAATAATCTTGAATATAACATAAAATACTTTCTACAGCAGACCCCAGCTCCTGTGTTAAGCTACAGCTGCAGAACAAGGTAGGAAAGACATATGGAAGGAGTAAAAGAGAATAATAGAATTCAGGGTGAGAAGGTCATCTTCAATAGGTGTGATAAGGCAAACAAAAACTCCCAAGACCTAGGTAAATGGCTTCCTATCATAGAGCCTGTACTGCTGGCTCTACATTGATTTTGCCTGGGGTCTCAGGAACAGAAAAATTAGGATTATTAGTTCTCAACACAAAAGATCTTTGCCTTGGTTCATATTACTAGAACTGTGAGACTCAGTACCAAGTTTCAGAAAGTAGTAATTAACCCACCTGGAGAGAGAAAGCCTGAAGGATAGGGAAGATTTAAAATACCCAAAATGTTTGAATGCATATAAATATATTTATTTTATTTTAGATATTAAATGAAAA